>CAEFZP010002977.1:0-397553 GCA_903064625.1 Mallotus villosus
ACACACACACACACACACACACACACACACACACACACACACACACACACACACACACACAACCACACACAGCCTTAATCACCTTAGACACTAATAATTGAAGATTGAATCATCAGGCCCTTGGAAATCCTGCGCATGGCCAGTATTGCGTGGCAAAACCCCTCAACACCACAACACACTAAGTAATGTGGCATAAGTAGTTAAGCTGACTTGAAGACTTGATAGGCTGGTCTGGGTTTTAAACAAAAGATAGTAGGTAATTAAGCTACTTGTACAGGAACGCTAGGGTCCTTTTGGCACAATTAATGCTGATGTGATAATGCATCGGCCCCTGTAGGCTCTGCTTTGACACAGCATGTGGGACGTCTTCTCATGGCCAGGCGGAGAGTGGAGCGGCCCGCCCGTCATCCACACAGGCCTCGGATGATGTGATTTCATCAGGGTTACTCTAATGGGTCTCCCTGCTCCCTTCATATTAATGGGATTAACAGGGCTATGGATGAGAGGGGGCGAGCGCAAGCACAGAAACCAATCCGTTAGAAACAAAAACTCGCTTGTTGCCAATTTCGAACAAGGATGCTATAGTTTGCCACTCTCTGCCCCCCCCCACCATTAGTCCTTTCCATCTCGGTGGCCTTGTTCATCCACACACACACAGCACTGGCACTGTGACACGGGTCTGACACATTCAGGCCTGACCACGGCCTTTGTCCATTGTGGAGGGCTGGAGGGCTTAGAGGTCTTGTATTCATCCCGGGCTAATGAAGGGCCTTATTGCCCGGGGGTAGGGCAGGGGCAGTAAGGTGCTCTGAATGTGTCGCTCTGTTGTTTTGGGCCAACAAAGAAATAAAACCCCAGAGCGGTATGTGAGTATAGATGCGGCACTTTCGTTGACCAGCTCGTTCAAACCAATTGGGTCAGGGTATTGTTGGCGTACGTGGCTCGGCTAATGGGCAGGACTGGATGTAGAGCGGCACAGCCCGCAGAGGCTTCTCTTTCATGCCCGTTCATCAGCGGGTGGCATGGGTGAAGGGATGGAGGAACAGAGGGGTGCATAAAGAGTTTGGAAACACAAACTTAGAAGAAGAAAAAAGCTTCGCTTGAAATATAAGATGTTTATCCAAAGCCCTATACTGTGCTAATGTGCTCTTGTTTGCAGGAGACTTAAAAGGGCTTGTCCTAAGCCAATGAAAAGCATGGTTTGGAGCAGCAAGGACAATGCCAGTTTGTTTGCGTTCGCTGTGTTTCTGTTTTTATTGTGGTGGAGGTGATTGACTGTAATGACTCCAGTATTTCGTTTCTCCTGACTGTGTGGTAAGCCACATCTAGGACTTGGGCCCTTTCTCCTGTCCTACCTCTTTTCCTACATCGTGTCCTACATAGCCCTCTTCACGAGACCTACATTTCTTCCTACAGTGCCTTCTTTTCTACATCCTGTCCTACCTCTTTACTTGACTTCCTGTCCGACTGCACTTTCTATTTGCTCCCGTGTCCTCGCTGTAGTCTATCCTTATATGCCACGTTTGGTCAGAGGAGAAAGCAGGAAACGCATCGCCTCGACTGAGACTCTCCTGATCCCAGAACGGGCTGACTGGTACTGTGCATGTTGTCCTTAAAGACCCCGGGCCCCACTGAAGGAGGAAGCCCATTTTCTGACAAGCTGTCTCTGATTGCAACTGTGGAGTCCACTGATCCCTGCTCTGTGATTTACCTGCGGTCCGGGCTTGATTTCCCTTTGGGAGACCAGGGCTTGTTTACACCCACTCAGACAGCACTGTCATGGGGCTAAGAATAGAACGACCCCTCTGACTGAAAGTGTGATTCCCGTCTTTCATCACATCGAGGGCAAGAGTTGACTCCCCAGCAGTAAGCCCAGAGTCCTCTGGGGCCTTTCATCAAGCGCTTGTGTGGGTTCTGAGAGAATGAAACCTGAGATGGTTGGACATTAAGTCATTTCTAAAGCCAGGCTCTTCTCCGAGTCCCCCGACCCACTGCCAGCTGGTTGTTACTTGAATGTTTTCTGGACCTTTTCGAGCTTTTTTGTGTAACTGCGCTATACAACAATGTGAATCTCATTTGGTGTAAATTGAATTGTTTGTCATCCAGTTTTTCCTGCCTTTGAGCTACAGACGTGTCTGACATTTCTCCAGATGGAGAAGGGTCTTATGTTGTAGAATATTACATTTCATCCCACGCTTTTCCTTACATTTCTTCTAGTTTTGCTCGCTAAAACAAATGTAACTTATTTTGCCTCTTTTTTTCTTTCTTTCTCTCACTCTCTTTCACGCCCTCTGTGTCATGCTTGCGTGTAAAATGAGCTATACAAATACATTTTGATTTGATTTTCACTCCCTTATCTTCTCTCATACCATGAATGAAGACTGATAAGTGTTAGTCCCGGTCAGTGTTTTGAATGTGAACACGAGTCCAGGAGTTTATTTGAACTTTGCACAGATCCGTGAGATCTGGAACCATGCTGTTTCTGTTCACCTTTGAACTTTGCCTGGGACTTCCCCCTCCACGGTCCATCTAGACCCGTGAGGTCTTTCTCCCAGGCACGGGGAGGACACCAGGCCAGGTTTATTTTTGGAGTGTGACTGTGAGGAGCAGTGTGTACGAGAGAGTAGTCAGAGTACGTGCTGGTTTTTTTCTTTCTCTGCCCCAGAGTTTGAGAGGGTGAAGTGGAGGGCTGTCAGCTAGTCTGACACACTAATAAGACTTCCTAAATATGCTCTCAAGTAAAATAAATAGGCATCCGATCTGGTGAGGGCGTCCGAGAGAAAAGAGAGGGGGGGACGGAGGGAGCGAGAGAGAAGATGGCTTACTGAGTTGGTCGTTGCCGTGCTGTGAACGGGGCACAGGCCTTGTTCTGATGCCTTTAGTAGTGGATTTTACTGATCTGTCTGAACAGGGTGGGCATGCTCACATGGCACCACATACCTATTGGCTACTGTTCATGAGTTTTGGAAAAACATCTGGGCTCTGATTGGTGTTTTACGCGTCTGTATTCACTCAAATGTTTGGACTTTTGGATCCCCTATTAAGGACAGAAATAATCGGCAACATCCTGGGCCATTTAAGCACACATGTACACAGGAATTGCATTGAAAGTCAGTAAAATATACAATATTTAGCTTGATGAGGTCAGAGATCTCACCACCTAATTATCTAACTGCCCCTCACATGACCTGAAATTTCCTTGGCCTCTAGACTATACCTCCATTCCCCATACATCTACCACCTTTGCCATGGTTGTGGCCCGCCTCATCACCACATGGTAGAACCATTAGCCAGTGTGATTGAGTGGTTTAAGAAGAGAGGCCAGAGTCCACCTAAATCAGCAGAGGATGAATCACTCTAGGCATGGTGTTTCTCTTTCTCTCTCCCTACCTCACCATGGTTTCATTCCCAAATACATCCCTGGTGCTCTAATGTGGAGTACCCGTCACTCTGCTCGACTGCTGGGTCAGAAGGCTCCACGGCGGCCACGGTGTGCTTGTCCAGCCCCAGCTCGGAGGCATGTACAGGGGCGTCTCTCTCGCACCCTCGCTTTGTTTGGACGGGCCAGATCGACAGCTATGACGCCAGCTCTCCTGTGAACGCCGGCGTCTCCTCTCTCGTTTCACGACCGCAGTCTTTGATTACCGCTGATTCTGTGTGTATCCCCGTTTCCCAGTGAAGCCTAGATGGCTTGGCCTCATCGAGGTAGAGTACTGTATCTCAGTTTAACTCTGGCCCATTGCTGTCACGAAGCCCAGTCTGACAGTAAAGACAATCCATAATGGAATATAGAGGGTTGTCCCTCGACTACAATGCCACTAAAATGCATTATAAATGCTCTCCAGGACTGGAGAAGCTCCCCAAAAGATGTATGCTCTCATTTATTGATGGTTGGAGCACAGAGGTAGGCTAAATATTTGACTAGCATGAAGCACTGAAAGTGCACTAACCCCTCAACGCCAGCCCCTCCCCCCCACATCACGTGTGACCCACAGCCTGTGTTCTCTGACGTGCAAAGATCAGAGAGGTGTGTGTGTGGGGGTGTGGCCTGTGTTCCCCTCCACGGGCCTGATGGGGAGAGACGCGGAGGGGGAGTGATTAATACGCTGTGTCGCGAGGAGCAGATGAGTTGGCAGGGCCTACACTGTTTGTCCGCACAATGGGATTTTAAGTGTTCCTAATTTCCGTAACATCGATGGTGGAGTGGGAGAGGGGGCTGGTGATTAGAGGAAAACATGCTACCAGATTGGGCTTCACGTTCTGCCAGGTTCTGTTGCTGTCCTCCTGGGGTTCTGTTCTGATACGGGGCTGCTGGGCCAGACAGATATTAGGCGTTATGGTTCTCAAAGGACTTGAGGAGGAACTTTTGAGGAGGGTTTTTATGATGGAGGGCTTCAAAAAGACATCTGCCATTCGTCAACCCAGAGTCCTTGTGTTGAAATGTGTTTGTTTGTGTCTCAGCAGTGTGCTTCTATTTTCAGATGGAAGTCCCGCCTTCCAAAACTCAACTTAACTGTGCTGTCCAATTGACTGATTCCTGTCTCAAAGCAAAATGCAACACAATATGCCAGAAACCTGGATTTTGGTGCAAACATTTGCAGTGTGTTGAAATCCTTCATTCTCTATCCAGGCTCCTATGGTCAACCAGACTTTGTGTCCCATGAGAAACAATAGGACTGGATGAAGAATTACCTTAGTTAGTAGCCAACAGCTGTTTGATTAAACATCTTGGAAATATCTGTTTGACATTTAAGCGTTAGTCATTAAAATAACCCCCTTCTTTCTTCTTGGCTTGTTGTCAATGTTGCAGGGAATTCTTGAGCAATTGGCAGTTGCTTTCATGAAATGTTTGTTTTACAGTTTTTGGTCTTGGCTATCAACCACCCAGCACCATGACAACCTCTGCGTTACTTCAGTATTTAGCTGGTCACGGTCTCTATGAGACTGGTTAGCTCCGGTTCTTCTAGAATGCTAGCTGCTGTAGTTTATATGATCTAGTGGTTGCAGTGTGGACAATCCTACAAACATGGAGGGGGTGAGTTCACTGTTGTTTGTGTGACAGATAGATTCTCCTCAGCCCTGCCAAGATCAGGATACAGGATGTCACGTCAGTGGATAGGGCTTCTGTCTTTCCTCAGAACACAACCTATAAACTACCGTTCCTCCCTCTCGCCCTTCACCTGAGCCTGATTTGTAAGGAAAGGCCTGTCAGAAGGAACGTGTCCTCCCGGAACACAGGTCTTCAGAAGTCATCTGAGATCACAGGTTTTCACAGTATTAGATTTCTTCTCTTGTAGGATGCTTGCCATCGTTTAGTGGTTCCGCCCCATTAAAGTCCCTTTAATCATCGTCGAGGGCCAGATGATCCAGGGAGGGGGCAAGCAGGGGTGGACCGGGCTACACCATGCAGTCGTTAACCTGATCAGGTTCGGAGAGGAGAATGAGGTCTGCTAGATGCACCACCCTAGTTAGGTGCTGGTGGAAAAAAAGAGTGGAATCTTAGTGAAGCTTTAATTACGCGGAGATTTGTCTGCCTTTGGAGAGATGGTGTGTGACAGCTGCTGCAGGAGAACTAGGGCCCAGCTAAACCAGATTAGAGGTTTAAACCCCCCGAGAGACCCAGGTCTTGATCCCGGTTTTAACCCTCTCTTGTGGTTAAAACTCTATTACTCTGCTAAGACCCAAAGGGCTCGAAGGAGGCAGAATCCTCGTGTTTTTCTTTGAGGGGAGGGGAGGGGGGGTATTAGGATCCAAGTTTCAAACACAGAGTCTCTGGAGAAAAGTGTCCTCATGGCCTGAGCTGCAGCATAATCTCACATAGTGACTTTACCGCTTTAAAGCAGGAATGGTCACGGATGTTCATGATCATACTCTGGATTTATGGCTTGTATTCTATCCGTCTGCAGAAACATGCCCAGATACGACAGAAGCCATATTTATTTTTTGTCGGGGCTTCCAGACCAAAGACTCAATCTCGGGGGGTGGGGGGGATTTTTAACGATGAGATGAGGAAGATGTAAAACTGCGTAACCAGGGGAACGTCGGGGCCTACCTCAGGGTATGGGTCCGTCCTCCTTTCAAATGCTGGATATCTGGGAAGCTCTGTCGTCGAAAACAAATAAGATGATATCTCTATTTAATCAAAGATGGCGTCACTTGGCAAGTCGAAACTGTTTTCCCAACATGTCAGTGAGTCTGACAGTCTATGCTTGCTTACATTACCAGGATTGGCCAGCTGCCCCAGCAGCCACTGTCACACAAAGATCAATGCTGGATGTGTGCTAGATCAGTCGTGCCTGTGCTGCGGCAGCTTGTGTCAGATCAGGGCCCAAGCGCCAGTCAGCGGTGCTGCTGCAGTAGCAGTCTGATAGATGGATCAGATGGGAGGCAGGCCAACTCTGGGGCTCGCTGTCAGAACACAACCCAGGCGTCTGCTCTGCTGTATGCACATATTTACATGTGCCATGTATGAAAGCAGGTCCCCCCAGGCCTGCCCTCACCTCAGGACTCTCTCGAGGAGTCCATACCACACGCTGCATCGCAGGTGCCAGCAGGTAGAGTGGGAATGCGTAGCCTTCAGATGCAGCGTTCACGGTCAGCGTGACCGGCCTGTGTGTGCTTGAGTCTGTCAGCAGGAGGGAGACACTGGGAAGACCTGAGCACCAAATATTGGGACTGAAGCTTGAGTCATGCATGGGGAGGACTTGGCCACGGGCCACCATCCCACAGTCTGGAAGATGTTTAAAACCAATGGCCCAGAACGCCACAGAACGCACGGTAACGTGCATGACGACGCAACCCAGTTACATCAGAGGAACAGCGGAGCGTCCGCAGAGATCCTGATTATTCAGCCTCCATCATGCTGTAACACTAGCCTGGAGCGGAGAGGGCCTGCTTAATGATGTGTGCACTCATACTGAAACCCAACCCTATGGTTCTGGTGTTGCGACTGATCATGAACTCATCAAAGAAATGAATTTGGTCCGTTCTCACTTTTTGTCTTTTCTCTCGTCCATGGTCCTCTCTTCTCCCTGCTTGGCTGCCCATCAAAGGTCAGCGATGCTGATATTGACATGTTGATGTATGCGTTGCATGATGGATGTTGGGCTCCGGAGTCAACAAAAGCACGGCTATCTTTCAAGTGTAAACTCCTCTGTTCCGCCACAGTCCTCCCTCCAGTGTACTCCAAACAAAGCATTCAGCTATTTGATTTTGAAACAGAACAGGCATGCCTCTGTCGCTGAGTGATTGTGTGTGTGTGTGTGTGTGTGTGTTAGTAAGCTGTGGATTCAGCTCCATCAAGGTCCTTTTGTTCAAGCAGAAAATGATCTTACCTTCCCACATGAAAGCAGGGCAGAGCAGGTCAGGGAAGCTTCACAGCACAAGGCTGGTAATTGAGTTGAGCTCAAGTGCAGACGAAGGGGGTGTCCTGGGACTGCAGATCAATTAAGTGGATGTACTGTGGAACAAACCATTTTGTATTTGTCTCTCAGATGCTTTGGCGTTGTAACATGCAGGCTTTCCCTCCCGTTGTGATATTATAACAGACAGACCATATTCTCGCACAGCCCATTGACTTTTACAGACATGACCATGTGGTTTTCTGTACCACAGGCCAGAATTTTTTTCTTCCCAACTCCCGTCATTTTAAGAGATATCAAGGTGATGAAACACAATACAAATCTTGAACAGAATGGCCTGAGTTTAGCACAGAGGACTGACCTGTTAGTATTGTTAGCAGTCTTTGGAAGATTCTCTGCCTCCTTCCACCACAGATCCCGGAGTCTGGGCTGAGCCTGAACGAAGCTGTCCCAGAGCTCAGGAAGATGTCTCACTGTTTGCTGTGTTAACCTAGTTTGGGTGACTTTTGAATTTTTTATATCTGCTAAGCTCCAGGAATGCTCTCAGTAGCAGTGAAACGGCTGAATGGGGAACTCTCTTTCCCCCAAGCGATTCAATTATTCTGCAACAGTTCACCCTCATCACCCTCCAGTGGTGAGCAAAGCTGACAAATCAGTTAGACAGGACCATCCAGATAGTGTTGACTGCCTCAAACTCATGAGCTAACCCCAGCTGTATCCAAATATGAAAGCAACAAGCTCTGCTTCTCCAGGCAGAGGGAGTCCCAGACCTCAGAGTTCTCTTCCTCTGTGTCTGATGTCCCTGCCCCGTCTGGAGGTGTTGGAGTGACTGTAAGGCCCAGATCATGACGGAACGTGTGTGTCCTTCCCTTGATGTGATTCATCAGTAGTAAGTGTCATTCCTCTCAGGCTGTTACGTTTCTTCCAGAGAGCTCATCCATGGCCGATAAGGTTCTGATTAAGTCCAAATGGGATGGGATATCTGCATCAGTAACGGAAGCCCCACAACGGTTTATGTGTGGTAAGACCGCACTCTGTGATTTAGGTTTAGGAAGGTGTCAGTTTGCGAGCGATGACCCCAGCTGAACTTTGCCATCAGAGATCTGAGTGGCAGCCTGGGTTGAATTGTTAATCATATGGTAAATTTTTCCCTCTTTGTACAGAAATACCGATTTTACCTGTTCTAATTTGTTAATCTGTCTCTTTTGACTCTCCTTTCTTTTGGGTTAAAGAGTTTGTACTCTGTAATAGGTGTTGCTCCTTACCAAATGAGATCAAGACTGCAGGGTATAAACAGCTTGGGCCTTGTGCCCGCTCAATCTGGCCAAAACAGAGCTCAAGCCATGTTCTATCCCAGCTGAATGACAGGAATTGTGGGTCATTAAGGGAAACAGGGGGATTTGATCAGTGAGGCTCTCTAAGGACTCCTCACAATCAACAATGATGGGGGATGAGGAGAGTCTAGCCTGGTGGAGATCCTCTTTATTTCTGGATCGGCATATTCTTACACAGGCAGGGCTTCTCGACTACACAGCTGGATGGCTCTCAGTGCTGCAAACCCATAATCTCTGAGGATTGGCTCAGGGATTGTTGACCAAACTGGTTCTGCTGTGTGATTGGGCTAGTAATCCTTTCACCCAGTATGAGCAGTCATGTATTCTTGCTTTAAGCTTGTCATACTAAATTCCCAACACTTAAACCCAATTGGCCCAGTGGACTAGTACTGGATATGGTGTGTTCCTGAGAAGGTCGTTTATGCTCAGTTTAGCCACGCAGCCTGTGGTTTATGAGCTCGTATCTGTGAGATCCCAGCGAGAGAGTTTTATTGCAGGATTCCTCAGGGATGAGTGAGGCCGTTTCATATGCCTGCTCTGAGACACACAGACCTCCCAGTCGCCAGTAATGAGGGCTATGAACAGGTGGTCCCTGTGGTGTGGAACGGCAAGCATGGGATGTTAGCATTGGCATTGTTTATTAGCTTGTTAGCTTCTTGTCAAACAAAAGCCCCACTGTCTGTCTCTAACTGTCAGGTCGGATATGACCATTTGAATAATTTCTATCCTACTGTTTGTCCCACTCCGTGTAAAGTTAGTACTTTAAAAGAGAGTGATAAAAAGGGCAGGAATCTGTGTGTGTGTCCATCTGTGGCTCTATTTTCTCGAGAAGCGGGCACTGCATTAAATTAATCCAGCAGATTTGCTCAGGACCCAAGGATGTGCGGTATCGAGTGTGTTGGATGAGCTGTTTGCAATTAACAAATATAAACTTGTTTGCCAGCATGTTGAGTTGCCCTAAGCAATGAAGCTATGGATCACTCCAATGTGGTATCCTTCCCCGCGGCAACATACACTCCCCCTTTCCCAGATCCTACAAATATTGCATTCAAACGGGCACCGCACTAGTTGTCATAACTGACATAACCAATATGAGATATTTGGCATTTTCTTCTCATCTAGCATTCCAGTGAGTGAGCTGTTTGCAATTCTCCAACCAAAGAGGATCCAAGTTACTGCACAGCTGGAAGGAACACATAAAAGAGCTATTAATTGTTTCCAGTAGTTGCATATCCAATTCTCAGGCTAGTACACATCGTGTATTCATTAGATCCTTTCTCAAAACATATCTGTAGTATACAGTAAAGGCCCTGAGCCAGGCACTCTTGCGTTGCCAACGTTACTAGAAGTTTGCTTCTGTACCGTTTCATTTTTGTAAACCCAACATGTAGCACGTATTACAGAGCATTTTCACTGGCTGGTTGGGTGTGCCACCTCCCAATAAATAGTTATCGTAAATTGTAAGTTTTTTGCACATTATTTGAGAGAGGTTTTACGTTTCAATTTAAACATGGATGGAGCTCAGTGAACATAGTCTTTGTTTTGATGAAAAACCAAGTCAAATGGGGCATGGAATGTAACTCAATTCTAGTTGGGTTTGGTGTCTGATGGACCGTGGACTTGGCATTTTCTGTTGCTTTTCAGATGAAGAGGAGACTGTTACCACGGCAATGCCAGTCGATGTGAAACATGAGCCTTCTCTCCGCTCTCGCCGCTCACAGTCCTGCGTGACTTGTCACTGACTGAGACGGGTCACGCCCAGCCACACGAAAAGATGTTTCTCTCACTCGTCACCGCCGCCTTGGACGATGCAGGAACGAGTTCGACTGAAAACACCTTTGAGTTGACGCCCCCTCTGGGCTCCTCATCTCCGGGTTACTTTGAAGAGATTCAGTCCTCACGTGAGATCAAAACACGCTCATCCCATTGCACCATTATATATGCGGGTGTGTGATTTCAGTACAACTAACATTAAATAGCATTACTTTGTGAGTTTTGGACTACATGGAATAGATGGTACCGTACTGTGAAGGTCTTTCCTTAGCTGAAAAGCACCGTGGCGTTCCCAGGCCCGGAGTGTCCTTGGCTGGACCGCGTGGCAGCTGGCTTTACACACTCACACCAAGTGATTCCACGAGTAAAAGTACTTCTTCCTGACAGTACACTAAAGGAACGGTGAAAATGGAGCTGTCGTGGACACACTTCACACAAGAGACTCCTGATGAATGACATCAAGCTGTGTTTCTTTGTCTTTCCTCCTCGCCGGCTCCATACTGTTCCAGTTTTCCATGCCTGCTCTCACAGCTCTGGCCAGCCCTGGGCCGGCTGTGTATTGGGACCAGGCCTGCCTGTCTTTCAGCCCTGGCACTCTGGCACTGAGGGAGATCATCAGACCCTGATGGTTAGGGGGGGGGGAGACACTCTGCACGACTCTACCTTTCCCAGACACGGGGCCCATCCCTGCTGCTGACTTTATTAGAAACCCACTGTGTGTGCTGGCGGGTGTTTCCCATGGGGGTGTGGTTAGTAGGTCACTGTGCCAGGGTTTTGCTCCTGGTGTGTCTGAGGGGCGGGGTGGGGGAGGGGCCGGTGGCGGGAAGACCACATGGATGTCTTGTTTGCTTGTCTGCCTGGAGTACTGCAGCCTTGCTCGCACTAGGTGGAGGAAAACCCCACCCCCCCACCCCAGTTTGACCTAGAATGGAACAAAGGGATTAAAACCCACATCTAATCTACATCCGTGAATGTAGATTAGAGCATTTTGACACAAACGCTGATTTATTCCTGATCTACCAGTGCAGTGTTTTTCACTATGAATGGCAGCCTTCATTAGAATAAAGAAAAAAGTCTTAATATTGTTTAGATTTTTACAAATCTTTGTTTTAGGAGATAATTGAACGAACACGGGGGTTGAATTGGGCCACCTGCGATAACAAATGACTCTGTAAGAAGAGGATTCCTGCAGGACTGGGCCGTCTGCGTTTCCTCCAGCACTGTTATTATTATTATTGTATATAGGTTGCACATGATGTATTACGGTGGGTGCTGTGTGCTGAAAGTGCACCGTGTGTTTATGAGTTGGTCTCGCTGCCAGTTTACTCAGATATGTCACTTCATTACTCAGACCAGCGCCTGGAGAAAGGAGGAGTCCCACCCTGCGGTATCTGAATCCCAACGCTTTAATATCAGCTGTGCTTACATTCGCGTGTCCTTTCCTTATCTCTGAACAGAGGCGGTTCAGGGACATACGAGCTTGAGGATGCGGGGAGAGGTTCATACGTCTGGCCCGTCCAGAGAAGTCTGGTTCTGGTTCTCCTGTTTGGATGAGTAGTGTGAGAAACATGTTTTCTTCTGGCAGAAACTACGAGGGGTATTCCACACAGGAAACCAGAAAACAGACAGACATCTTCTCCACAGTGATCTCTTCTCCTCTCCACGTGTTACAAAACGTAAAGCAGGATTGCTACCCACTAAACAGAAACATGGCCGAACAATGCAGCCCATAGGCGAATGTAGCATTGCTTGTGTTTGATGGTTCACCATGACGGAGTAGGTTTCGGGCGAGTCCCCATTCCATCCAGCCATCTTCCTGCTCTCTCACTGTCGTTAACTTTCTTTGCCGTTTTCCTCTTTACGGGCGAGTGCACAGTAAAACTGTTTAGCAACAAGCTTTTTACGACCATAGACCATAGATATCATGGACACGTGTACACACACAGACGAGCTGAAAACATAGTTTATAGTCATAACTATGGTGAAATAGGCTGTGTGTGAGGCAGTAATATCCAGATGTTGCAGTGTTCAGAATCCCCACCTCTATTTTTAGACTTGTTGATTTTACTTTTTTTCAAAGCTGCAGGGAGACATCAGTGAGTCATATCATGCAACCTTATTGGCAGTACTGAGATGACTTGAGGGAGATGTCCGGCTTTTCTGCCAGAAGGGTGGTGTTTACCCTATATGAGGCGCTTATTTGCCTTCACCTGACCCCTACTCTACTGACGTCTGCATCCTGAATGTGAATTTCCTGTTCTTCCTTGAAATGAGCGCCTCACTGAAACTGCGTCAGTGGCTGTAACAGTATGTGGTGACTGTGTGTACGTGCATGCTCGCGAGAGCGTGCATGCTTAGCTCGCGGGGTGCCGGCCTTGACGTCTCGCATGGTGCCGGCTTTGGCGGATGCGAGAGTAGAGCGAGCCTGGCCCAGATCCGGACTGAGCGCCTCCTCTGACCCCCATCATCCTCTCTAAGCAGCTCATAATACCACAGGAAGCCTGTTGTGTAAGCGGCGGCCTACAACGGCCCGTCAGGGGAGGGTGACGGGAGTGACGTCCCTCTGCTCTTCCAGTCTCTGATCTCTGATCCTCAGGCTGGGAGAGCAGTGCCGCTGACCTTAATTCTTTAAGGGAAGGTTTCCTGAGCGAGGCAGCGTTGGCTGTCTCGGCGACTGACCTGGAAACAGTGAGGAGCGGGATGACGCAGATAGGGGCCAGGCTGTGCGTGCGTGTGTATCTGGGATCTGATGAAGGACAGCGCTCCCCCATCTGTTTCCTTCTGTGTCTGTGTGAAAGCGTCGGCTGTCTCGTGAGGAAGGGGCGCTGCGTAGATTCTTACAGGAGTGGAAACGTGGGCGTCGTTCTGGAGTACAGTATACGGTTTGACTATATATGCTTATGTGAAGCACTGCTGCTCATTGAATGTTGGTCCAAGTCCAATTTTTCAGGCAAATATATACACTCTTTTCATGCATAGTTATAATTCATAATGAATAACCATTGTGTGCGTTAATGAGCTTGTGATAACTCGTGTGGGATCATGGAACGAGTTCACTTTGAAACGAAAGACGCCATTCCTGCGGTGCACACGACGGAAAGACGCTCGCTCCGTAGGAGGACCTCTCCGTGTCCTCAGCACACCAGCCGCCTCCACCCTCCGACCCCTTTCCCCTGTCCTCTCTCCTCCATCTGACCCCTTTGTCTCCCCCCCCACCTCTCTACCTCCTACTCCCTCTGTCTGTTGTACCCCTGTCCTCCTCTGTCACCTGTCACCGTCATTGTTGCTCCCTGAAGAAGCGGAAGTCCACAAAGATCCCCAAGATCTCTCTCCTACACAGTGGCTCTCCTTCCCTCGCTCCTTTTCAATGGTCCTCTCTCTTTCTCTGAGGGTCTTTGTCCCCCTTTCTTACCGGCCAGGAAGGGCAGCAAGGGGGCATCAGTCTCTCCATGGAGGGGGGCGGGGATGGCGTGCCTGCGGGGTGTGATAATGGACCACACATGGTCCCGCCTCAGTGGTTCTGTAAGGCCGAGCCTCCCTGCGTGGGCGCGGGACCAGCCCTATCCCTGCCTCTCCCTCTCTCCCTCCCCAGGCCTGGCTCCCCCTCCCACCCTTCCCTCTCCAGTCCAAGACCCGTGTGTCCCTCCTCATCTTAGGCCCAGACGCAGCGCTCTCTCCCTCCCTTCTCTCGGGGGCCTTTGTCCGGGCCATTCACGCGGCCAGCCTACGAACACAGCAGCTATGCTTGTTCTTTTGTCCACTTGGCTGAGAGGCTGGTCTCTCTGCATCCCCTCCCTCCCTCCCGCTCTGTTCACTCCACCTTCTATATGCCCTCGCAGAAACACACAAGTATTTCAGAAATGCCATGAATGCCGTTCTTTCTACTTGTGTGAATGTGCTTGAATAGAGCAATGGGAAAGGAGGTATTTCATTTTCTTGTAGCTTATGGTCTTTTTGTTATGTGCTGACGATTAAGGCTGTGTATCAAATTGGGTGGACCATGTGGATAAAATACTTGAGATTTCAAGGAATGTTGTCGTTCTTTGTACAGGTAACAGTGGTGGAATACTTCATGTTTTTGGGGGGCTTGAATTGAAGGCACCTTATTGTGTAAGTACTGTACCTTTACCACTGACTGTGGAAAGAAACACCATACTGCTGTAGTGTAGGTAATGACAGGCTCCTCCGTAACACCCCAGCATGAGACTGGCTGGGTCCCTACATCCCCGACCACAAGAAGCCAAGCACATGGACCCAAACTGGGAATTAAGGCTTGCGATCTGGAGACTTATGTCCCTGTTCTCTGTTGAATAAAAGAGCCAAAAATGTCCTCAGAAGTCTGGAAATCATAATAAACACGTCTGCAACATAATATATGCCCCTCCACCGTCTCTCTCTTCTAACATGGCCGACATAGCTCCCATAAATCCCTATACATGTGAAGGGCTTATTATGGGGCTTGGCTGTATGGAGGAAGCTGTTTGATGTGTCACACACATGTTGGGAGACTCCCCTTCTTTCATGATGCCGGGGGCCATACTAATTTCTAAAACTTCTGTTGAGCCCTTCAGGCCTCCAAGGGTGGCCGCCTGCTCTGTCGGAGTCACACGAGACACGCTGTGGACACGTGAAGCCGCCTTAATGACGTGCCCACGCTTGATATACTACATATCAAAGTACACTGTGGAGATTGCAAAGAAGGGCCTTTCAAATCCCGTGTCAAAGTTGTAATTTAATAACTTGGGCGCTGACATATGATATTTATCCACCAGTGCCAACGGAGCGACAGGAAAGAGACGGTCTTACTAAAAGGAGGTGGAGGATTTCTCTACGATTACCACGATGCACCACAAACTGCCATGGCAGCTGAAGAGGGATGAGCAGAATCGAGTGTTTCCAATTTGGTTGAGGCTTGTTTATGCTAACAGTGTTAGACTGTAAATCACCAGCAATTCAGTCTTAATACTAGCTAGGCCTGTTCATGCTACCGTCTGTAATGTTGAAAGTCTTAGCCTAGGCAGGCGTTTAGCACTGTACATGCCAGCCTTATGCCTCACCCTAACCACATGGGCTCCTGCAGTGCTGGTGCTAATTAGGAAATGTACTTTGTATAAACATCAAAGCAGCGTGCTTGACAATGTGTAAGAGCTACATCCTGAGGCTGCTTAGGCTATAGCGCCTTGATAAGAAAATATGTTTGCATTTCGCAAGTCGTTCAGGGTGTACTCGCTATGGCAAATATTTTATAACAATCCACCAGACTTCCTGAGAAATCAATGGGAAGAAAAACATTCTTTGATGTTGGTGTACCTGACCCGTGTGAAATTAATTGTCTTAATTTGTATTTTTTTTCATGCTGAATCCTGTTTTACTCATGGTAAACTTGTAGCACCCTTGGTCAAGGGTTCACAAGTAGGGAACAAGGAGACCAATCCATGTGCCTCTGTCATCTCCAACGTCATTGGCTCAGCAGTCCAAATATAAAAGATCTGGATTCCTCTTAAAACTTAAGTAAAAAAATATGATCCTTTGATTCCTGAACTCCGGGACAATCCTGTGTAGTTACCATATCCCCTAGCAGATCCACAACTGATTGTAGGTCGTCGAGCCAATGAAAACCGTGAATCTGTTTTACTGATGAATCCTCAATCGCAGGATGAGATTCTCAGCGGTGGAATTCCTCTCCATGGTGAGGCCTATCCGTCAGATAAAACACATCGATCTCAGGCTATTGATTCGAGCATAGTATTTTCCAGGATAGCTCAATGCTAATGATGTCACCCAAACAGTATTTAAGCTTTAAGCTCTCTCTGTTGACGTTCTATTTAGTCTCTCTGTAACATAATCTATATTAACTTCCTAGCAGAATGATCTTTTATGGCCCAACAACCATAAAGAGCCCATTGCACATAATCATTTCCTGTAAGGCAGAAATGGCTTATTTAACTGGATTATGCCTGCTGTTGCAATACATCTTGGCTTGAGAATCGATTGATGAATAAAAATGAACTGAGTAAAATAGCCCAGAATTGACTATTGACTTAAAATGGGTTAGAAAGTGAAAATACAACCCTACAGTATCCTTGTAATGTCATTTAGACACAGGGAAGAGAGCAGGTTTTGAGTCAGGGCCCTCAAGCTGCACTGGAGCCATAACCTTTTCTGTATGCTTGATTGATAAAAGTGTTTGAATCTGTCTGGTTGAGGGTTTACTTGCCATGTGTGAGGGATGTTGTTGCTTCAGAAGTGCCACATTCATTCCTTGAGACTAGAGTTTTGCTGCTCATTCTAAAATACGTTCTCAAGTTCTGTACTTTAACACAGCCTGTCACGCCATTCATTGTCTGACCTCAGTGTTGTTTATTTGTTGTAATTTCGACATGGAAGGATTCACTGCTTATAAATGGAAAAGTAAATAGTGAAATCAAACAACAGTAAAACGGGGAAGTGAATGAGGAAGGCCATGCGGTCTGTGTGATTTGGTGGCTGTAAAGTCTGAAATGCGTAAATGAGCTCCTTCACAAAAATGCAAATTGACACCATGTGGAAGACAAAGCATTAAAAACACTTAAGTGGCTATTTGGGTTCCTCTTAGACATGTTTATAGGATTACCGAGCTCTGCAGTCTCACGCAACAGCAGCAGCAGCAGCAGCAGCTAAGGCTGGATGGGGTCCTAGGTGCATGCTGGGGTAACCGTGGGTAACAGTACTGGAGAGATCCGCCCGCCTGGCCCAGGCCCTCCGCTGTAGTACGGGAGAGCCTTGCCATCCCTCTCATGGCTGTCTGTGGGGGAGATCTCCTCGCACATGTGCCTTCAATTAAGGCCTGCGGCACTAATGGTAGAGAGCGAACGGATGGGTGGGAGGCCTGTGAACAACACAGGCCTGCTGTGATAGAATCTAATGAGATCACAAAGAGTACATTGGAGATCCCCCCCCCCTCCCACCTTTTCATTTACATAATGAATATGTGTCCACATGCGTACAGATCCTCCCATATGCCACCACTCAATTCTGCGGTCTCCTTGGGTTACGGAAAAAAAACATGGCACGGAGACACACAGCGCTCTGTTTACGAAAAAGCATTCCATTAAAGAAGGCGAATGTTTATCGTGAATAATTACATGCAATGGCGAGAGTGGGTTTTCTCTAATGGGTTTCAAGATGGTTGAATTTACATCAGTTGCGTTCCCGACGACGGTAACCCAATCACGCTGTGGGTTGCTGGGCTCTTGAGTAAGAGGACAGGCCTGTAGGAAAAGGCACTGATTCATGTGTGAGGCGGTTCCCGAGGAGGTCAGAGTGCTAAACCTGTCTTCTCCTTTCTGCTCGGCTGGCATTCTGTCTCTCCCTCCCTCTATCTCCCTGCACTCACGCTCCGGCCATAAAACATCAGTGGGGCGGAGGGTCAGTAGTGGCGTGCCATGGCCGGGCCCAGCCTGAGTATTCGCCGTGGCCCATAAAGCCTCCCTGGCGTTGGGTGGAGCGGGCAGAGGCGAGGCCCCAGCCTGGGCCTGGTAACGTGTGCGCCTGGCGACACAGGCTGCTGGGGCTGGCCCCGCGTGGCTCTGATAGGGGTCTAGGCTGCAGCCCTCGTCCCGTCTGGTGAAAGCGTGGCCCGTCTATCCAGCCCAGAGTCATCCTCTGGGTCATCAACCCTTCAGCCCAAGTGATGAAACAGACCTGCGGAAGGGACGGGATGGTGCTCGCACGCAACCAGTGGACACACGGAGAGGAAGAGAGAGAGAGAGAGAGAGAGAGAGAGAGAGAGAGAGAGAAGAGAGAGAGAGAGGAATAGAGAGAGAGAGAGGATAGAGAGAGAGAGGAAGAGATAGAGAGGAGAGAGAGAGAGAGAGAGAGAGGAAGAGAGGGAGGAGAAAAGCTCTCATATTAATATTCCTGTCCATGGGAGAGGGAGAGAGAGGGACTTCCGAAACACAAGGGGAACAAAAGTCAAGACAAATTTATTACAGCGCGTCCAGAAAGGTCTCAGCGTGACAAAGCCCCCCCTGCGGAGAGGAGGGCCGCTGCTGGGAGGCCCCCCAGCGAGACCTCTGCTTGTCTGGTGCAGCATTAGGCATGGGTCAACCTGGGGGAGGGAGGAGGGAGGCAGACCTGGAAACACTTGCCAGAGTAAGCCAACGTAGTTTAACTGATAAGTAAAGGATAAGAGTTATCTGATAAAGCTTATTTGTCTGAATCTCCCTGTATTAAGAGTCTTAAGTGCTCTGCGGTCGGTAAATTCTGTCACTAAACAGATTGAGTTGAACAATTGGCCTACGTTAAACTAAGTTTAAATCGTTTTTGTATTGGAGTGGTCTTGATCACAATCTAAAAAGCAGGGCCAATGTATCGCCACCAACCTGACATGGTCCGGTGTGTGTGTGTGTGTGTGTGTGCGTGCGCACATGTGTATAATATGTGTGCTAATGAGCATACCAGGCGAAGGGCATCCATCTTGTGTACCCTCAGGGAACGACCAGCCCTCCTCTCCCCCACCTGCCCACAACACTGGTCAGGTCAAGAGCTGCTCCGAGAGGGACGATATGGAACAAGAGATTGAAATGGAAAGGGGGTTCATGGTACCATGTTGTCCCAGTCCAGCCTGCAGCAGCTTGGTGCATGCTGACAGATTTATGAGATGTAATAATCAGGCTGTTTATCACCCCAGCCTGCTGTACCTCCCTCACTCTGCTCCTGTACCCTCACACCTGGTAGGGCCACTGACCTCCACGCAACTTCAGATGTTCGCCCCGGAAACTGGCACTGCTGAGACATGATGATTGTAGGATACCTGAACTTTGGTGGGAGGCAGGAAAGAGGTCCCTCTCTTAAAAGTTACACCCTTGTTCATTCCAACAGCTATGGTGAATTAAAATCCCTGTCAATACAAAACAATACTAATTCTCTGGGCATTAAATATTGTATGTTTTTAGAAAACTGTTTTGAGAGCTGTAAACCTGATTATGGTTTCTTGGGAGTCCTGAGTCTATGAATTGTACGTTAAAATTTGGACTTATTCTTTGTTCCTTTGTAGATTCATAGATTTAGTTAAATGTTGGCCAGACTTGCTCATAAGAACACAATTAGTTTGTTTTGGAAAGGAAGCTTGTGTTTTTTCCTGATTTCATTGGAAGGAGATATAATTCTGTTATTTCATGATTTGGCCGATTCACCCACATCCCATTTATATTGGATCTCTAATGGAATAATTAAACACTGTCTCTAGGATTTCCCCTTCACTAGGCATACTATGCAGGCCAGTTTGAGTAACTTCTAAAATATTCTCCTGGTATTTAAAATTGGCTAAACGGGCACATTTAATTTTAATTGTGTCTTAGTTACGTGGGTGAGCCATTTCCTATATTGGCACATTGATGTCTACCATAGAGATACTCTAAAGCATTCCAAAACGAGGGAAGGTCCAGTAAATTTCCATTGTATCTTTGCCATGAAAGTTCTCTGGATTTTTCCCAAATGACAAAAGTACATAATGCGTTTCCCACCCCAAATCCCTCCTCTCATTTGCAGCCCTGGGCATGTGGTTATTGATCTGCTCGAATGCCCATGGGAAGAAACCCTAGACAATGGAGCTGGTGGCACTGCTGGGTAGAAGGCCCAGAGGCCTCTGTGGGCATTCTGGAAATATGGCTGCTTTCTTTCAGATACTGAAACAGCGTGATGACACATACTTGGCACTGTCCAGATCACTCTTCTCTTATGCCAGCGTTGTTCCTTTTCCCTCTGTTCACATGCTGGCATAAATAGACAACTATTGTAGATTGTTTTGTGGAAGACCACATTGCCTATATAGTCTTCCTTTCTGTGCAAAAGGATTTCTATGCTTCTGAAATATATTTTCTAATAAAAAATAAAATATTATGTGCTGGATGATATGAAGGCAATACATGAGCTTTTTCCCACTTTCTCCCTTTTTCACTTACGAAAGGGATTTTTTCACATTTTCTTCAGATCCATCCCTTCATCTTAAATGCATAGCTGGATTAATCCAGCTCTTCTTTCCAATCTAATATCTCCTCTGCTGTCTGTGGCCTCTGCCGCTCTGCTGACCTCTCCCATTTCCAGACGAGATGGAAAAGCCAATCAATCTTCAATCTGAGATGATCTTTTAACGTGGCATCCCACAGTCAGAGGGATTGTGTTCTTCACCAAACCCTGCTCATGTATTCATCACACCAGCTCCCCCGGGAACACTGCGACGGACTAGCACACCGCTAGCAAGATCACAACTGTATAGAAAGCTTTTCTACATCAATGCCATTTCTTTTAGGAAAATACTATTTCCTGCTACATCAACTTTTCCTCTGGAAACTATGCAAAAACACATATTTTTACTGTCAAAGTGGATAACTTTGTTATAGCTCCTTATTGTTTCGCTGATGAGAGTTAGGTGTGACATATCCAATAGCTACAGGCAGTACAGTATATTGCAGACTGAACCTCTTTGAAAAGACTTGGAGTGGGAGAGTATAGTTAGTCATGCCTATGATATGGACACCAGACACATGACAAGGTTTGTTTTTCTGGGTGGTGGGATCACGCGTCTTTGTTTGGATGAAGTCATGCAGCACTTGTCTAAAAACATTGAGGTTTACAGGCTGCTTTTAACTCCACTGTCATATCGTTTCTGCGTCTACCACAACAATCTGTAGGTTTATCTATTGTGAGCACTGAATTACACATCACTCTGTCAGCTGTCTGGCATCTGTAAGATCTACAGTTTCTTTCAGAATGTTTCACTAATCTTTTACATTAGCCTAACGACTCACACGCTTGTTTTGATGCAATATAATCCAGGCATTAGAATAACATGAGACACATTTGCAAAATAACCTGCCAAGTGAAGAGAAGGCTAGTGACTTGAAGAGAGAAAGATTTCAAGGGCTTGGCTGTGTGAAGGGAGGGTTGGCTGGAGAAGAGGATACTGATTGCCATTTTGCGGAGGGTCAAAGGACAGTTGGGAGGGTGGGGGGGGGATACAATGACAAGTGAAGGGGTTTGAGATTAGGGGGGAGGGGCATGGGAAAGAAGGTTGGGTTTGGATATCTGGTGGAGGATGGTGGTCGAGAAGTGATTGTACGAGGGAATAGGGATTCTGGGAGTGATCACATGATCCAGGCGATCCTCTGGGACTCGACAGGCAGGCGTGCGGTCGGAGGAGGAATGTGCTCCCGGCTGGAAAAGGTTTGCAGTGCGCTGAGAGGTCCTGCCTGTCTTGGCTGCCGCCTGCCTCCTAGCCACAGAGAGAAACCCAATCTTCCTCCTCACTCCAGCAGGCTTCTCAGCAAGGCTGAACCTGCCTGGGATGATGTCGATCCTCGATCGCGAGACTTAAGAAGGACCATCCCGCCTGAATGACCATGCCCTGGGATGAATGACCGTGCCCTGGAAGCCTAACTATCAAGAAAAAGACATGCTATGCTATAATCAATGTGTTAGCCTGACTTTAGAATTCCAGTACATGGACTTAGTAGCAGCTGTGGCAACGTGGGTTTCGTATTTCTTGCTCTCTCCCTGCTTTCTACATCCCTCCATCTCCTCCCGTGAGTGAGTGAGTGGTAGCCCCAGATCCCGGAGTGTTGCCTGCCTGTGAGATGCCCATCGGACAGGTGAGCCTTCTGCTGCGTGGCTCAGGATGCTGCGGTGCTTGTAGTGGTCTGACTGGCTGGTCTCCACCTCTGTCTCGGCTCCAGAGACGGAGTGGTGGAGACGCGATACACACTGTATCTGTCCTCTTTGGCCCCACCGCAATGGGCAATGAAAAAAAAACACACACACACTTGTCTCCAAAATGGTCCAACGATGTAATTGAACCCTAATGCTTCTTACGTGAGCGTCTTGCGGTGAAGTGAAGATTTGACTTGACAAATGGGCCAGAGAAAATAAACTGGCATATCTGAGTCACCAACTCAGCGGTAGGCCTGCAGGCCTGGGCCCCAAAGACCGCTGGCATTCTGCAGCCCTGCAGCCCAGCACCGCCCTGCTGGCTGAGAACTCAAGAGACACCAGAGCTGCTTCTCCATGACATCCAGCCACGTCCAACAGGACTGCATGTCCTTCGCAAATCTATCTCTGCCTTCCTATATGCTACATGTACCAAGGACAAACTTGCATTTATTCATGCCTCTCAGACTGAGGATAAGCCATCCCATAGTTGTTCTTCAACGAGACCAATAGGCTTGCTGCTAGTGGCCCAGGATGAGACGTTTGTGATGTATTGGTGACTGTAGTCTATGTAGAAATATATTACACGAAATAGCCTCAAATAGAATATTATAGATTGCTCCTTTACACTTTTCTCTCTGCTTCTATATCTCTCTTTCTATCGCTCTCTATTTCTCTCTCTTCATTTCACTTCCCATCGAGAACTTTCTTTGTCTGCCTTTTGTTATTGTGTTTGTACGGTTGTCTGTTTGCTTGTCTCCTCCCCCCCCTCCCCCCTCCCACCCCCCCCCTCTCTGTGTCTAATTGCTTGTGCTAATGTGGCCACCGTGGGGGCTGATTACATCCCGGTGTGTTATCACACGTGTCCTGTCCCATCCATCAGGCATGGTTAATTACACGCCTGTGCTCCAGCTCACACGTTACTCTCCAAGGAGACGCGTCACCTCCATGGCTGTCATCTCCATGGCTGTCACCTCCATGGCCGTCATCTCCGCTCCCCAGACAAAGGGAGGCGAGGTCTGTTTTTGTACCAGGGCACACAAGCACTGAGGAACTCCTAGAAGACCTACCCCTGTTGGGATGAGGAGGAGCAGGTCTTCCCCCCTAGTCCCTGGTCCCTGTTCCGTTGGTCTTCCTCTCCCCGCTGAGGGCTGATGTAGAGCTACCAGGGCGGGGCAAAGGGGGCCCCTCGGATCCTCAGCCTGGTCCTTAGAGAGGTCCCTCACATCTGATCAACACTGCCTATTCTGTCTGTGGACCCTGCTGCTTTTAAATCCCCAAATGCAAACATGTTAATCACCCTCCAATCCTCCTCTTCCTTCCCCCTTTCCCTCGCTCTGCTTCTTTCTCAACCCATTGTGGTGGGTCTGTTTTGGAGATAAACAGCTCTCAGCTGCAGACAAACGCGTGATTGACAGGTCTGGTCCCTCAGTCCCCATGCAGCTTATATGGCAACCCCCCTCCCTCTCTATCTCTGTGTGACTATTTGTGTTGGGGCAAGGGTGTGGTGTGTCCACAGCCGTCAGTGTGAACTAACTATGGCTGTATTCATTTCCCCCGGCTCTATGAGTCTCAGTGTTGATGTCCTCTCTCAGGACTGGATGTTCCTATTAAAGCTGCATCATACTTCACATAATAAAAAAACTCCATTACGCACCAACGGTGCATTATGTATGCTCTTGAACAGCGTGTTCATCGCCTCAAGATTTTGTGTCCCTCCCCTCTGATAAGGAGAACCAGGAGTTTTGTTAGAGACATGACAGAATGAAAATAAGATTCAATAAACAAAATGAAAGATCCCTCTAACCCCCCCTCCCCCTCTCTCTCCCCCTCTCGTTCTCTCCGTCTCTCCACAGCCGCGCAATCAAAACCAACCAGGACCTTCTCCCCGACACCCCGTGGATCAACATCTTCTACGACGACTTCTGGGGCACCCTGCTCACCCACAGCGGCAGCCACAAGTCCTACCGCCCGCTCTGCACCCTCTCCTTCCGCCTCAACCATGCCCTTGGGGGGCTGGAGCCCTGGGGGTACCACCTGGTCAACGTGGGTCTCCACGGGGCCGTGACGGCGCTCTTCACCCGGCTGGCCTGCCTGCTCCTGGGGGAGGGCCTCTGGAGCCTGCTGGCCGGGCTCCTGTTCGCCTCCCACCCCATCCACACAGAGGCCGTGGCGGGGATTGTGGGCCGCGCGGACATCGGAGCCGCCCTCTTCTTCCTGCTGTCCCTGCTGTGCTACGTGCGTCACTGCTGCCGGCGAAGCGGGAGCCACGTCGGGGGCAGCGCGGAGGGGCTGCCCTCGGGCCGACCGGGGGGGGCTCTGGCTCCTGGGCTGCCTGGGCTGCGCTGCCTGCAGCATGCTGTGGAAGGAGCAGGGGGTGACGGTGCTGGCGGTGGCCGCCCTCTACGACGTCTGCGTCTTCCACCGGCTCAAGCTGCGGCAGGTCGTCACGCTCCTCCACTACAAGGTAAACAGTCGGTCCGCGGCGCGGTCGTTACGCACGGGGATCCCGTTTCCTGCTTCCTCTACCCCCGGCCGCCCCCAGTGGCAGGCCGCAAACAGAAAGGGGATATTCACATTGTGTGTTTGCCTTTCGTTAGGATGTGATTTGGAAAACATTTTTCTAATGTATGTACAGCTGTGTGATTGGGATTGAGCTGTTGTTTTCTCCCCGCTATGCTAGTTAAATATACAAGCTGGGAAAAGAAAGAGGACGCACGTCTCCTGTTTGTTTATTCGAGTCAACAGGCCCGTACGCTTGTATACACAACGCACACACACGGCCATAGTCAGTGTGAAGCTATGGTCCTCCTCTGGTCCTGGTTTTGCTGTGCATTTAACATGATTGTGACGAGGAGCCATGTTAGTGGAGGGAGACTTCCAGCGGTCCTATCTCACTGTCATCTTGAATGTATGAGTGTTTCATCTTGCGTTAACAGTGTCTTTAAGCCCAATTAAGAAACACTTAACTAATAAGCGAGTAATTACATCCAGGCTAGTTTGATAATGATTTGCTAATGACGTGTCTGCAAAGTGAGTGTTATTGAGATGAATGATGCTACGATCAGAGCAAACGTTCAAGGAGTTTAGTGTTTACATGCAAAACATTAAGGTTAGGGTTAGGTTAGCCTTGGAATGTATCAGCATCTAAGTGTGTGTGTGTGTGTTTTTGCGTGTTAAATGAAAAACTACAAAGAGTGAAACTGAAAGCAAGATCTCTCAGAAAGGCTGCCTGGTCCTGGTTTTCTGTTGAAGCACACCAGCCATCAAGAATTGAATTTTTTCTCGACTGCGCCCTGTCAGAAGTGCTTAGCGTCTGTTCTCTGGTCATGTGACCGCCCCTGCTCTGTGCCCGTCAGGCCAGATCGAAGCAGACGTGTGCACAAATGTAGCGGGAGGGAGTCCAGAGGGGCCGATGGCATTGGAACACCCTGACATACACAGGCTGAGGACACAACGTGTCTCCTAGAAAGACCGGGGTGTGGAGGAGTGCTGCGGAGACAGAGAGAGACAGAGACAGACAGACAGAGAGAGAGAGAGAGATAGAGAGAGAGAGAGAGAGACAGGGAGAGGGAGAGCGGGAGGGGAGGGAGAAGGGGGCATGTGGAGAGAGGGTGACGAGGGGAGATGGGTAAGATTGCTGAAGGAGAGGATAGCCTAAAGCTGACTGTCTCTGTGTTTGCCAGTAATGGACCACAGTAATAGGTCCACCCTGCCAGTGGAGGCCCTCCCTGGGGATGGAGAGAGGCAGCTCACACAAGGCTGGCATGGACCTGGGCCCGGGCTCATCTCATGCCCTGGCACATGATGTGTGCACCAGATTCTTTACACGTCACCAGTTTCCATTTAGATGTGATTGATTTGGAGCCCAGCTGAGGCAGGATGTGTCAGTGGCATGCTTTAGGAGCTGGCAACACCACCCGAGTTAGCATTAGTCTGGTATGCGTAAACCACTCGTCACGACCGATAATAATCAATAGGTTTTCCTCGGGGCGAAACGAGAATGAGGCTGGGTTAGCGCTCGAGCCTGTACGCTGGAGAATGGATTTTAGGTCAGCGATTAGTATATTTTCGTATGTCAGTTTGGATATCGACACAGAAAACAACTGTGTTTTTCTCCAGGCCAGGGGGGAAGGACTGAGGCCTTCAGAAGCAGTGATGCCGCCCATCCTATTAGGTGTGGTGATGGACTTTGCTCTGCCTGCTGTCTCTGATGACTGAGCACTCTCGCGTTTCACAGCGCACTGTGAATCAGTCAGGTATGCCAAGTGAGTGGTGCATATTAGAAACGTCATTCATTCTTAATTGAAGACACGCCGATATGTTTTTCTCTCGCAAGAACGCATTTAAAATCTGCTGAAGTATCAGTTTGAGACGAGAGCAGGTGACAGATGAACATGCTCACCACTATAACGTTGTGTAGTGTTGTTAAAATGATGTCTGTTTCTTTGCCGTGGAATACGCCGACGTGCTCGGCGTTTCGTTTTAGTCGAGCAGAAAACAGGCTAGTTTCTGAGGAGACAGAGAAACACAAACGCTGTGGGGAGAGAGAAAGATAGAGAGAGAGGAGAGAGAGAGAGAACCATGGAGGGGAAGAGGGAAGCGGGTCGGACGGACTGTTCTGTACAGTAAGCGAAGGAGCACATGTAGGTCTGCAGCTCCTGGCAGCCTCGGGTCCCAGGGCTCAGGGGAGGTTTTATTGAGAGACCTGAGAGAACTCTTGGAGGGCTTCCTCCTGCCACTCACCGCCCCTCTGGAAGGGAAACCAACACCCTGTGTCTCCCACAGCCAATGACGGTCAGCCATGTCGCCGTCACGGAACTTTTAAAGAGCTGCGTTCGGTTGGAGTTCAGCAACCATGCATGGTTTCTGTCTGTCTAATCAGCCGATTGGGGGGGGTGGGGGGGTTTGATGGCTAGCAACCTGTTATCCTGCCACAAACATTAGCACAGGCTTATTTCCTTTCACACTCCATTGAGGTGTCTGTATGGATGGGAACGTATCCCATAGTTTACACAGGGGAAATCCAACAGCTTTATAGAGTTATGTAGCTACTCTGAAGGTACAAGCTACAGACTAGCTACAATGAGGAATCCTGTGAAATCATGCAGCTAAGACTTGTACTGCAGGCTACTAAAAACTCTGAAATCATATTTAAAGCTGTCAGATTTGTTTGTTCAAGCTCCTCTTTTACAACAGCGTATGGCCTTTGAATATAATTGTTGTGTTTTATAAAAGCATGCTAGCTCCTACCAGATACTTTACTAGTATCCCAGTATAAGACATGTTGGCAGCAGCTAAATGTGTCGTGTAACTGAGCTATCTTTATGTGGAAAAAAATGCTCTTTATGAGCTCATTTTCTGTGTGGAACTGGTTAACAGGCTCATTTTCAATAACAGATACTGAAGCTAGATACGATTAGTACACCTAGTTTGGCATTTGAGTTGTGCTATTCAATATGATCTCACAATGTTGATTCATTAATGTGGTGCAGTAAAACTTCTCCTCAGGACTTGGCATCTGGGCTGTTTTTCCACAACACGTTTCTTTGTTGGTTAGCTATTAAAGTAAATGTTTCGACAACTGTGTGACATAGTTCTGTAATTTGAGTGAGTTGGTAAGACAACAAAACAGACAAAATATTGTTTACCCCATGATTTTCGTGTAAACATACTTTGGGTGAACATTTTATGTGACACTGAAATTAGAATTGTTTTCTTTTGATGAATGGCCCTGATTTAGTTTTAAAGGAGGCTTTTTTCTGTGCTTTCAACTTCTGAAAGTTGCTCCCACATAGTGTAACTCTCCCGGTTGAACCATCTAAAACGAGCAAGCAGAGCGCTTTCTTTGTAATAGCCTGAATAAGGGACTGTGTTCAGTCATGTTCTTCACAGCCTCGTGTGATCTACTGCTCCTGGGTGAGCCTTGTCTTGGAAGAGAAGGACGCGAGACAAGACAAAACTCACTCAGAAACATGGTGCCCTCCATTTTTGGCTGTACAAAAAAGGGCTTAGTCTCTCTAACAGAAATGTCCTATTATCCTGCCTGAGAGATGTCTGGCTGGATCGTCACTGTGTGGCACTGAGATCTGTCGCTGTAACATCATCTTCATCCCTCTAGTCATACAGGCTCTCCGTTAAAGGTCAGGGGCAGTCTGGAAGCTGTCTGTAGAGCTCATTCATCCCCGTTGAACTTTCCTAACCCGGACCAACACTACTCCCAAGTATGACACCGGAATATCTGTCATGTTTTTTCCCCCCCATAAACACATCAAGTCACACCCTGTCACATGTCGTGTTCCGCGTCCGTTGTTTCCCCTGCAAGGACACGGTGTCTGTGCCCCTAATGTGTCTGCGGGGTGGAGCGTGACCAGTTTAGCCCCGCCGGGCGCTCAGGTGTTCCTGGAGCTGGTGAGGCCACAGGGATCCATCAAAGACAAGGAGGCAGAGCACAGGTGGGAGTGTGTCGTCTGCCCGGGGACGGAGGCCCAAACACGCCGTGTGTGTTTGTGTGCACGGTAAAAGATGCATGCCCTTGTCCAAGTGAAACAGAGCCTTGCCCAGTTGAGCCAGAGCTTCGCAGATGGCTCCTCCATGCTCTAATGGCCGCTGTCAGCACGTGATGGAGTGGGCCTGGTGGACGCAGCCCATCTTCCTCCTCCCACACCTTCCTCCCACCTGACCCCCCCCCCAGGCCTACTCCCACTCACCTTCCCTCAGCCACCTGCCGGTCGCCCTCGCACCCACCCGTTCGGATGTGGAGGAGTGCCATAGAGCGCCATGCCAAACAATGTTGAGGTCAGTGCGAGTTCCCAGGATGCCTCCTGTTCTGCCCTGCCTGGCTACAGGATGCGTGGCGAGGCTCGGAGACCCCCCTGAGCATGATGGGAAGCGACTGCGCTTTGGCAGGTCTTGGCCAGCTTACACTCGTCAGAGATAAGACAACCTGACACACATGGTGTCCGTGACAACCAAACACTCCTGACCCTGACCCTCCCTGTGGCAGAGGGAGAGAGAGAGACAGAGAGAAAGAAAGAAAGAAAGAAAGAAAGAGAGAGATACACAGAGACAGAGAGACAGAGAGAGACAGAGAGAGAGAGAGAGACAGAGAGAGACCAGCAGAATGTCAGGAGGAGGGAACACAGAAAGGGACACATCTGTCTAAACTGAATACAGACCTGCTGTTTCACAATGACTTGGAGCTTAGCAGACTGTCTGCGTATTCAGGCTGTGTATTTTGATGGTTAAAAAATAGCATGTCAATATGTCGTCTTTCAAAGGATAGAAAATGCCCTTAGGTTAATGGCTTTTTCAGCGTAACGGCTTGTACTATAGAAAATCACTGTTTGGAACTGAAAGCAATTAATCTTTCTATTCATTATGAAATGCGAATTCCGTCTTGATTCAATTACTTCATCACAATCTCTGTAGTTTAGAGTTCCCTTTGTCCTTTTTCACATCTGAGCGTAAAATGAACCAGCCAAAACTGGCTCCTTTGTGAGCCGCTAGGATGGATGCACTTATGTTGAGGTCTCTCTCTGTATCTGTTTGTGTGTGTGTGTGTATTCGTGAGAGAGAGGGAAAGAGAAAGAGAGAGAGAGATGGAGAGAGAGAGAGGGGGAGAGAGAGACAGAGAGGGAAGAAAGACAGGGAGAGCAAGATATTTCACTTGACATCCCAGGGTCAGAAGCAGTGTTTTTTTCTCAGTGAACCATGAAGCAGTTGGTCTATTTTAGGATACTGCATGTCCACACTGTACAGCACCTCTCTTTCTCTCTACTCTACATCGTTATTTCACTAGAACTTCCACTGGCATCTAAAATACTTTACTTTAGACTTATCCTATGGAGTGGGTGACACTTCAATCGGCATGAGGTTTGAAAAAATAATTTAAAAATCTGTGATTCCCGTGATGTCCATGAGGCCCATGCCATGAAAGGCATTCTGGGTTCCCAGCCTGTGATCCCAGCCTTTACACCAAACCCAGCCTCAGTCCCACCGCCATACCCCTTCACCAGACCCAGCTTCAACCTAGTCATATCTGTCAGTGTCACAGTGTTCATGCTTAGTGTCCCTCCCAGACGACGTACCATGTCATAGCAGGCTGACTGGCCCAGAAAGCCCCATAATGAATAACTGGGATCTTGGTCTGGTTGACAGCTATGGAGTACTCAACTCTGTCATTAGACGTGTAGAGCTGAGCTCCCCATACAGACGTGAAAGATGTAGTGATCTTCCACATCTGCTCTCCATCTGTCTTTTCTCTCTCTCTCGCTATCTCTCTCTCTCTCTCTCTCTCTCTCTCTCACTCTCAGACTCTCTCTCTACTCTCTCTCTCTCTCTCTCTCTCTCTCTCTCTCTCTCTCTCTCTCTCTCTCACACACTCTCTAACTCTCTATCTCTCTATCTCTCACTCACACTCACACTCTCTCTCTCTGTACTTTTCACTCATATTTTGTTGTTGCTGAGTTGCAGTTCTTGTCCCCAAACATTCAGCTGGCAATTTGGGATAACTCGTCTTTGGCCCCGACTCATTTCTCATATTCTCCATAGTGACACACTGGAATGATTATCACAGCGGTGTAGCCAAGCCACAGTGGACAGTCTGCTTGTAAACACCAATACAAATTGTGGAAAATCTTCCCCCAGTAACAAAGACAGCATCCCACCTCTTCAGCAGAATTAGGACCATCTTTGATTCAAATGCTTCACTCTCAGCCTGATCAAAGGTTTGCTTTATAAGCAACACAATGTTTACATCTTACACAATTACTCTTCATGACACAGGGCGGGTATGATCTCTTATTATTGATACTGTAAACACAGGCCCTTGCTCAGTTCATTTCTTCGGATTGAAGAGTGTGCTCTCAATATTATTATTCGTTGGTTAATCTACCGTACTTTTTCCTCGTCTTTTCTGTCTCTCAAATGTGTTATCCCTTTGCCATCGTGGAAGCTCTAGCATAGTTGTCCTTCTGCACGGTGCTTCAGTCTGTCTTGAAGACCAAAACTCGATTCTGCCACGGCAAGCCTTCATGTATTCAGGATACCTGACCTCCCGTTGTACTGAGCACCCCTCCATGCAGAGGGCTCTGACTCTGCTCAAGACCACGCGGGACTTTGTCATTTCATCTTCCTTATTCAGAATCTGGTTGAGTTATCATCAGGTACCGAGCCGTTCTCCGTCTCCACATCCCCCGTGACCCCAGCCTTCTGGAATAGTGCAGGGCTTCCCAGAGTACATAAACACAGGGAAGGAGAAAGTCAGGTTTGGGGGCTGTCAGTTTATATTCTGGACCCTGATTGTGGTTTCACTCAATAAATGTTTCTGGTGAATTGTTTGAAGACTGGTTTTCTCTATCCTTTCACTGTTTTCCTTTGGTTTCTTTGACCCTTTCCCCTCTTCTCTAAAGGGCCGTGGCGAATATCTGCTACTGATAAAGATATGCAAAGCGGTTTCAGTTGACCTCGTTTTTAAGGGACTTTGATGAATTGCGATTGACGTGATCTTGAATTTGCTGCTGATAGATTCTGACCATGCAGTTTGAACATTAGACAGTCAGCGATTCTTCAAGCCAAAATAATGTCTAAACTTGACCTCCTAGATTGTTCCAGTCAACTGCTGTATTAACCTCTCATTTATATCTAGGAATATTGATGATATTACTTTGGAATAAAGTCAAGTTTGCTTCATAGCTCTTATAATCTCAAATTACACTCTCCCTCAAACTAACCAATGGAATATATTTTCCTTGATTGCCTGTTCATATTCCCAAGACCTGTGCTGGGTGTCCGACCGTCTCATTCGAGATTGGAGGCCAAGAGCACATTTCCTCCCTCCCTTGACTTCTATCCCTCCTTCGGTACTGGCCTCTAACACAGCTCCAACCCAGACCCAGCACTTCCAGAGCCCCTTCCTTAGCCCTGTTCCCAGAGAGGGGTCATAGACTCCCACTTGCCCTAACTCTAACCCAGAGAGGGTCTTCAGATTGCTGCGGCTGATTGCGGCTGCTGCTGAGGGCACTAGTGTGCTCTGATTATAGGAGGAGGTAGAAAGGGAGAGAGAACCCACTGACCCTCCAACCTGGCTCATGTGTCTTTGGCAAGAAAAGATCCATTTCCACAAATTGTGTGTGTGTGTGTGGTGCTTGTGCATGTGTGAAATATGTGAAATGGATGATTAGAGGGAACATCAAATGGGACTGTGTAATCGGCTCTGTCTGGGGGTATGTAGTTAGAGCTAGAAAGAGACAGAGAAAGATGAAGGTCAGTGCTAGAATCCTATGGGTCATGTACAAGGGTTGCTATGGGGATTTTTATAAATGTGACGGGACCATCGGAACATCTGCTGGGGTCCATTCAGGGTATCCAATCTGGAATCTCCTCCAGGATTAGTTCTCTCTGCCTCGCAGGTTCGACCTTCTTACAGACTATCACACAGAGCCTGATCAAGGCCAGAAGCAAACATTAAAATTCAGCTTTGCTGTTTAACTTCTCGTGGCTTATCATCTAGATGCCATCATTTTGTCAGGTGGATGCCGAGTTGCGTGAAGACCTACCCTCTTTTTCCTAGTACCTCCATCAAAGCCCTTCTCGTCTCCTGGAAATCTGTGTTTTTATTCCTCTCATCTTTAATGTTTCACAGTCAATAAATGTCAGGTTTTATCTCTGGCAGATTCCTGCTCCTCTTTGGCCTGCTCCCAGCGTCTGTCTGGGCTGGTTCCATAACTGACTCCTCCCCCTCCCAGGTGATTGGTGCATTGTGGGTTCCAGAGTCAGCTGACTGTGTTCGCTGTGAGATGAGGTCATTCAGGTTAAACGCTTTAAACAAGAGCACTGCTGAGGAGGTTCCTGCTGAGGAGGTTGACCGTTTAAACCCCGAGAACATGTGGTCCTTGACCTAGACAAACACGGTCCACGTGAGGTCAGGTCACGCCTAGCCATGAGGGTGATCCATTTCAAGGTTCTGACATCATCCATGTGTCAATTTTACAACTGACAGTTTTTATATTCTCACCACCTACTTTGATTTCCACCTAATTTCTGGAACATACACTTATGTGTCTGTTATTCTACAGAGTAACATAATCTGTCTTTCTCTCTAATCATGGGGATCATAAATGCTGAAAACCTCAGCTCCCCATTTCCATACAAGCCAGAAAAGTTGGTGACTTAATTGGAGCATTTCAAGTCTCTTCATTATGTAGTTATATAGTTCCAAGTACTCAAAGTGGAACAATTGGAGTTATCTTGGATGCACTGTGCGAGAGCTGTTCCTAATTCTCAACACATTAAGGAAGCAATATGGCCCCAGTTCTTATCATGTTCCGTCATGTGTTTTACACTATGAGTTGCTGTCCTTGCTGACAGAACCCTTTCAACATGGCTGATAAGGGTTGAGGTTAGGAAGGGGGGGGTGCACTGGTTGTGGTTGACCTTCATGCCATGCAGACATCCACATTGTTATCATGTAACTCGCTGCAGCTGTGAGCGTGTCATGTGTGTTTTATCGAATGTGAGGGCAGTGTCACTTCCCTCCAACCCTCTGCTGTTGATGCTGGGATCTTTAGCGAGGATCTTGCCGATCGTGTTCAAACGTAGCCTGGGAGTTCTCCTTCAGATGCAGAGTGTGTCTGGATGAACAGGGGTTGGATGGGTGTCTCTGGTTTCCATGACGTGATGATGGATATGAGCTCCTTGTCAGTCCTGGAGTACTAGGATCTGAAGGTATTATTTCCTGAAGTACTATTTGAAGGTATTATTTTATTCACAGAGCACCTTGTAGTATTTAATGTCTAGTAGGTTTGTTTTATCCAATAAGACCTAGGCTCCATCCTTCCTAGTCCTTCTGAGAGGGATTATCTCTGTTGATACGGGGTTTGGGTGAAGGCCATGATGAATGGATAGGTCAGACCAGGGTACAGTATCTAATCTGATTCACCCCTGCTTCCTATCCCAATATCTGCTCGGTAGGTGGGCAGTCCAAGGTGACACAAAGGACCTTTGCCTCAACTAGTCCGGATTGGTGCTGGGCAAATTAGTATGGGGCCATGTGTCAATGAGTGAGGGAGATGTGTGTTTCTGTGTGTGTGTGTGTGTGTGTGTGTGTGTCGGTGTGTGTGTTTGTGTAAGAAAAAAACTTGAATTGCCACAAATGATTTATTTTTCTTCGAGGGCCCATTCCAGACCCGGGGTCTAATCAATGGCACAGCACGTCTCTCTCCCCACTCACCAGTCGCTCTTGAAAACCTTTCTGATTGAAATTTCTTCCCGCTCGTTTCCACCCCAAGTGTTTGGAAGAAAGGCGTGCAAAGAGAATAAACGGAGTTTCTGTAATTAGTCTATTTTGCACTTCATCTCCAAGGATATTTTCTTCACATGCCTGCCTCATAAAAGAGTCAATTGTTTCAGTTCCGAACTGATTGAGCCTGAAATAAAAAGGAAAAGAAAAGAGGGACACAAAGGCTTCCTGCCTCCTACCGGGTTGTGCTAAACCACTTATTTCAAGCTAAACTGGATTATGAACAAAAGGGACAAAGCTGGAATTTTTGGGCCCTCAGCGGAATGGGGCCAGGGCCCTCGGACCTCATGCTGGGACCCCGTAATTGAACTCATGCTTTTGAAAGGCAGACATTTTTAATGGGAGGCATATTAGGGAGATGCTTGTGTTTGTTTGCTTAAAGAGATCACGGTGACATCTCCACAGTCAGTCTCACACAGGTCTGCGACACGCTGACGGCACCCCAGCCCACCAGTCTGAATCTCCCCTTCACTGTCCGACCGCTCGGCCTGAAACAGCTCCGGTTTGTTGAGAAGATAATGGCGAGGGCCAAGGGCCACACATGTTTTCCCATGGAAATGTTAATAAAGGTCTGTTCCATGTTGTTGAAAGTGCCTTCAGGCTCGGCCTGCATTTAGCAGAGACTATCTGCCAGACGTACTGTATGCAAATACGAAGCAGGCTGTGTGGTTGTGGTTAGCATGGTGATGTGTGTCTAGTGTACCACAGCAGGGCAAGAGAGGAGTCTGGATGACATCGTTATTTGTCACAGGGCCAGGTAGCGTATATGGCTTGTCCAGAGCCGTCAGCCGCTCACAGCCAGCTGAGCCTCACCACTGTTGCGCCCTTGCCCTGCCATAAACAGACCCGCTCCCTGGGCCTCCAGGTGGGTGAGGGTGAGGTTCGGTTCATGGGTGCACTGCCGCGCTGCTCAGGGTGAGTTCGAGTCAGCTCAGTGGGACTCGACCCCTAGTCCCATTTCCCATCTCATGGAGCCCCTCTGTATCCTCTCCAACTGCATCCTCCCCCCTGGTGGGGGCTGGAGGACAGGGCATCTTAAGCCCCTAATTAGGGAGAGCCCTGCTGTGGAGCCCCTGGCATGCCAGTCTGGAGCTCCAGTGGTGGTGATGGTATTAACACCATGATTCTGACCTTGCTGGTGGACGGCCTGTTTCGAGGCTGCTGCACTGTGCAGTACACACGCTCTTATTTCAAGTAGGTCCCCTGAGGTATTTCTATTATGAGGCTACAAAGCGGCATTCCGCTCGTAATTGTTTGGAGAGATGAATGTGTGTGAGTTTGAAAGAGGATGTCCAACAGGTTCATGGGAAGTTCAGACAAAATATGTTAGACAGGCAATCTGTATGGTGCTAGAGGGAAGAATGTTCTTGAATTATCGTTACTGTTGATTTATATCTGTATTAAAGCACAAGTGTCCTGTTCATGTGATCCACTTTATAATATAACTTGTAATATTTCAAAATTAGAATTTGTCTGTGCTACATCAAACATAGTTTCCACAGAAACATATTTTTCGCTTGGTTTACTCTCCCCTCAGAACTCATAGCACTAATACAATTGTTAGACCGTGTTTGACATATCTACCCCTGTCTGCACTGTCACAATGGTTGTCCTTTTGGCTGTCCAGCATAGGAAGGATCTTTTCCATAAGCCTCTTATAGTGATAGTCCTCATCTCATAAGAGATACAATCCACTGCCATACAGCACAGACACACACCACTATGAGGGCTTCTATCTTTAAAGGGTAAGCTCGCAGACTGTCTGTGTCACAGTGATAGAGAAAGGGTGAGAGGGTAATGACATTGACCATAATGCTATGTTGTTAGACTGAAGGGCAGGTCTTTCCAAAGGGGGTAAGGCTGAGGGGTAGCCTACCGGGTTCTGCAAGGTGATCATCTCTGTTCTAGAGCTCCTCTGTGGCTTCCTGTGTCCGCCCTCCTTCCTGATCACCTCCCGATCCTCTGCGCTTCACCCCGGAGCTGACCTCACACTCCCGACAGCAGTTCTCGAGTCATCGAGGAACTGGGCCATGGATTGAACCGCCGACCTTTCCGTTGCCAGGCAACAGGGGGACCTCTGGAATAGAGAGCGGTTGGTCCGGCTCCTCCCCCGTGCCTCTGACAGGGCTGACCTTACACAGGGTTCCAATGGGGAGCCTCTCTACACAACACAGGGCATCAGTGGCAGATGATTCTACCCAGCAGGGATGGATTAAGTTAGCATCGGTGTATTTCTAGGTATAAGAAACATGAAGTCGAACAATAATGTGAACTGAAACATTTACATGAAATCATGAAACGTCTTTCCCCCAACTGGGTGCCCCAATGATTGGTCACTGTTAACGCTGGGGCCTCCTCTCCTCTGATCTCCTCTCTGCTCCTCTCCTCTCTTTGTCAGTTCTGTTCATTAGTGTGATGAGAGGAAGCGTTGCCCCCTGGTCGGATTCCCCCTGAGCATACATGCCTCTGCTCTCTGAATCAATCAGTCTGGACAAAAGACAGGACAGGAATCGATAGGCCAGTCCCAGAGCAGTGCACAATCATAGACGTGTCATGTCGTTTCCCTAGGCCGCCAGAGACGAAGGACACACGATCATAGACTGATGTCATTTCGTGTCGTCGTTGTTTAGAATCGACGGGACTATCCGTGGCGCGTAGGGACACGTGTTCAGATCTTAGCAGGAAATGAGGACATTGGAAATGTATACAGTATGTGTGAGTTTCTTATCGTGAGATCTCTGGGGAGTGATGGGGGATCACTGGAGGCGTTCGAGCGCTCCAGGCTCTGGCTGTGAGAGGCTCCCTGACCCTTTTTAATGACACCGTCTTGAGAGTTGGTCTATAGTGTGTGTGTGTGTGTGTGTTAATGCGTATTGTGTGACTTCAGTTCCAGGGTAAGTGTGCGGCAATAAGGGATGTTGACCTGCATGTTCTAGCTAGCGTTATTGTTAAAAGGAAGCTATAAAGATTTTTAGCAGGAGAGACCTTTCCAAAATAAACACTGTAGGAAAGGCTAGTTGATCTTAATGGTGGAACAGTCCTATTGGGAGCTGTAATAGTCCAAACTCACGATCTCCCCCAGCAAAGTGTAAAAGATTCAAACACTCCATAAATACTTCATGATCATTTCCACGGGGGAGTTCACAAAGTGTTTAATATCTTGCCTGTAATGTAGGTGGAGTCGTCTGCAGGGTCGTATTTTACAGGTCACTTTGACGTATGCTAGGTGTGCTGCGTGAAAAGATAACAGAGATGAAAGCATTCGATAACATGAACTCCACTTGTTCACATTCAATTGTAACAGTCAGTTCATTCAACCGTGGTTGTTTTGGCTGCAAAAGTCACAATTTCCCTTAACAATGAAATTGACTGTTAACTGATATCTTCCTGTACAGAGGTATTTAAAACCAGTTTGAACACCCAGAAATGAAACGGTTACAGCAAAAGCATTGTATTTCTTGTTTCTGGAAACATGCTCTAAAGCTGCTTAAAACTCTTGGCTGGCCAAATGGTGCATGAACAACAGCTTTAGTTCCAGATTGCATTACACAACCGTCCACTGTTTTAAGCTTTCCATTAAGTAACTGTAAAATGTTCTGTTGTTACTGTTGCAGTTGACGTGAGGTCAGAAATCAACATCATACTCAGTCTTACGCTCAATTTACAATTTGGCGGGAAATCCACCTCCGACAGTCCGAAAATCACAAACCAACCAGAAAATGACTTTGGCTGTCCGCTCTCAAAACAGTCGAGCTCCTTGTTGCCAGTGTTGCCTGGCCGCTGTGTTTCAGCCGTGTGCTTGTGTTTCGTGTCTTCCAGAGGAGAAACCTCCACCTGCTGCTGAGTGTGTTGCTGTTGGCCGTGTGCGGGGCCGTCCTGCTGGCCTGCAGGCTGTACTGGATGGGCAACAAACCCCCCAACTTCTCCAACTCGGACAACCCCGCGGCTGACTCCGCCTCCCTGCTCACGCGGACCCTCACCTTCCTCTATCTGCCCGCAGTCAATCTCTGGCTCCTCCTCTGCCCCGACACCCTGAGCTTTGATTGGTCCATGGACGCCGTGCCTCTGATCAGGGGCTTTGGCGATTGGAGGAACCTTCACAGCGTGGCCTTCTATGTGTGCTTGGTCCTCCTGGCGTGGATGAGTCTGCGCACCCGCCAGGCCAAGAGCAAGGAGACCAACGGCAAAGCTCACTGTGTGACCAACGGGAAGTCCGCCACGAACGGACACGGCTACCACCCCCCTGAGCCGGAATACACAAACTCTCACGCGGAACCTCACGCCTGCACACAGAACGGTACCAAAAAGCACCACGCGGAGCCCAGGACTCCCCTCCCCACCACGGAGAACGTGGTGGTGTTCTCCCTGGGCCTGCTGGCCATCCCCTTCCTCCCGGCCACCAACCTGTTCTTCTACGTGGGCTTCGTGGTGGCAGAGAGGGTGCTGTACATCCCCAGCATGGGCTTCTGCCTGCTGGTGTCGGTGGGGCTGCGGGCCCTGTGTGTGCGCGTGAGGAGGAGGTCTGCGAGGACCCTGCTGCTGTACTGCAGCGCTGCTCTGGTGCTGCTGCTGGGCCTCAAGACCGTCCTGAGGAACCGGGACTGGAAGAACGAGGAGATGCTGTACAAGTCAGGGATTTACGTGAACCCCGCGAAAGGTAACACACGCGCATACTGGAATCACACACACACCGACACACACTGGACTCACACACTGGACTCACACACACACACACACTGGACTCACACACACACACACTGGACTCACACACACACACTCTCTTAAATACATGCATGTTCACTGACAGACACTCGCTTATTTATAAATGCGTAGGCTCCATACACGTCCTCACACACATTCACACACACTCAGATACAGACACATTAGCACACCACCTCTTAGCGATGTCACGCTACTGAGTGCACAGCGCAGGGATGGGGCTTTTAAGCATGTGGCAGAACGTGTTGCCGTGCCGTTCTCATACGGACTGTCGCTACATCAACACTGAATAATGTAACACACTGCTGCTTCAGAAATATCTCACGCCTGCAGCCCTCGCCACCTCGCGGTGTAAACATGTTGACCTTGTTAGCCCTGCGGTTGGACACATTCAATAGGCCTTCTTCGAATGGAGGACGTTTGTAGTTAAATAGTTAGAGTTCAGAGTTTTGAGGATTCATTTTTTACCACTATGCATCTCATATATATTTGCACTGGTTAGTAAACCATAGTATATTTTTTTCATATCTTATCCTATGTTCTAACATTGAAGTCCAGTATCACAGATGATATTTCTTGCGTTCCTCATGCTGGCCTGGGGGCTGTGAAGGGACAGAGTTGAGAGGGCCACAGCTGCGTCTGGAACTGGAGCTCATTTTCCTGTCCGATTCTGGGCCAGAGCTGAGACGTGACAGCTGTTTGTCCGGAGTGAAGAGAGGACAGCAGAGTGGTGGTGTTTACAGTGAGGGAAGGGTGGCAGCAGCGTTGTGACTGACCTTCTCCCTCCTCTGTCAGCATGGGGTAACCTTGGCAACGTCCTGAAGAACCAGGGCAAGATGGAGGAGGCCGAGCAGGCCTACAGGAACGCCCTGTTCTACCGCAGGAACATGGCCGACATGCTGTATAACCTGTGAGTGTGTTCGTCTTCTACCCGTTTGTCCCTTCTGTCCTAGAAGCTACCTGTGTGTGTGCTTCCACACGCGTCGCTGTGTCAGTGGATCCCAGCTCTCCAGACAGAGAAAGTGCACTGCTGTACTCCCCTGGGTGTGCTCTATGTGACAATGCTGTGATTAATCATTGTGGGTTGTGGTTTGAACAGAAACAGACCAGCCTCCCAGACAGGAGGTGTTTTAAGTGCATCCTTTGATTCACCAATGTACACTGTCCTTTTTTTGTTGTTGCTCAAGTTAACCTTATCTGAGAAGTTGGACTATAAACTTGTACTGTGGTCGAGTGTACCGTGAAGCGCAGACAGTCCCCGACTGTTGCTACATTTCCACACGTCTCTGTAATCTTTCTCTCTCAGTTTCAAGCATTTTTTTTCTTCTGTTTCAGCGGTTTGCTGCTTCAAGAGAACAACAAGTTCACTGAGGCGCTGCACTACTATAAGCTGGCCATTGGAAGCCGTCCAACTCTGGCTTGTAAGTACAGCTTCTCTCTTTATGGTCAATGTCAAGCTTTTGAGGTTGTTGCCGTTTCCAGGCAACAGGAAATGGGGTTGAGGGTGAGAGAGAGGGGTGCAAAGGGGGTGAGTGTGAGAGAGAGGGTAAGCCAAGGTGAAGAAAGAGCGGGGAGGTGGAAAACACAGACAGCTACATTACTGGATTCATGATTCAGCAGGCTGTAGACGGTCTTTCGATGGCACCTCATGTCACTGATTAAACTGTGGCAGAATTCCATTACTTATGAATTCAGGTCAGGGCCCCCTTTCACCATTCATCTCTTTCTCTCTCCCCCTCTCTCTGCCTCTCGCCCTCTCCTCTATGTTGGCGTTAATTTGTTCTGCATCTCCTCTCTCTCTTGTTGAAATAGCACTGTTCATGCAGCTGTTAACAAACTACGGCAAAAAAAAATAAGCTCCGTAGTTAGCAGAAGTCATACATGTTCAGATGAATCTGAACTCTTCCGATGTTCTGGTCATGCGATCAGCGATGTCCTATTGTTTATGGTACAGTAACAACCCAAGTCAGATCATCAGAAAGCCCTTTCATAGTTCTCGCTTCCTTGTCATGCAGAGAGTAATTATGATCTTAATCAAGATGATGATTAAACTGTCATTTTCACTCAACATTTAATTATCCTTTACTGGCGATAAAGTTCATTAATTAACTAAAGCGGTGGAGATGGAAGGAAAGTGAAAAGAAGTAAGGATGAGAGAGAACAAAGAAACTGTTCAAGGTTGTACTGTAATGGCTGATTGACAACTGGAACAAAGTTGGTTTTACTGTGTGAGGTATTCAAAGCTACCTCTGGAGGAAAGAATGTCCATGTCTGTTTCTGCTCTTCTCTTCTGTTGTTGGTGCAACCAAAAACATGATAACTGTCAACAGCCTTTTGAGTCATCTGAACAGCATTGTTCAGACAGTATTATTGACATTAGAAAGCTTCTCTGAGCATGTCACTGGACCTTTAAGACGGATGATTCTGAGGTGCAGAAGAGGAGAACGCTTGAACAGAACTCATACTCTACATGTTACCGTGGCACCCGCTCAGAGACTGACCGAGCCTATTCCACTCTCCACTCAAGCACATCCAGTCTGCTCTCCTGAGTCTGCAATATATATTAGAGTGGATGTTCTGGGCAAAAGTTATTCATGCAAGTCTTTTACTCTGTCTTGGTTTCTTAATCTTTCTAACCTTCCATCTCTGTTTGTCTTGCTCCATCACCCTCTCTGTCCCTCTGTCCCTCTCTCCCTCTCTCCCTCTCTCCCTCTCTCCCTCTCTCCCTCTCCATAGCGGCCTACCTAAACACAGGCATCGTCCAGATGAACCAGGGCCGTCTAGACGAGGCTCGGAGAACCTTCCTGACCTGCGCCGACATCCCTGACGAGAACCTGAAGGACCCCCCATGCCCACAAGAGCTCTGTGACCAGCTGCCTGTACAACCTGGGCAAGCTGCTGCACGAACAGGGCCACCAGGAGGTAGGTAGCAGGAGGTAGGCTGGAGAGCCACCGAGGACTCTGTGGTGGCTGTAGCCAGAGGGAATTTGCCGGAGAGATGTGACAAATGATTCCAAAACTGTCCGCTCATCTCCAACCACAGGTCTCTCTCGTGTCGTTCACAGGAAGCCCTTTCGGTGTATAAAGAAGCGATACAGAAAATGCCGAGACAGTTCGCACCTCAAAGCCTCTACAACATGATGGGTGAGTCCAGTTTTGTACATTGAACCATGCAAGCTGCAAACACGATAACGAAGGGATTGAAGTGATGAAGGGTTTCACCCGACACTGGGATCATTTGTAACTGTTAAATCTGCTGTTGGCTGTGTATCGTTTCTCTCTGGCAGGGTCAGTGGACCCTCACTCCATCTAAAGTCTGCAGGGTTTAGCAGCGCTGATTGCGCCAGGTCTTAGCCGCTCGGTCTTCTGAAGCATGAACTCTCTCCTGAGGTGGACTAGTGGGTTTTGAAAGCAGACTGTGGATTTTTGATAGTAGACTGTTGGTATATCAGGAAGACTGCGGTTTCTAAGACTGTAGTTTTTTTTTAAGGCACTTTGCCTTCAGGCTGTTAGTTTTGAGGGTGCTCTATTTTCGGAAGGTCTTTTAAATTGAGCACCGGGATTACACATTCTCAGAAGTACACGGGAAGCAGCTTCAAAGTCTGACTATGTAGTGGCAGCTCAACGCTCCCATTGAGCCCCTGATGTCGGGGTTTCTAAAGTGCATTAACACTGATAATTCACTTCCCGCTGCAATAATAACCCTGGCACTCGAGTTACAGTCATGTGAAAACAGCTGTAGACTAAGTTGTGACTTTTGATTTGGAAAAAAACTATAATATTCTATTTCAGGTGACCTCTGCTTCCACTCACATTCTAGTCAGTCAAAAGTCATTCTGAGCTTTTTCAAAGTCTCTCTCTCTCTTTCTCTCTCTCTGTCTGTCTCGCTCTCCTCTCTCTCTCTCTCTCTCTCTCTCTCTCTCACACTCGCTCGCTCACACACGCACCCACTCACTCTCTCGTTGGAGAAGTGTAATTCCACCCAACAGTGGGCTCACCAGTGGAGCCAAATGCATCTTGACAGAGGTGCTGAGATGTGTCACAATGTTGACTCGAAAAGCCCTCACAGTTTCAAAGCTGCCCTGGCTGTGGGAGGCCATCATAGCAAGGCGTTGTGTGGCTGAACTGAGCTCCTTGGATTAAGCTCCTCGAGGAAACTTGTGAATACCTGTCATCTGTTCCTATCTTTTTACTTGCCTAATCAATCTGACGCTTATACGAGGGAGACAGCAAGAGGGAGGGAGAGGCGGGGTTAACAAAGTTTGATTCCCGTCGAAACTTGGCAGCCGACCGCTCTTTGCTGGTCTCCCAGTCTCTGGTGTGCCATGGAATGTTCTACCCCGAGATGGTGGTTTCCAATTCCGTGGAATTGTCACTTCTGATTCTGCTTCAACTATGTGGGCATGCCCCTTGTAAAGCTTCATGTTGTAGTGATTTGGAGTTGCAAGACGAATGCATGTCCCGTGTTCGCTTATTTTGCTGTTGTATATTTCAAATGTCACTGATATTAATGATTATGATCTTATTGTAATCCCATTAGTGTTATTCAATTTGGGTAACATCAGGTATTAATGTATGTTCTCTACTTCTAGCCCCTTGACCTGATCATACACATTTGTGCTAATGGATAACAGCTTAAAAAATACTTCTCTTGAGCTACATACTTCCTTACATCTGTTGAAAGAATCTCTATTCCAATTATTATTATAATATAATAATAATTTTTAATGTAGCCTTTATTGATGCATATTAGGTCACACTAGTCCCTGAAAGACAGTGGGGTCAGATAATATCAGAGGGCAAAAGTTCATCAGTAATCACCGGCCACCTGTTGCTAATCTCAGTCTATCGTCAGAGAACTGATTAGACTCGATCCTCCACTAGTCTAGATTACATGTCCTCTAATTGGCCGTGGGTGTGGATCGAAAAGAGAAGTGTGTTTCTGTGTTTATATAGAAATCCTAGCAGCCGCCACATCCTCTGGCTCCTCTGGTTTTTACTAAGTCATTACACTTCCAACATTGTTTTGGCTTGTTGTCCCCTATTACCGCTGTCCTCCCAAAATGATGGCGGGAGGAAGGAAAGGAGAGGGCCGTGTTTTGTCAGGTGGAAGGAGGGATCAAGTGCTGTGTCATGTCATCATTTCCTTATCTCTACATCACCATGGTGAAGTCAGACATGGTGTCAGGCCGCGCTCCTCTCATCGCCGTCCAACACTGAGCCGGAGCATCACAACGTGGAAGAGATTTATTTTGACGTGACCCTCATTGATCCTGCATGAACGGTTTATTATTGTGACTCGGGACTTAACATAAATAGAGCAACTAATGGTGTTTTGTTCTAAGATGATCTTATTGAGTCGATATTCATCACAGACACTGCAATTAAATCGTTATCTTAACTAAGCTCAGGCCTGACCTCAGCAAAGCTTTTTTTCATCAGATGAAATGGCAGGCTTGGGATCGGGACTCTGAAGCGATGGCATGTCTCCCTGCTCAGTCGCCTCCCTTCATGTCGTTTTCCGTTCCGACAATAAGAATTTAGGTGGTTCCTCTTAACCTCTGACCCCCTGACCTCCGCATTTCTTTCTCGCTACAGGAGAGGCCTACATGAGGCTGAACAAGTTGTCTGAAGCAGAGCACTGGTACAGGGAGTCTCTGAGATCCAAACCAGACCACATTCCAGCTCACCTCACCTACGGCAAGCTACTAGCCGTCACGGTAAGCCTCGCCATCTTCTTCTCATCTTCCTCCTCTCCGTTCCCTGTTGTTTTTGGCCTGCTCCGCTCGCTGGCCTGCTTCGCTCGCTGGCCTGCTCCGCTCGCTTCTGCCCCCGCTGTTTCCTCGTCACCGGCAGTCTCTCCCACTTTAGGAGCATGTAGCCTGGAGAGGGAGAACCAGCCTGTCTCCACACTTAATCAATGGCTCGTGTGTGTGTGTGTGCGCGCACGTGTCTGTGTTTGTGTGTGCATGTACACGCGTGTGTGTGTATCATGTTGGGTTTCTGAAGGTGCTCCATCCTCCTGAGGGTATAGGTGTCTGATTGAGGTGTCTGATTGAGAGCCAATGTCACAACGGGCCTTTGTGTTCTGTTACCACATACCCTGCCTAATGCTCAACAACTCCTTTAAGAGGCCCTGTGTATTGACGTGCAGTCGATGCCTGACACAAAGGTTGCAGATTGCTGTGGAGAGACAGCCCTGGGGCAAATACGTCTCCCCCTTCCTCCTCTTCTCTCTTCCTCTCCGGCCTCACCTTTCCTTTCTCCCCCTCCCACTTTGTCTACTCGTCCACCTCCTCGCCCTGGGCCAGGTCTCTCTGACTTCTGATCACTCATGTTATACGGCTGACTTAGAGTTGGAGTAGAAAGGGCTGTGTGTGTGCTGGACTGGGACAAAGGGGACTGAGGAATGGGAGGTGGGAGGAGGAGGAGGAGGAAGAGGAGGAGGAGGAGAGGAGGAGGAGGAGGAGGAGGGGAGTACGGCATGAAGTGTGTGAGCTCCCAGTGACAGATCCGATCCGTCCCAGACAGAGTAGGGCCAGGGTGCAGTGGGTGGGGTTGGAAGAGGAGAGGAGGTATGGCAGAGTGTTAGACGGGGATCAACAGGATGGAGGTGTCGCCTCTCTCCCCAGGTTGACGCCACTCTCGGCCAGAGTCTGGCCTCTGATGGCAGGATACACACGTGTTCAAAGGCCCTCGGAGCTGGGATGGGCTCTGGAGCACCGCGGTCTGACTGGGCCCTTCCTGCACATGTCTCGTCTCATTTCCACCCCTGAATCTGAGCTCTACTTAAGTCCCCTTCTGTTGAGGGGTTAGAGGGATCAGGCTCGGTCGGTAAAATGATATCCTTCCTACCTCCCTATTTGGGGCATGCTGCAAGTAAATGCAGCAATACCAGTAAATATATCCTGATTTATTAGAGATGATTGGACAGTGTGTTTAGGACATACAACTTTGCATTATCAAACCGTAATGTTTTACATTCACTTCAGAATGAATTCAACTCGAATCTACTGTACACGCTAGTACAGTAGTATACTTAAGTACAAAAATAATCACATATAATAGCGTTTTTCACTTTCAGTTGTTTAGAGGAAGACAAATATATCCAAAGGGTATTTCTCATTGGTTTACATTTAAATTATATCTAAGTACGGATTACTCTTTTTCAGAAAGAAAAGATTGTGTCAGAGAGATTGTGTCAGACAGTGAGTCAGAAGGAAAGAAAAAAACACTGTAAATGCGCGGTTTATGTTAAGCATGCCACATGGCTCCTTACCACACCATGACACACTACACTCCTTCCCTCTCACATCTCCTTTACACACACAATATCATCTTCATCAGTCTCTATGATTTTCCTCACCAGGATATAATGGTTACAGATGGATGGTGGATGGCCCTTATTGCTTTGGGATCTTCTCTGTCTCAAAAGATTTAGCAGTCGGTTTAAAGAATGTCTTTAGGTGGTGGCGATGAAAGATGCTTGGTAAGCTGACGTGAATTGGATTCTAACGAAAGCCCCTGGACACAGAGATATATATATGAAACTGACCTTTGTCCGTGCAGAACTCTGGGGAAGCAACACAATTCGATATATAGAAATCCACTTTTTCACTGAAGAGAAACAGAACTCACTGAGGCGTGAAGGAGATTGGCCTAAGCAAGAGTTATTGATTCTTAGACGCAGGCAGGTGAGAACTGAGATGCACATTCTCCTTTCTCTCCTTTCCTCTCCTCCCCTCTCCCCTCCTCCGAGACGAAGAAAAAAACGAAGCTCTCTCTGCCTTATGAGGGAGGAAAGAGTCTTTCTGACAGGTTTACAGTATTGTTAGCCTTTACTCAGACAGGGGTTGAGCAGAGACTGTTTTGAGATCCAGAGTGAAGATCCTGAGCTCAACCTCGGAGGTATACTGATGGACACAAACTATGATTGTTTTAAAAGCCACAGAACTGTCGACACTCATCAGCCTCCGATGATGCTGTCCTGTCCCCCCAACTAATCGTTTTTCCCTATATTGTAAAAACTTCACCCTACTATTTTACCTTGGGATACATGGGAGTTCCGGAATGTTTCAATGAGCTCTACTTCCATCAGTCTCACTGTTCCTCAGAGCCATCCTGCTGGTACCCTTGTGTACTCTCCGACAACCGTGTTTAGTCTTGATCAAACCCAACACAGTCTGAGTGACCCTCCCCACGCCCCCCCCACTGTGAGTGATGGGAAGCCTCCATCCTGTCAGGGGGACGGGGGTTCAGATTGTGGCAGGGCAGCGGCTAGGATCTGAGTCGGGGGGCTGGGGCCGAGGCACGGGGAGGTTAGGGAAAGGGCAGGGGGGCACGGTTCTGTGCCGGGGCGAGGCAGCGGGGGATTGAAGGGGGTTCTGAGGGGAGAGCAGATGCTGGGGTGGGGTGGTGGGGGGGGGAGAGCATGAGAGTATGAGAGGGCAGGGGGGGGGGAGTCAGTAACAAGCTGGGGATATTGATGTCATCCCCCCCGCTGTGAGGACCCTGCCGCACCTCTGGACACCCTGGCGGTGGGGGGAGGAGGGGGGGGGGTGGCGAGGTTTGTGATGAATGACTCCCTGCTGATGTCGGTCGTATTGGACCCGAGTCATTTCCCGGTCTAATCAGAAGCAGGATTCATTCATCAAGCCCACAGGAACAGCCTGAGAAGCTCCTGATAGAGGGAGCGTCGACCGCATCTGCTCTGAGGCTGATGGCACCCGCTGATTAGAGGGTCAGCAGCACCAACAGCTCTCCCCGTATGTGAAAACAGGATATGAGAGCCACACAGCGAGCTCAGGTCAGGTGAGGAGGGGAGGGGATAGAGTTATTGGGAGGTAGACATTTACCTATTGACCTTTCAGAGGGCTGGCTGAGATTTTCAGTACGTTGTCCATCTCACCAAATAGCCTCAGAGAGAACAGATTTCAGGCAGACAGTACATTCAACGGCATTTGTGTCAGAGGTATGTGCTTGGTTCCTTTCCAGGCCAGAGCCAGACCTGCATACTAACCAATAACAACTGAGCCGAGGCTGGGTTTGACAGGCAGAACGATTCGATTGGTAGACATTAAAGCAAAGGGACTCGGAATGTTAATCTTCCAGCCAGTCAGCAGAAGATGATTCAGCAAACACCTAAGTAAGAAACGAAGCGAAGAGGAATTAAAAGACGATGAGGACAAGATATACAATGAATGTACAAAAATCCATCCTTTTAATTTGCATCCGACGCTGTTGAGTTCTGCATACCTCTTCGTCTAGAGAACAAGACTAGACCGCTATCCTCCCTTCTGTTTTTCTCTGTGTCAGCTGTAACTATGGATTATTGATGCCGCTTGCCCCCGTGCTCTGTTATGTGTTGCGGTGAAAACCCTGTCTGAGTTTAGAATGTTGCAGCTGCCCCTTATCAACTCGCTTCATACTTGAGGGTATTTGGAGTGTGAAAACAAACTGTACAAAGATGATTCCTCTCAGATTGGAGCTTTTACACTCACGTTCATGCCAGAACATGTGGTAAACATAGACACTGTTCTTAGTAGAAATACTTTTTTTACCTCAGGAAGGAAAACTTCAAATATTAGAAAGTTATTGAAGGGTAAACCTACAGCAACCAAGCTTTAATTGCATTTGTGGGGAAGAAATAATTATTCAAAGCATTTGAAATTCGAATTAAGTGCTTTCACTCTACACAGCTTAATCACATTCAAAAATGTATTCTGGGATTGGGATGTAATATCTAGTTTGATGGATAATTTTCCTCATAAAAAGACGTAGATGTGTGCTCCAGTGGAGTCTGTGTTATGATAATTTTTTTGTATGCAGCGTTCATGATAACTGCTATTAGCTTAGTGAGGCAAACATGGGCTGTTGATGGTTGATTGTTGATTTGAGTGCAGCTGACGTCCAGCTGAGTGCAGGGCGGTGTTAGAGCAGCTGGCCCAGCTCCTGTAAACCTCTCCTCCGTCAGGACCCACTGCCTCTCTCACATGTGCCTCTTTCAGAACCGATGAAGGCTTTATTAGAAAGGTTTTTTTCTTCTTCAGTGTAAATATAGAAATGTATTTGGTTTCCATGGTCAATACATAACCTGTAACCAAAAGGTTAATGCATTCATATTGGTCTCCTGTTCTGTGTGTCTCTCTCTTCCCTAGATGATGGTGCGGGGGCCACACACAGTTTCTCTGTGGTCAAGCGTCCTGTTATTTGAACAGATATAATTGCGTAATGAATGAGTGCACTACGTCCACTGTGCAGTGGACTGTGCCAAGCGGGACATTGTGTACTCTCGACTGTAAATCTGTCTCAGGACGACACGCACGTGTTGAAAGAATAACACCAGTACATGTGTTTTATGTCCGCTTATTAAGATGAAATGTCACTGTAGGTTTGTGGCCGGGAAAATGAATTGAAATGAATATGGCAGAACTTGAAACAAATAATGACAGCGTGCTTAACTGCTCCTCTCAGGGCCAGAAGACTGAAGCAGAGAGGTACTTTCTGAAGGCAATCCAACTGGACCCAATGAAAGGCAATTGCTACATGCATTATGGTGAGTGCCTATGACTGTTGTTTTACATGTCTTCACCATTTAGGTAAACCAACTGCCTATACTGTATTCTACGCACACACACACATGTTCTCTTGCGAGCAGATATGGGATGAAGAAAGGGAACGAGGCTGTTCATCTGTCCACTGTTTCGCACCGTCACCCGAGACATGATACTGTGCTCCGTTGAAGATTTTGCATACGGTGCCCACACTATTATGTAAGAAGTGTGTGTATCTGGGCACGTGTGGGCCTTCCCAAAACAATTCGACCAGCAGCTTTACACACAGTGTATCAAACACACCCCATTTGATCCCCTCTCCGGTCACACACACATCCTTCTCATTTGACAGTGACTGCCCAGTGAAATCACAATCTTTTCCTGGGTGTTTCACGGGGTTTTTGCTGTCAAATGTTCCTAACCGCTCCAATAACGCATCGCCGATTTCGAAGAAATCTATCCGCTTCCATGGGCGCGCCCGCCGTGCTCTGTGGGCCTGTGGAGCTCCGTCAGGGCCACGGAGGGCTCCCGCACCTCAGGCCTGCAGCGCACGGCTCACTTTCCTCCACAGCTATTTAGGAAAGTATGCTTGGTTTCGCCCAGTGGTCTGTGTCTACTGGCTAGCTCCAATGGAGGAGCTCACCAAGATCAACATGGTTATTATGCCTGTCTCAACTTGACCCTCTCTGGGAGTCCACCTTTTGGTTCATGCCCCCGTCCAGGGTCTAATATCCAGCCTCCTCAGAGGGCTCTCGACCCTGGCTATGTCCAATCGGCTGCACCTAATATGCATAGACATGGTTGCCAGAACACCTACAGGGAGACTAACTATGGCTTCAGACAGTCTTGATGATAGCTTGGTCTCTGTGAGAGATCAGACCTGTCTACATCTACACACATCGACACCACGCCAAATGGGCCTGAGTGAAGGCCAAGCAAAGATGGGACAGTGTGCTTGTATCTCATGTTTCAGCCAATCATTAGGAGGAAGGACACGGCTACCTGCCTCCCCAGGCCAAAGGCAATATTTCCAGGCCGAGGCCTCAGCCTTCCCTCTGATGGACTCCCATTGTATTATGATACCGTTTTCTCTCTCTCTTTCTCTCACTCACTCTCTCCCTCTCTCTCTCTCTCTCTCTCTCTCTCTCTCTCTCTCTCTCTCTCCTCCCCGCCACCAGGTCAGTTTTTACTGGAAGAGTCTCGTCTGCTGGAAGCGGCGGAGATGGCGCAGAAGGCAGCACGCCTGGACAGCGGGGAGTTTGACGTCGTCTTCAGCGCAGCGCACATGCTGAGGTGAGGGTTTTAAAGGAAGGGTTTATGGTCACAACTGAAACTGTGAAATCAAGTAGACGAGGAGGTATGGCGGTGACACCACCACCTGGACTGTGCAGTTGGCAGAGCAAGGATTCGCAGCACTACCAGGGCCACCCAAACTGGTAGTAGTTTGTCATCCTCCACCACTCAGTCCAAAAGTCCCACTCAGACCAGGGAGGATAGGTTGTTGATGGAGGGGGAGTGGATGGAGGTTTGAGAGTGTGCAGTTGATCCCCCTGGATTACACCCCTCCGAGGCCAGAGTGGTTTATTTGACATTTGTTGAGATCCCCTCCTCAACAGCCAGGGAGCTGCTCGTCTGAACTCACATCGCACAGCTTGTCTTTTCCCCTCTCCTCCCCCCCCCCTTCACTCTCTATGTCTCTCACTCCCTCTCTCTCTCTCTCCCAAACACTTTCTCCTCCCGCTGCCTCCCTGTCTGTCCCTCTCCCCTCCCTCTCTCTCCCTCTCTCTTTCTGGCTCATTCATGAAAAGCAGCCTCCAAACCAGAGCAAGGTTCACCTCGTGAGTCTGAGTCAGAGTGCTCACTGAGGCCGCAAGCTGTTGGTGTGTTCCAACTCAAGCCGCGAGTGGAAATGTGTAAATAGAGCCGTGTGCCACACAGACTGAGGGCGCTTGGCGCCAACAATATTATATTTCCTAGTTTGGAGATTGACTTGCTTGAATGTATCCAGGGAGAATTACAAGGGAAGTTATTAGTGTGAAAGCCGTCAGTACACGTCTACATGTCTAGAATCGCTCCAGTCCTGGAGAGGGACATTGAGCTCTTTACTCTATTTGACGAAATCCATAAAAAAAGACGTTAAGCCGTTTGCAGCTTCCGTCTGCACTCATCTGGTGCCCCACTCCCACACACGAGCTCTGATCCATTGTGATGTGCTCCTCTGCGGCCTCCCTCTCCGCAGAGAGCCTCTTCCGGGATCCAGACCCCTGGCAGCCGAAGAGAACCAGGGGCTGGGCCTCACGCTCCCCACCGCCCTGCTGGCATGGGGTCTGGCTCTTCTGGAGCTCATGTTCTTTATGTGTTTGTTTTGGACCCAGACACGGAAGACCCTCGGTTGGTGGGGATGCAAGTGAATGTGTACGGGGGAGGAGTGGAGGAGTGGAGGGGGGAGAAAGGACGGAGTAAAGGTCAGCGGAGGGAAGGCCCCCTTAGATGTGCTAACGTCTCTTATTGCTCTCCGGGGGCCTCTGCAGTCTCTGACAAGTTTGCTTCCTCTCTCCGCTTCCCCCAGCCTTCTTTAAACAATCAGCACGTTATTCCAAACGGACCCTCAGAGTGGAAGCCGGTGGAGGAAGTGGAGGCCGGTGTGGGGAGGGAGGGGCCGCTTGAGTGCTCAGGCCCTGGGGAATGTGCTACGGCTGGCCTTTCAGGGCCCAAGTCCCTCTGGGAGCCAGACTGTTGACTGTGTGATGCCATAACACTGCTTGCCAAGTCCAGAACATCCAGACGGAATACAAGGTCATTAGTTTGAGCAGTTGTGCAAAAGAGAGTCTCGTCATTGTAGACAGAGACGTCAGCTCGAGTTAGATCTACACTCAGATAGCTGTCTGGTGCTGAAAGGGAATGGTTTTCAAACTGACCTTAGTTGTAAGGGATGCAGTCAGATGAATGATTGGTGAGTCACTGTGTCTGCAGTGAGCCTAATAAAACATCAGTGTATTAGTGATGGTGTATTATTTTCCCAAGGGTTAGGGCTGGTCTAGATGTAGTGTAAGGTTTGGGTCTTGAATGAGGGTTAGTGCTGGTTTAACTGGTTGTTAGCTCTTGACGTCCTTTGCTCCGTTTGGGAGGACCAATCACTATGGTGACCACAGAGTGGCCACCTTCCATCAAACATCCAAGAATGTGTTTAGAAATGTGATAATGGTATTATAGACTAGGATTACTGTCATTCTTAAGATATTCTTTCTTAAATACTATTATCTAAATGTTATTCTGGCACATTAACACACAATTGTGGTTTGGAGTCAAAGACTGCAGAAATGTACGTTTTGCCAACAAATAAAATAGTCATTGACTCACATCAGAGAGAGTGCTTCGTAGAGAAGCATATACTTTGAATAGACGTATAATGTATACCTGCATTTGTGACAGTCTATATCCAAATGTTGTTGGTATCGGTTCACCCCAGAGCACCTCTACAGCTCAGTTTGCCACACCACAGTCTGTCTTACCTCATGTGGAAAGCATCCAAATACACGCCTGCTGTCCAGCCACTACTGCACTACTGCCGTGACTTAACTGCAACGGTCCCATGTGGAGCTCCAAGGTTTGGATGCTTTGAACAACCTACAAGAGTATCAAGTGTCTTCTTGTTTTTCATGCATATATATTTCGATCCGTCCCTCTCAGCCTTCACCTGTCAAAGATGACGATTAACCATTTATGTTACCCAGGTATGGATGTGTCCAGGGTGCATTCTTGGTTGTCCGATGTTACGGTTCCCCTTCTCCCTGCAGCCCTACGGAGGACAGTCTTTTAATAGGGCTAGACTTCCTAAGCCCAGTTCAGACGGTCTGGCCTCCCTTTTATCATTACGACTCAGGGATCTGGAGCCAGCTCGTGTTGGGCCTGTCCTTGACTCTGTCAAAGTTAAACTGTTTGCAATGAGACAATTGCTACCATCAGTGAAACGCAGCTGTGAGCTGTAAAATTATTTTTGATTTATAGGGGTTATTGATAAACGGAAAAGCTTTGGGGCTGAAGGGGAGTCATGCAGCCAGGTAAAAAGGGCATGGAAGCGGTTGGGTATGGAGATGTGGAAGACATTCCTGTTGGACGATGGGTTTTATAGGAGCAACTACAGACACTAAATTCCTCGGGTCCTCTGGGATGAGGTGAGAACTCATCTGTCCTGAGGTCTACCTGGAGTCACTCCACTCCCAGGTCTATTATTGGACTTGTGGCAGACCGTCTCAATTTCAATTTATTTTATCAAGAGGTACAGTGTACATTAATGAACATTAACATATCAATGCACCCAATTATAGCCAAAAGGATAGTTTCTGTTGGCAGTCCCCCTGCCAGAGTGAAAAAGGCTATACAACCTAAAAAAGTTAAAATATAACAAACATAAAATGTTTGATGCAAGAACTCCTCCTTCCGATCTAGACTGTTTACATATCGTCAAAAGTACCACCATCCAAGCATCCTTTTCCAGACTTCTTACTCATGAATCTTTCATCCATGTTGCTAATCATGAAATATTGATCCGACATCGTCCTACCAACCACCATCACTGATACACCACAAACCACAAGTGGCCATAATAGTCTTTGAAGTTGTTTGTTATGAATAAGCCCGTGACGGATGACAAAGATCATTCTCTTTGTACAAACTTAACTGGCCAAAGATTGTGACCTGGTAATGAAGTCGACTTCATCAGACTGTGAACTACACAGAGCCTTCCCACAGAGCTGTGTTTGTTGTCAGCCTGTGGGACTGGCTCCAAGTGTCCCAGCTCTGCCCTGTCCCTGGCCCACGGTGACCAGGGAACACACGGGGGTCAAGATCTCCCTCTGAAGTCCGAGCAATAAAGATGACTGATGGTTGCTTTCCGTGTTTTTGCTCCGCAGACAGGCCAGTCTGAACGAGGCAGCTGAGAAGTATTACGGACGAGCGGCGAGCCTGAGACCCAACGTGAGTACCGTCCTAATGACCCCGTTATTACTCACCATGATGGACGCTCAGCTGCAATCACAGGCTGGGTGGCTCTCGGAGCAATCAGCAGCCCTCGGCTGCCCCGAAGGTTCTCCTACAATGGCCCTCATTGTGAAGGATCGGATCAGAAAGACTCTGGCTCGGTTGTGCCCAGCTTAAAGGTTTGTTAGTGCAACATCAATCAGAGACTTCAAAGAACAGGCGGGGGTAATTTGATGGGTGGGAAGAATAATGATAATAACACTTAGTCATGGGGCTTTGGTGACTTGAAAACGAGTAGACATGGGGTACGTTGAGATCGCTTGGCAGCGAATGTAGAACTTGTTTGTCTTCCAGTGATTCATGGGCATATAGGTTTGTGGCATTTCTGCTATATTCCTGATTAGAAGAAATGACTTCTTGAGTAGCAACGGGTATCTGGACAGTGTCGGACTACTAGACGTTGTGCTGAGCCAGTTTGTAATTTTAATACGTTTAGTACAAAATACACAGTTTACACATTGTGTTAACCAGGTGGCTCTCTCATCAATCCTATTCATTTGATAATGCCGCTTAGAAGATTCGCTGATAAACATGTACATTATCCAGAGTTCTTCCTTTACGAGCCAACCTTGTAGTTTGAATTCCTAATCAAGTACCACTCCCCAGCTCTCCTAGCAGTGGCACAGCCCTCATTATGGTCTGGGTTGAAAGGAATACATTACAGTCTTGAGCCACCAGAGAGTCAAAGGTGAAACGGAGAGCTCATATCCATAAGTCAGAAACATTAATATAATTAACCCAGATGCCCCTGTTGTGGAGAAGAGGCTTTTACTGTCATTGTGCTGCAGAGCGTCTTCAGTTGCTCTGCCTTGTAGTGGAGGTCATGTCGATGCAGGATTTAGAGAGGTTATTTCTCTTTGACTCTGAGAAGTGAAAGTGCCTTGTTTTTACCGACCTGTTTATTAGTTGATCATTCCTAATCTTAGACTTGATTTTCCAAATGTCAACGATGACTGAAAGTAAGCAAGGCATCATAGCAGCTGGATTATATTTTGTCTTCCCAGTATTCATGTTTATTTCTGATTTCATCATCCATTGAGCTTTGTATTTGAGCTTTTTGGGCGTTTCCGCAAATCTAAACACTTTAGTCCAAGCTCAAAAAACTGTCAATTTAAGCTGAATATCATCACTTTGTTTGGAAGGCAATTCTCCATTAGAGTTGTTTATAAGGTAGGCCATATTATGAGGCCATATTATGAGGACAATCTTTAATCGTACTTACAGTTATCCTTTGTTCTATCAGATAGGAATTGACTTGAACCATGTTTCTTGTCAATCTGTATTTCTTATTTAACACTATAGTTCAGTATGCTGTTGGCCGACTGCTCATGATTCCTTAGGACTGGCATTTATTAACGACACTTCAATTCCATCTGAGTGTTCTTCAACTGAAATGCTGTGTAGCTTCATCCCATCAGTGGTTTCCACCAAAGTTACTGGAGCCTGACAGAGGCGCTCTCACAGCAGTGGTCCCCTCTAAAACAGCAGCATCTGTGGGATTCATGTCTACTAGTCCCTCCCTCCCTTAGATGCCCCACCTGGTATACTCTGAGGATCAAGTAGGTTTGTAACTGGTCTACCCCCTCCCTCCTAAACTGTACTTCCACGGTTTAAAGCAGCTGCTTTCCCCGACGCCCAACTGATATACTCCACATCTGTCCTATAACTGCATGCCTGAGGAAATGGAATGGTGGAGATGCTGGAGGGTGGAGGGGGAGGCAGGGTCCAGTGGGGGTCAAGGGTTAGGAGGGAGAGAGGCTGGCGAGGAAGGGTCCAGTGGGGGTCAAGGGTTAGGAGGGAGAGAGGCTGGGGAGGCAGGGTCCAGTGGGGGTCAAGGTCAGGGATAGAGGCTGACGTGTGGGATCTGACGCTTGAACTGAGCTGTACTGAATAAGAAAGCGAGGAGAGTCAGCATTCGCACAATGTTGCACATTCATCTATGGAAGTGTGTCGTGTGGACCTAACCCCGAATTGTAGCATACTGTATGAAGATATTTATAATATACAGTATAAACATATCAAATGTTTTTACTGATGGATTGTTTCAGGATCCATTCAAACACAAACACAGGAGGGGACCAGGGAATCTATGGAACGGTGTTTTTGTTCCTCTTTGCGGCTTGTGGTTTGCTACCTCTGAATGTCGGCGTGTGGAAACCAGAGCCACCACCCAGGGTTCAGATAGTCTGTGGTCTGGGTGACTCCTGCACCTCTGAAGGGTTCAGCCCCAGCCTCACAGGCCCATCTCTGTTGGTGTTCCATGGGGGCTTCGACCTCAAAAACAGTAGGAAGCCCTTCTGCTCCACACAGGAACGATAACACGCGTGGAGCCCATATATCTTAAGATGTGCTGGTGCTTGCATGGATGTGTTGCCCTTTCAAATCATATTTGCAATCTTAAAGTGGGTCTCTAGCACAGATTACATTGTACAAATTGGTCCGAGTAACTTGATCTTCAATGTAAGGGGTTAAATGAAGGCTAGTCTATCCGGGTCCTAGTTCAGAGTGGCCTTCTAGCTCAAATCTGGTTGCTTGGGGAGACAGACTGCTATAGCTTAAGGGAGCATTTCTATAATTGTGTACTTCTATAATGTACCCAGGCCAAGGTGACGTTACAAAAGCAGGATTAACTCAGAAATAGTGTACATTTTTACCTGACAATTAAAGGCTCAAACACATTTGAGTCAGCATCAGTGGGAATTAAGGCCATGCCAGCCTTTACTTTGGCTAGGAAGTCTGTAGCAAATGTGTTATTTTATGTCCGTCAAGGGGTGAGAGGGGCCGCCTATGGGACGACGGGATCATTCCAGAGGCAGTTTGATTTATTAATCAATTTAATTTCCCCTATGAGAGGAGAACCACTATTGGACATATTGTTCCCATTGAAATTCTCATGCATGGCACATCACTCATCGAACCTTGACACTGGGAAAACAGAGATGATGAGTGTTGTAGAGCAGGCTAGCCCAGAGCTGATCTCCTACACAGCACAGTGTGGAGAACCCAAGGCAAATGCTCAGGAAAATGGAGGGCTGTCTGTGTTGGACTGTCCTAGCCCTCAGGGTTACAATGATGGCTAAACCATCACAAGGTCAAGATCGATCTCACTCTAACAAAGGTATGACAGGTATGTTAGGTCAAATGGTTATCTACACAGCTCCTCTTCCTCACAACTTGACAGTTGGCTTGACCATTTAAAAAAATATATAATGTTGGCAACCCATGGCGTGCATGTACTCATGACATAAACACACAACTTTTCATGAGACCTCGTGAGAAGTCAGAAAAACACCAGGATTTTGTAACATGTTCTCAAATTGTATTAATAGGGATACACTTAATAAAACCAAAAACTTGCATGTCATACTATTAACCAACCCCCTGCTATAGTATGTAGCTGTGGACTGGTACAGTAGCGGTAAGTGCAGAGGGGAATATATTTTCCAAATCTCAGGGTTGAAATAGAGATCAGATGTAGACACTCTATGGGTCACTAGTGACTCTGTGGGCTCTAGTCCTGGTGACTCACGCTTTGACTGGCACGGTCTCTGAATGCTTGGAGCAGGACAACACGTTCATGTTTTGGTCTCACCCAGGGCGGTCTGGAGGCTAGGCCCGTCAAATGTCATGCCAAAACTGTGGAACTTCACAGATGAAAGGATGTCCTGTCAAAGTGGTGACAGCATCATCTAAATTACGGAATACTTTTAACTAATGGCTGACACCTGTCTTTTTGTTTAAACTTCAAACATGGCTTGATCAACATTTACAGTGTTTGATGGCAGACTGTTACGCAATCTCCTTAGAGAAGTACCCCCTGTTCAATTATGCATATCCTATGCATATCCTATGCATATCCTAAAAGTGTAGATGGATTCAAAAGTGTAGATGGATATCTCACAGTGTTGTACTGTAAAAGACAATGAATTCAGTCACTTCTTTGTTTTTACTTCAGTATCCTGCAGCCTTGATGAACCTGGGAGCGATCCTCCACCTCAACGGTAAACTACAGGAGGCCGAGGCCAACTACCTCCGAGCCCTGGAGCTGAAGCCGGACGACACCATCACCCAGTCCAACCTGCGCAAGTTATGGAACATCATGGAGAAACAGGGCTTGAGGACCATGGGGCCATGAGGCGGCTGTGAACTCAGCAGCCAGCCCACCCTCTGTGCACCAAGCCTGGGGAAGGACACAGCCCCATACCCCTACTCATCACTGAGGAGAGATGGAGGGAGGAAATAAGGAGAGAGGGACAGCATAGGCTATGACTGGCATACTCACACGTCCCAGCTCTCCCCAGGCCAGAAGGGACTCTCTGAGGGGCTGGTCCTTGTGAAGCACGCAACACTTGGATGCCTTTCTAGAAACCCCCTTCACAGGACCTGTGATTCTTCATTGGAACACTTAACTTGAAGAGGGCCATAAATACATACTTGAAATCTAGTTATTTTATAATTGTTTCGTCATTTTGATGAATAAATAGGTCTTTTAGGGCCAAATCTGTCCAGGGGCAGTGCAAGTTTCAAAGCTGAAGAAACAACGAAAGCCCAGAACGTTCAGAATCTGAAGGAAGAACAGTACATTAGATATTATTCCACTTCTACTACCACTTAATGAAGTATTGGTCAAAACTTCTGTGCACATAAGTGGAAGTTAAGGCAAATAATAGAAGTTACAGGTTTAGCAGCTGTTCTGTTTTGACTATGAACTCAAAATTTGATTTCAATATTTCTGGAAACTGAATTTAATCCGGTGATATTGCCAAAGGGAAATTGTTTTTCAAACTTCCTATGTGAAACAAATCCCCTAACTTTCATATCTGTAAGTTTAATGGCAGATTAGGTAGCATGTTGTTGAAAAGTTATTACAGATAAAAGGGAAAAATACTCGATTTTGGATACCTTTTTAACAAATAATAATAATCCCAGTCATTTGATGAATACATTCCTACAAAACAAGCAAATTTGAAGGAAAGTAAAAAATAAAAATAAATCATTAATGAACATGTGGTGTATATTTAAGTAAACATTTTTACGTTTCTGTTATTCTCTGTTATGCCTTACTCTTCGAAGGTGCACAACTAAACAACATTAAACTTCTAAATGTAGCAGAGATATGAGATCATACTTTACCATGACTCCATTGAGCTTCGATACAGACTGGTACAGTATGATAACCTTTGTGTGCAACTAGTGTGCTCTTGGGTACTAAATCCACTCTTAGAGGCAGGGTACAGTAAGATGTAATGAAATAGGTACCTTTATTTACCTACTTCAGATGAACTGCTTTGAGAAGGTTCAGACAGGCTAGGAGCAGAGAGAATGGCCTGTTCTTTTCCAGATACAGACTCATGTGCTGATGTCTTGAACATTACAAGAAAAAGACTCAAGCCATCTCTTGAGTTCTCATAACCAAATAGCAATCTAACCCAAGCACTCCTTTTTATAACAATGCACAGCCATAGTATGTCTGAGGGAATCTTTAACTGTAGTACTTTTTGAAATGTTAATTTTCTTGTATTTGTTTGTATAAATTAACATTAATATATGATTCAAGAAACGACAGTTACCGGTGTGCAGTTACTGGTGTGACAGATCTGCAGTCAGATTTGGAAGGGAGTCTGAGGGCTCTGCAAGTCTGGCTAAGGTCAAGTTCGAAAGTAATTGGAAGTAGTTTGCCCCGATCCCTCCCTTTTCCTGAACTAACATTTCAGTTTTATACATTCTTTTTATTTTGTCGTCAGCATATTAAAACACAGTTAATGAATAGATGATTTGATGTACATTGGAGTATCAGAAGTCCTCGTAGGGCATTGTGTGGGGGTGTGGTAGGGATGTCCATCTGGCTCAGCTGTATGTCTACCTTGTCTGTATTTTACTGCATATGAGTTATTTATTTGTGATATAAACCAGCTGGAACTGTGTTTCAAATCTGTAATTAAGGAAGATGTTTGGTAAGAGTCCATCACAGACAATATGGTGCAACTACAATTTAATTAAGCATTGCACAGTATTCTGAAGTGTAATCTGAACCACAATGTTTGACTTTTTGGCCAATACCTAAATATACATATACGATTTTTTTCTTATTTTTTTCTTAAAGGAACATTTGAATATGATTATTTTTATAATAATTTTGAATGGGATTAAGTGAAGGATGGGATCTTCCTCTCTCTGTACACTTTGTAAGTGGTCAAGTACAGTGCTTTGTAGATGGGATAGTTGTCATGGAAGTCCCCTTCGTTCTACACTAACACGAGCCCTCCACCTGGTGTGTTTCTGTCTCTGTCGGTAGGAATACTCCACTCATTTGGTATTTCACATGGTTTGATAGCAGTTTCGGTACAGTTGGCTGTAAGTGTAGCAATTGTGGTGGTTGTGACTGTGTTAACACTGTGATGTACTTGGCTAAGATCACCCCTTTGGATGTATCAGTAAAAGTTTGAGTCTGATAATCACAACTCCTTTACACAAACACGGATACACATCTCCTATCTCCCATCACGTATCTCATTTCTCTTGTATGTAAACTGTTCATGAACAAATTAGTGTGACTGAATCGGAAGTGTTTCATTCTGTGTCTCTGCTCAGGGATTTCAAAGCAGTGGGTTATTGCAGAATATGGCTCACAGAGCACTCAGAGAGTTTACTAAATTAAAGTTTTATTTTTGGAAAGTTGTTGTATTTGTATAAATGATCACAATTTGTAGCCTTTCCTTTTTGTAATATAAAAAGAAACCATGTGCCAGAATACACTTTCCCAATGTTGCTTTTCCACAATAAAATGGTGTTCTGCTTTCATCAGCCTCCTAGCGTTCTTCCTCTCCAGAAAGTATGCGTGTCTGTTCTACACTGTAATCCATACAGTCCATACTCTTATCCACCTCTTATGACTAGTGGATCCCAGACTTAATAGGGTGGCCTAGCATGCTGTGGAACAGGTTTTACACAGCATTTAAAGTTCTCCTGCAAATTTGCTAAAATGTGTCATAAACCCAGCTCAAATGGATCCCGTTGACTTTCATCTTTTGTTCAACACCGAGAGGGATGTAAATATTCCCACATGGTAGAGTAGCGCAGTCTCTACATCTGGTTGGTGTGTCTCATTCTTCCTCACCGCTGAAACCCTGCTGACAAGCAGAAGGCCCTAGCCTGAGAATGAAGGAGTTAGCCTTGTGATGGTTCTCACATGTGCAAGAGGGGGCCCTGGGTTACTTATTGATTTGGAATGTGCCTAGGCTGTGGACTGTCCATTCCATTTAGAATGTCCTTCCCAGAACACAGGTGTGCCTCTCTTATCTTGAGAGATCAAACTTGCTAGATAGGAAGGCTATGAAAGCATGCACCAAAAATCAATCTGCCTCTTTCTCAACCTTCACTTTAACAGGCACCGCTGTTCCTTTGCCTTACAAATTCCAAACATATCAAGTATATCTACTGCCTTACACGTCAAATATATCTACTGTACTCAGATTTCTGGGACCTTCGTACTGTAACTCATTGTTTGCCTTTACATTGTACCTCTCAACATTACAAATGGTATTGTAGACATTCTTAGCATTCACTGAACAAATGAGGAGCGATTAGCATCACAAGCGATGTCTACACAACCTGTTTGATTCATTACCATGCAAAGTTGATTGTAGGTTGATCAGTATCAGGTGATTCATGTGCATGATTATTATCACACTGGTGCACTTTTCAAGCTAAAGCAGTGGGGTATAAATACAAACAGGCAGTCATCTCTTTTTAAAACAATTTACCAACACAAATTCCCCAACTATTACAAATTACCAATAGATATATTGTTCATTCAGAGACCCTAAATTCCAATGCGATTACAGTTACAGGGACTTTGAAAAACCATACTAACATTTAATCAATTCACTGAAAGACCAAGATCTCTTTGTAGTCTAGGATAAATGATCTGATTAGTTTCTCCAAATAGAATATTTCAGCATGCATACCTCCACGACAGAGACTCGTACACTCAAGCAAAGCTGGATGACCATCACCAAACTTTACATGTTCTAATCAAAAACCTCTGAACTCACCAAAATATTTTCCGTCACATTGAGATTCACATCTCATGCAATCTGATTTCCTGCTTCTCTATCAATAAATGCACATTTCTATCAGCGCATTAAGCATTAAGTCATGGATTCCCTGTGTCCAGCACCCAAGGAAATAAATAACATCTGTCTTGCATTTTCATGACCCACTTCATCATGTTACAATATTGCCTTTTGCATCCAGAAGCGCCCACTCTGGAGAGGTGAAGGCTTACCATTTCCTTATGAGGGTATTTTTCCTATTATGTTGTTATATGGCAAATCTGCCAGCTGTTATCAAGCAAATATTCTGTGGAATGTGCCGTCGACCTATCACAGCTTTGATCTGAGCGGCGTGGGCCAGGCGCTCGGAGCAAACATGCAGAGTCTTTGCAGCAGATCGCTGTGCGTGACGCAGCAAAGTCCTCCCCTCTGGACTTTGGAGCCGTTGTTATTGCTTGATAGAAGAAGCATTAAGATGAGGATCATGCACGAGATGCCTGACTCAACAATAGAGCATCTACCTCTCCAAGACACTGTTTCATATTATTGAAGAGGGCTTTTTTTTTGGTCTCTGGGAAGGAAATTGCCTTTCCTTCTTTTGTAGTTCCTTCCACTGTGCTATAATGCGCTTCAGGTATCTGTACTGTAAACAGGCTGCTGCTGTAGAGTAATTAAAGAAACTGAAGGTCCTTGGTATTAATAGCACTGGAGGTCATAAGGAAAGATGCCCCTCTCTTACAGGACACTTTACATTTGATCAAAACTAGTCTGTCATGAGAGTTTTGTGGAAACGAAACATATATGTTTGAAACGTACACAAACTGTATGGACACATTTTTGTCCTAAATGCTAATGAATCAAGTGTGATCTGTCCTAGGATGCTCTGTTGCCAGAGTGAAAAAGACAGTGTACTGATTCTGTACTTTTCTTTCAAATCATTTAATGATACTACTTCCGTACATGGAAAAAGAAAACATTATATTTGAGTGCAGAGCTGTGTCTTAACTTGAAAAGACCTGCACCATTATCCATGACCAGAAACGGGCACATACTCTACTCATTCCAATGTAGCAGAGGGAGTTCAAACCTAAACTCAACAACCATGTCAATTGATGCCCTTTGACCATGTTGTTGGACAAATAGTAGACATTCAGCAGGCTAGCAGCATAGATTCATTTTTGCATCTATACATAGTTTTTTCCTGGAAATCTTATTAACAAGACTTGCACTATCTCTTTGTGTTTTTTTGCACACACTAACACTTTCCTCTCTCTTTATTCCTTATTTTTCCCTCAAAGCCCCTCTGTCTCACACGCACACACACACAGACACACACATACACACACACACAGCAGGAAATCATGCGTGCTTCCCTGTGTGAGAGTGAGTGACAGTGAATCAAACAGAATAATTGCTTTCCTGCTGATATTGTGACCTGCTGAGATGCATAAACAGGCACTGGGGTACGGAACAACTTCATGAATGCTAAACCTTATTTGAATAACTAATCATTTATTCCAGGTGAGTCCCACTTTGAGATCATTAATTATGAAAGATTTTAGATTTTATTTGAAACATAGGACACAGACACAGTACATGTAAAGAAGTCTGCTCTTCTAATGATGATACATTGCACAATAGATGCAAAACGGTGCTATACATTTTTGTTTAAAGTCAAATATGTGGATTTTCATCCAGTTAAATGGACCCGGTTGATGCCCGGTCAGTCTAACCTGCAGGCAGTCCTCAGCTCACTTCTAACACCCTCATCTCTTCATGGCTTACCAAGACTCTGGAGGCTCCAACCACACTCTGCCTGTACATCATGAGGAGCTTGGGACACAATACAGATCCCCGTCTCCTCAAAATGTCCGCCTGGTACCGAAGATCCGCAGAGCCCAGATGCAGCCTCACAATGCAGCCTCACAATGCGGCCTCGCAATGCCCTGGGGCCTCATAAACACTGGGGGTCAACTAGCAACGTCTGAGACCTTCACGCAGGATATCACACCCCTCACTGCCTGTCACGGAGAGACACTATCGTGTCTGCAGTGGTGCTATGAGGTTCCCCCCGCTCTGCAGCCCTGTACATTACTGAGATAATGTGGGTTATAAGAAGCAGCAGGTGCGGCCGGAGAGGAGTATAATGTGGGCGTCAGGATTGATTAGTTCCAGCCAGGGAGACGGATGTGTGGATCCTGCAGAGACTGTCAAAACAAGAGGCGCTCCTCCAGACTCCCAGACAGCTGGCCTTTCATTTGAAGGGGAAGACGGAGAGCCTTGTGGAAGGGGAGGGGCTCCAGGGAACAGGGCCTGTTATGGCCCAACAGGAGACCCGACATAATGAGTGCATCTGGGCTGCATCTGTCCTGCAGGTGTCCCACCTGTGCTGTGGTCAGCGGGTCCTACAAGTCTGTTCCTTCCGAAGAAGACAGTATAGAGGAGCATGTCTCCCCAACCCTGACGCTCTCCTCAACCTTGCCGGGACCATGTTGGGAACATGCTGGAGAAGGATATGGAAAACATACACTCCAGAGTTGTTTTGTGTACCTGGATAACTCAGTAACAGTGTGTGTTATTAGTTTCATTGATGTTTTTAACCGTAATTTGTGTAAGTCAAATCATCACACTTTCATTAACGTATCTCGAAGAAAACATTGCCTCTAGATTCTAGAGTCTAGAGTCTGACATGTTTGACATGTTCTGTTGCTATGTCTTCAAGATCTGTAAAACTGTTTTACTGAAAGAAATATCTTCTTTTTTTATCATGAGGTTGTATATACATTTCAAAAATAACGATGAAGTGTGTAAATAAGTGTGTTAAGTAGATTTTTATCAAACGGCCTTGCCAGTGTTTAGCACCTCGTGTTTAAAACGAGCCAGTCACATTGTAAAGCCTCTCGCTGCCTACAATGTTAAACTAACTGTCTGGGTCGTGGATGTGTGGTTTGAACAGGAGCCAGCACACCTTACGCTGCCCTTCATCATACATTTAGTTGCCTCGTGAATGCACACTAACTGACGGAGAGGCCACGACGTGGGGAAACGTGGAAGGTATTTCGGGAGTGTACGTCTCCAGTTCTTTGCCTTCACTCCCCATTACGCTCATTAACTTGCTGAAAGGGGACCTGCTATTTTGGTGAGGGTGCCGCCGGTCCCTCCCGGACCCCCAGAGTGGAACCCTACAGCTCGTTATTTATCCAGAGAGTGGTAGGATGGCTGATTGGACTCCTCAGAGACCCATTAGAGCAGACAGCCTGTCCTAGCCCAACACTGCCGCCATCCATCATGCAAATGTGGAACCCGGACACTTCGAGCAAGTCTACTCCAGCCTGTCACGTTACCCCTGGGTGTCAGTGCTCAGGCAAAAAACTGCTAATAACTTTGGACACCCCAATGCCCCCCCCCAAAAAAACATAGAAATAGAACACCGGTTGGGGTGAGTGTGAAGGTGTAACAGGCCTCATATCAGAGAGAGCTCTGCTACCCAGCTTTGACACCCCCTGGCCCTGCCCTGCTCCTTGGCTTTGCGCGGTAGCTGACCCAGGTAGTTCTTGGATGGAGAGCAGGCTGCATGTTATTCTATCCCCGTCCCTCTGGTGAAGGAGGTAATTTGCAAATGGGCTTCAGAATGTTGAGCGCCAGGGTTCCGGGGGCCCCTGACAGTTCTGATAGGAATTCCGATGGAAAGTTCTCAAAAACCTGTGGTTTTGGACGAGGACCAGTGGGTCTGGAGAACGATGGAGGCATTTCTGACTGATATAAACAGTGTTTCCCTTGTATTTCTGCAATTCTTTCTGGTTAACTTAGGGAATAGGCTTTTGCTGACAAATACCACTTTTTCAGAATTATAAGGAGTTTGTTACGAGCAGCCATCTTGTTGATATCACGCAACATGTTTTCACACATGCTGAAGATGATGTGCTCCACTTCAAAACTGGACTCAAGCATTCTCTTTCATGTACTCTTTTAACCATCTCAACATTTCTCCAGTTGGCAGCAGCTCATGTTTGAGACCCTTGATAAGCTTTGGGGGTTGCCGTTTTCTTGAGATTGGAGCAAATGTAAACTATCTGGCATTCAAAACATGAGTTGAGGAAGTGCAGAGCTGCTACGTGTTCACTGTGTGACAGTGATGTAGCATGTATTTGGATGGCACGGCCTTTAATCTGTCCAAAACATATCGGTTTCATTTTCTTGCCAAGATGTGCCATGTTTTTAATTGTACAGGAAACATCTACAGTTGAAACATTAACATGACTGTGAAACACATGTGGAGAAGTCAGGCAAAGTGTCCACATATCATTTCTATTTCAAACATCGCTGATAGTTACCACACTTGCCTGATTGTAATCAGTGCCTTTCAGTCATTTTGTTTGTATCACGCTTTGATATCTCCATGTCTGCAGCGACGAGCTAAAGAGCTTCCACATACTGCTGGGGAGAGAGTCCCAAACACAGGCCTGCACCAAACACGCCAGGCTACTGCTGGTCTACATCAGGAGACAGGGGAGGCATTTCAATAAGTCTCCATTGACACTAACTGTGACAGTTCTCATAGTTGTGCAACAGTTGTGGGCCAGTTTGAAAAATGATTCATTATTTTGTTAAGGAAGGAAAGAGTTGAGAGCAATAAACAGGATTCCTTCATTTTCCTTTGTGGAAAAAAATCTGCACACCCACAATGATATTTCTTTCCATTTCTGTTTGGTCAAAAGATATTAGTGTATGCCTTTTGGGAATATGAATCTTGGCATTGCATAAACATAATTAAGCTTAATGGCTGTCACAGTTTTGTTTATGTGGGAAATATTGGAGTTTTTCTCAATAAGTCTTGTTCTCACTGTACTGTGCAGTAGGCTTCATCAAGTCAGGCATAGAGTGAATTTTTCAGTTAACGTGTGAACTGTCATGTAAAAAGTTTGGTATCTTTACAATGTATTGGGAGGGAGAGCAACCAAGCATCTTGGAGCAATAATTACTTACGTGTATATTTGCTCCAAAAATATGAATGTTAAGTTCTGAATTAAACTGTGCTCTGGAACTGAATGTGACTGGTGGTTACTCTCTACTACACCAGCCATAAATCTGTCAGTGTAAAACGAGCTATATTTCTTCATTAGATTGGAAAAGCCAGAGTGCTGCCCTGGGATTGTTACTGGGTCTTATAATGGCTGTTCTCTCTACACCAGGGGTGGGCAATCCTGGTCCTCGAGGGCCGCTGTCCTGCATGTTTTAGATGTTTCCCAGCTCCAGCACACCTGATTCAAATGAATGGGTCGTTACCCGGCTTCCACAGAGCTTGATAACAACCCATTCACTTGAAACAGGTGTGCTGGAGCAGGGTAACATCTAAAACATGCAGGACAGCGGCCCTCGAGGACCAGGATTGCCCACCCCTGCTCTACACCATCAACCCCTTTTTATGGAACATTCAAATGAGTTTCTAGAAAACAGATCAAGTTTGGCCTTTAGGGTTCTTTCTTACAAAAAGTCTAACGTGAGAGATAGCTGTTGTTTGTTTCTGCTAGCATGTGATTTGTGTCTTTTCTGGAATGACCCATAACCGACAGTTATAAAAACATTTCAGGTTCAAATGTGGAGGAAATACGAGTTGTCTGTCCTCACTTTTGTCTTCCTCGCAGGACCCTCCAAACCCAGACCATCATTTGAAGAAGATCCATTTGAACCGCAAGTCAAGATCTCGTCTGTATCGCACTGTGACTTACTGCACAGTAGAAGTATGAAAAAGTGTGTTTTGTGTATTTGTGGGTTTTATACATTAAGAAATGGGGACCCATAGTGTTAAATCTCCCCTTGGGACAGGAACACCAATCATTTGTGCTTAAAATGCATAGAGCAGGATTTCCTGTAGATATGCTAAATAAACAGAGCTTATTTTATAGTTTAGTTCCTCAAGGCCACAGAACAGGCCAGACACATCTTGACAGCAAGTCTGGGGATAGAGAACGACAAATAACCGACCAACCTGTTAAATGTATGAACGATCGCTCATGGAAGTCCTTTTAAAAGGCCCACTCTGCTGTAGATGTTCTGAATGTGTTTAGTTTTACAAACTGAGCAAACTACATCTTGTCATACAGTCATCACACAAGAGTTGTGTGTCCAAGAGTTGAGTCCTCAGTTTAAATAACTGTTTAAAGGTTCTTGAAGCTTCTTTTTACATTACATTACATTACATTTATTCATTTAGCAGACACTTTTATCCAAAGCGACTTCCAAGAGAGAGCTTTACAAAAGTGCAAAGGTCACTGATCACAACATGATATCGGATTATCTTCACGCTGTGGCCTTTCCAAACAGTCCAAGCAGCAGCTCCAGTCCACTCTTGAATGTTGAATGTTTGATAAGTGCATATGTATGTGTTCTTTTCAGAGATAAATTAAATCAGAGCAAACATGAATCCATATCTAACCAATGCACTCTGTTGGTGAGAAACATAACTCTGGTTTGCCGTCTCAGTGGGATCTATTCTACTTGCACACTTCAATGGCCAGACATCAGAAAGGAAACACAATGTTCCAATAATGGGTCTTTGTTCCCGAGCTGGATCTTTTTAAAGAACATCTGTCAACATGCACTCTTTCATAATATAGTACACTACAGAATGTAAGTGTACTCAATTATACCAGAGTGACATCACTTTTTTACAGATTTTTGGTTAGGTTTGACCATGGTTTATTGTATCCCCCAAAGATGATAATGACATTTCTATTGATGTGATGTGAGGAGCATTCACTTAACATAAAATTGAGCTTTTGTGAAGTCTTGGTGTGTGTCCACGAACGATGCTATTGTATCCACACCTGCAGGAAACTCTTAGAGGTGCAATCACAAGCCTCCTTCTGTCTCTGCACACACACACACACACACACACACACACACACACACATCACGGCCAATTACTGAGGTTCAGCAATACACTGAGCATTGTTTATTAGTATTCACAGTTGCACCTTCATTGAAGCTGGATTCTTTACTTACTTACACTTTCACTATGTATTTCTGGCACTAATAACCAAAGTCAAATGCACCGTAGGACATATGTTAATACATACAGGGAGCTGTAAATCTGAACTCTAGCAGAGGTTGAGTAATGCGTCTAGATTTAAGTGACCTACCAGTTGTTGAACCCCTGACCTAAAATACATTGTCCAGAGTTTTATCAGCGAAGCAAATGCCAAAAATGCTCTTCGCAATTAAACACGGCCCACAACTTCCTGGACGTCGCAGAGATCATAAATTACAGTTGTTTCAGTTAGCTAAAACACTTGAGTTAATACAAGATCAACAGCAAATGACCCTTCAAATGAACATCTGTGTACCATATACACAATGCTTTCCTAGGGTCGTATACAGCATGGAGGCCACATGTGGAAGGTACCTCTAATGATTCATGACAAGAAAGAGGCCTTATGAATACCAGATATATAAGCAAATTGAGGGCCAGGGTGGTTCAGATAAGTATGCATGTGTGTATGTGAATGCGCTGTATTTGTTTGATACTACATGTTTGTTTGACATTTTCATTCAGTGTTTTGGAAGCAAAACATTCTTACAGATGGTGACTGTTCATCTGACCTAGATAGGTCACTGGAACATGGGGCCAGCCTTGTTGCCGAACTGAAACGTCTTCACTCATTTACTCCTTGAACTACTTCATATTCTTGACACGATCTTGAAATTTTCTGAATAAATTATCATGTTTAATTACGACAAAAACGAAATCTACAAGGAGAGGAGAGAATGATATCCATCTGCCCCAGCCCAGTCATGTCAGGCCTTCTCCTCTCTTATCCCTAACCACATGCTTGAGGTTTGGACCAAAAATAAACCAATCACAATGAGATGATCTAACATGTGAACACTTTGGAAACATTCTGGTACATCTAAGGGCTTTGATTCGGATGGCTGATCCAGCAAGGGTTTGTTTCATGTCTTCTTTAAACCCAGTAAGAAGGTGGTGTGCACACAACACCAATGATTATAGATTTGTGCAGTGTAATCATTGCATCAAATCACAAACATTTCCACTGTCTAAATCATACGTCTATTATGTGGATGCTTTTGTCATGGGTTGCTTGTTTGTGTGTCAGGAACATGAGCTCAGGTTTGTTTACAGGTGGCAGAAGAGCTTTAAATATTTACATCTACAATTTGATGCACTGGAGCTCAGTATAGCCTGGATGGCTTAGAGACTGGTCCCTGTTTTGACCAGGACTGCATACACAGAACTAGAGTTATATATTATCCCAGCATGTCCCATGGTGGTGGGGGTGGGTAGGGACAGGAGCGTTCTGTTCTGTAGAGGGGAAATCTAGTCTTAATTTTTTTACTGAGAATACTGGTGTTTTTTTGGGGGTAGTTTCAGGGATCTTAGAGATGAGTTGTTGGATCACGTGGGGAAAATTCAGACAAATACTGTAGTTGTCAAATGAGTCACACACTTGTGTTCCCTGCTCCCCCGATAGACCCATGACCTGAGCACCATTTCAACCCTTATCCACATCTCCATCCATAGCACACAACAATAATGTTATGCATAAGGTACGTCATGTCTAATAAGGTGTCTTTGTCACGTTATCGCTTCTCAGACACTGGCCACTAACATGAACTTGATAACTTATTTTATTTCATGGCTTCAGTCTTGCCAAGATTGGGAGCTGTATGTTGACGCCACAAGAAAGAGATCGCTGCAGGCAATGTTTTAATGATGTGTCCAAAACAGAAAACGGTCACTCTAGGATTCTCATTCCAATAATCTCATACCGAGACCACACCAGCACCAGCATGGCTGGATTTCAGATTGAAAACACTTCGCTCAGCGAGACTCTTCAAGCACACCATTTTGTGTTTGTTGTTAGGACACGGTGATGATTGCAGATCCTGTACTCAGGTAACCTTCTCTGACGGGGTCTGCATCTCGCAGACTGTCTGACCATGATTCACTTGTTCATTAAAATACACTGACTGTAATATTGAGCCTTTGTGGATTCCGAATTGGATCAGAGCACAATATCTTGGCAATATTTGAAACTAAATAAAAGTTTATGGATGTGGCTATTGGCCTTCCTGTGTACGTTTGCCGTGGTGAAGTAATTGATGCAGCATATAGTAAGGTTTCCCTAGTGGTCCTCATCTATCATCACTTTCCTTATTGGAAAATAGGACTTGGCAGATATAATAGCAAAACAACAAACCACTCTGTCACAGCGTCCGAAATTCATTCAGCGATAACAAGCCGAAAAGAGAAGCATCCAACTATAACAATGTAACAACCATGTTAGGAGGCTTGGCGTTGTGCGTAACAGTGAGAGCCTCGTACTTGCTTACAAAATTGAAAGCAAAGACAAATGAATAATTGATTGAGATTGAGAATAACTTTAACGTTTCACGTTTGATCCTTCAAAGACAGTTATACAATGCTGCACCTGGGTGGGTGCATAATTCACTTGTCATTCATCACGGACTCTGCAGTCCAACATAAGCAGCACCCAGACCTTTTAGTGTGTTTGGTTTTCCACAACTTCGAGACGAACATTCCCAAGCGCCTTCCTTCATCATGAGCAGTGTTTTGCCTGCCCTTTGGGTCCTCCTCCTACATGATCCTGAGCAGAGCTTCTCTTTATTGCAAAGTCAGGGTGAAAGGAAAACATTTTAAGTCACTGTGATTCTGAAGGGGATCTCTGAGGGGCTATTTCGCACACTTCTGTAGAACTTCTGATTGGTAATTGCAGGACAGAAGTCAGTGCAGCAGAGAGATTGCTGTGGTTCACTTAAATGTTCTCAAACAATGGAGAAACAAAAACAACTGGTCTTTCTCATCAAACAAGACAATTTGGAAGACAGGCAGATAAACATGCGGTTAAACCTCAGTGAATACACAGGTTGAATTCCAACTCCTATCATTGTAGTTTAGTGAGAATGTGCTCCATCATAATTGTTGTCAACTTTTTACGGAGATTGCTGTGTGGTCCTGTTGTGAGTGAATCTGTTAGATACTGTGTCTTTCTAGGACATTGTCGATGCTGCTGACCGAGCCAATTATAATTCAAACACTCTGAATAGGTTTCACTGTCCCTAAACCAAAGCCCCGGAGACAGCTTGAGTTTGCTCATTCAGGACCAGTCCTGCACTCCTCATTACATCCTTCTTCACCCACTTCACAAACTCCCTGCCATTTATTCCAGAACACTGGTAAGTACCGAGAAAGAATTTAGAACATGAAAAGATTCCACTCCTTAACAATCTCTTGAATACTTTTGGTTCTTGCCTCACAGAGGCCTGTACAATGGAACTATGAGTGCTCCTGCGGACTAAAACTGTGTACCAGAGCTATGCAGCTCAGAGTGTGGGAAGATAAGTGTAATAACTTTCACCTGAATGCCCCCTTCACTGGTAAACATCCAGCTAGTCATTCAGAAGCATCAGCCAGCCATTTCCTCGTTGAGAGAAGCCGGCCTGCAGGAGTCTCCTAACGAGGGAGCCTGTGCGTCTCCAGCTAGCCTGCCGATGCTAACTGCTGTGTGTGGACCCCCATTCTCATGACTGGAGGCCACAGCCTATACCAGCTGCTATTATTCAAAGTGAAAGGAAGCCACAATTAATGACGCAATTATGCTAATCTTATTGCCGAACAGCTTGCCCGCATCCACTCCTCCAAAGTGTCAGTCCTGTTGAAGAATGTGTTGGAGTGAAAGGAAGGCCCCCCCTCAGAATCAAACTATTCATCCTCCATACTTCAAGGCGTATTCACTTTCTGATTGGTTAACAAGAAAGCCAGGACAAGCAGAAGATCTAGATATATTATACAGTATATCATGCACAAACCTGATGGAAAAAGAGAATGCCATACTATAACAAAACACATACTTCTCTGTCCTTTCACATAAATGCCATGGTGTTCCATTGAGGATGGAGGCAGCCAATTTCATCTCGCTTTAAGAGGCGAAACAGCAGAGAGAGAGAGTAGGTCCATTATCTTGTCAGTCAGCGGTGTCAGTGAAGACTGGTTCATGTATTCATCCAATACCAGCATCCACTGAGCAGGAAACGCTCAGGATGGATACAGTGCAGTCTCGAAAAAGGGCATATGGTACACATCATTTCCTTCCATGGTGACAAATGGCTATTTAATGGAAGGGAGGGCCCAATTGTGTCCGCAGTTGCCACAACAGTGGCCATACTGTAATACCAAGGAAGAAGGGTGTGTTTTTACTGGCTTTGCTACTATCTTGGAATGGAGGACTATTTTCTTTCGCACAATACATGGTTTCCATTGAGCTCCGTGCCGTGTAGACCTTATATAGCTAGCTGATTTACATAGTTACACCTTTGCAATCATATTATTTCCCATGCGGTTGTTTTCCCTACTTCTTATCTTTTACAGGGGACCTAGAGAGTTATGTATGGTCTACAAGGTGTATGGAAACCATTTAGAATCTGATGCTTGAACTATGTTTGTTTCATCAAATTTGTGAGTGGAACACAGCCAAGGCAGAACCACTTCACTAACAATCACTGTCACTGAGACAAGCATATGAAGGCCTGTAGGAACTGCCCTGAAGAAGTCCAACAATAGCTTCCCAGAGCCCGACAGTCTGCCGACAGAAGAAATGAATACTAACTACAGCCAGACAATCCAGCCTGTCTGTGCGAGGGTGGTCACTGTGGGGAAACTCACGACTTTAGGGTGATCTATCTCCCCAGACAATGCCAGGGTTGGCTAGATGTCTGCTCTTGTCATTCACCTGCCAGAGTATGACATGTTAAAAAAAAGAGAGCGAGAGAGAACTTCCAAATGACTGGGTTCCATTCTCCCATGGAGACGTTGATCCAAGCTAGTGCTGCTAAGGGACAACACTGGAATTACAAATGGGGTAGTGTGGTGTTTGTATAGTGACACAAAGTCTTAGCATATTTACATACTCTTTGCCTAAGATAGAGAAACATTTACATATGTTAATATGATGCTGATTATACGGCACTGCTCCTTAGCTTTAAAAATCAATGTTCATTGTCCACAGATTCACAAAATGCTTTGAAAGTTTTCCATCTGTTAAAATATTTTTAAATAGAATTAAACGACTATGCTTGATGCATTTAGGCATAGTTAGGCATTTATAGTCTGATAAATTACAATATATTGCTGAAATATTTGATTTTGTTACTGCTTAGCGTCCATATTAATTCAAGAATCCATCCAAGAATAACATAACGCATTTATGTGATTTATTGGTGTGGAAAGTGTAATCCCCCACATGTACAGACTATTAATCAGTCAGAGATTATGTAAAATATGATTTGTTAAAATCAGCATCCACACATGGAATAGTTTTAGAGGAATACAAGCTTGATTTACGGCACCCACACATGGCTCATTATTTTTCAATTAATATATCTGGCACAGTTACACTTTACACTGATTCCTACCATGTTAGTGTAAATACCCTGATACTACTACTGTAGGATCCCAGATCTCCACACGCACATGTCCACATGCATCTCCAGCTGTGTCCTGCAGCAAACCAGAGATATCCCAAAGCTCGGAAAATAACACAATGGATCCTAGATTGAACAGATTGCTGTTTGTAGTCTCAAAGACTACTCACATTGAATTGAGTATATCCAGGAGGTATGATTTGGCAGTGGTGTTTTTCCTTGCACAAATACAAATGAGATATATCTGAATTGCTCTATGTGGTCAAAATAAGTACAACTTTAACGTTTAAGATGGTGTAAAGAGTCCCAGATGTTGTCGCATTGCTCATCAGTGCATGTTTCCTCCCTGTCCACACCGGGGATCAAACTGGGGTTAATCCTCTCCTGAATCACGCACGTAACAACCACCTCTCATAAACACTGATGTAGCCAGATCCGCCACGCGTGGGTGGGTGGTATCTTTTCCTGAGGAGAGAGTTTAACCAAATTAACTCGGTTACATGAGGACCAGCTTGTACTTTCATTAGAGGTGGAAAACATGACCTGGATATACACTAACATGAGCTCACATCCTCTCCCAGCATGCCTCAGTGCCACCTCCTCCTCACTCAGTCAAAGTTATGGTTCACAAAAAACCCAACCAAATGATTTTTTGTTTTCATGGCACATCAACTGAACGCTACAACATTCATCATTCTATACTCGGAAGAAGGAAATCTAAGCCTAATTAAATGTAACTATTTGTACCTGGTGTACACGTGTTGCTTCTCAACTCCAGCCAAGGGTGAAGGATGTTAAAGTATTACAGAGTTTTCATTTTTACTTTGAGTCCTTTTGTTTATTTTCATAAACAACATCACTGAAATGTAACACACATTGCATAACCTACTGGAATTTGTACTTGCTGCGCATTCCATTCATCACCCACCAGATTAGTCCGATTTTAGATTTTATTTTCCAGCTGAGCTAGAATCATCACTATTTCTCTGCTACCGAAACTCTTTGGTCTCATCTCTCTTTTGTTGTTACTATTTTCTAAATTGCACAACTGATCACCAGGATATTCAGCCCTGCAACGCTCAATGATGAGACCACAGTATATACATAATAACGTAATTTAATAAAATAAGTACGTAATTTAATGTTTCTTGAGATCAGAACCCTGTCAGAAGAATATTCTCATTCCACCCTGGACGTTTATTCCTGTAGTGATTTTCATGATAGACAGATTGAACAATGGATGATGCCAATTCATTCTCCAAGGAAAGTGTGTGGGTTTGGGTGACTGTTTTGTTGAGTGAGCTTCTTGTCTTCAGGTCTGTTGTGGCTTTACATTGCACCACTATTAGCCACCAGCGTGAGAATAATGACTGTAGGGCAAACTGTGATGAGGTTTCACCCACACAGTCCTTGTGAGGACAGAGCTGTCAGCCATCCTGTCAACAGAGAGAGGAAGCCACCAGAGACCTCCTACTAGACTAAGGGGGAAACATTAATACTGCAACCCAAGCACATATTCTATTGTAATATTAGTCCCGAAGTTGGAGAAGTTTTGCCAGATCATGAATAAGGGGTCTCTCTTCTGAACGTCCCCTGCAGTGGCTTGTTTTGAATTCCTCCTCTCCCCTGGAAACTGGCAGTCTGTTTTCTCATAAACGATAACCATGACATTTCAGCTACGTCCACTACAACTAATGTCAACCTGGGGTGTCTTATTGTATCATGGACCATTAATCTCTTTAATTGAATAAAGATGGCGGAACTGCCAGTTTGAGAAAGGACATGTGCGTGTGTGTATGTGTGTCAGGGTTGTGATTTAATGGCCAGTGTGATTTGTGGAGGGGGATTGCACCCTGCTTAAGACTGGGTGGGTGGTGTGTCAGAGGACAGTTTGCAAAGATGCCCTTTTCCCTACCCCAGCAGCATGGGGGGGCAAACACCATCCCATCGCACAGTTGTAAATCACCAAGCAACCAAGAGAAGGCAGGCCAAGTGTGTAAGGAAGAAAGTTTGCCTTTTTTTGGGGAAGGAACACTTGAATAGCCCTAGCAGAGAATGACGTGTAACAGACTTCCTGCTCTGGCACAAAAGAGCCTCAGTTGCCCAGGCCAGCGGTGAGAGGTGGAGAAGTGTGTGCGTGTGTGTGTGTGTGTGTGTGTGTGTGTGTGTGTGTGTGTGTGTGTGTGTGTGTGTGTGTGTGCGTGTGTGCGTTTGTCAGAGGGAAGGCTAAGCTGTGTCCATGCGGGTCCTGCTGAATGCAGCATTTTCTTGACTAGTTAAAGGCAAAGCGGTGTGGAATGTGGGTCTGAAGATCTTTCAAGATCCATTAGTGCAAAAACTAAAATGTTGACATACTGTTGCTATACAGCCGCTATAAGTAGTAGTTTTGAATGAAGACTTCAGTGGAGCTTTCACAGAGAGGAAAGATATTGTTAGCTCACTGGACTGTATCCATGAAGAGGAGGAAGATTACTTTTTCTTTTTTTTTGCCATTCATATATTTGAATTAGTTTTACACTTCAAAAAGAGATGTGCAGAACAGTGGCAGTCATGTAGAAATAAGGAAAACCCCATACACACCTGTGCTGCGAAGCTACCCCGGCCGTGTTACATCCTGATTGAAGATTTCCCTGGGGCCATTAATAGATTTAGCAGACTCTCGTGGATAGTGTACCATCATGGTGAGGACAATGTCATACCTCCACCCTGAAAGGAAAATCTATTATCCAGCAGGGGCTGCCCTGACACAGATGTTAGCAAAAGCCCCACCATCTGTCTCACCACAGGCAATGCCAGACTATCTCACGGTGCTTAGACCCACGCCTGGCACAGTCACACTCTGCCAACGGCTGTCAAACACACCCGCTGAGAGGGTCCAACCTGAAGCCCATTCACACGGAGGGACACATGCAACCTTCCTCAGAGCACTGCTGCATTTCAGTTACTGTGTATGTGTGTATTTACCTGTCAGCTACTGTACATCGTGTGTGTGTGTGGGGCTCCTATGTCCCTCCCTGTCACTTGTGGGATATTGTCACAGCACGCTCCATCAGTACTACACTCGATGACTGCAGTTGGGTGATTGATGAGCATTTCGACACCTTCAACCTCCCCAAACTCCCTTTCGCAGCTCTCTCTGCCTGGGGGAACCTTCGAGTTTCAAATAAAGCCTCGGCGTTTCGCAGGAGTATTTTTATATAAGCCCCTGGCTGTGTGGCCGTGTTTAAATATCTGTAAATTTGTCTTTAATTCGTTTATGGCTCCCTCTCTTCCTTCCTCAGCTGAGCCAGCCTGAACCAGGGAGTCGCATTAAAAATGTTATTACGAAAGAAAACTTGTCCTCTTTCCTCCCCTCCATCTACCTTCTCAGTCTCAACAGTAGGTGGCTGGAGAGCATCACGGTCTCCAGTTCCATGACAAATGCGGGCCATGATCGACTCGGATCCAAGTGCCAGGATACCATGAGGTTTGTGTGCTGCTGGGCTGGACTGGGCAGGCAGACTTTGGCCAGAGGAAATCAGTAGCAGCTGCGACAATAACTAAAGTGGAGGAGGCATTCCTGCATGCCTGGCACTAAACGCCTGGTCAGCTCTGAGAAGGATGTGGCTGGGGTGGCAGAGATGGGTTGGAACCGCTCTCTCATGTTGAGTAGCCCCTGCCTGGGAGACTCAAACTAACGTCCTCACGGGCGACTAGTGGGCGCCTTTCCTTGGAGAGCAGGAAAAGAGGCCATGTTGGCAATCCTGCAGGTTGCGAACGGAGAGAGCACAGCAGGGGTGAAGTGAATGGAGGGAAACCATGACGGCTGGATGGAGGTAGATGAGGCAAGCCACCCATGTTGTCATCTGTGCCACATCAGTCACTCTCAGGTCTCTCCTTTCTCTGGTCCATTTCGTTTTTGCGGGGGAAGGCCAAGATTGACCATTTCCTGACCATGAGCTTCAATTTATTCTCCATATACCCTTTTCTGGGAAATAGAAAAAAAGCAGGACATGGGAAGCAGGAGGAGGAACATAGCAGTCATCCAGACCAACATCACATGAATCTTCACTTCCTTAATCTTTTAATGGACCTTTTTGATGTCTGGGCTAGAGAACTTTGGCGACCCCTCCTCTCTACAGCTGTCGGGCCGCCATGCATACTCAGCATGAATTTAGACCCCTCACGGACCAGGATGAAACAGGTCCCATCTAAAGGGGAACATGGACCCGAAAACTGTCCCACATAACCACAGCTGGACTAAACTTGCTGGATAAAGAAAGTTGGCAACATTTGACATGAATAGTACATTAACTCCCATGAAATAACATAGCAATACCTAGAGTACAAAGTCCATGTCAGAAAAATCAGAGTTGAATGGTTTTTGCGAATATAAATGGAGTTAAATGGAGGTAAGAGAAGCTCAGTCTGCTCTTTAGCTTCAGAACACCGTGTACCCAGCCTCCCTCATGCATTAGAAATGATAATTAACTGTGTTTGGTGGTGAGCTTTTCTTTCATGTTAGTATGGAGGCACACTGTGAGAGGGAGCAGCCTGTCTTTCTCATGACTGATTTAAACCAGCTGTCTCAATTAAAAAAACGAAAGGACCACAGGAAGTTGTCCGCTACATTTACGGTCTCAGTCCAACCCCAGAACATGCCCTCTGCTTCTCCATTGATCTCATCTGGTCACAGTGATCATAAAGCTGGACCCTCCAGACTCCATCAAGTCACTGCCATTTACTCCTGACATTACACATGGCACATCTAACACACGTAAGTAATAGTAGTAAACCTTTCTTTTGCGTCCATAATGGCATTTGTTAACCATTAACATTACTTTCAAACAAATCTGGACTTTTTTATGACAATATCCCACAACTGACTTTCTTTAGTCAACAATCTATCTAATCAGAACTAGTTGACCAGCAGTGGCATGATGACCTGTTGACCCTTTGTGGTTTTACTGACAAAACCTTAGTTGTGTATGACTTTGACTTGCTTCAGATGTAAGTACAAGCCAGGCGCCTGCCTGCCTCATCTGGTGCATGAATGGTGAACTGCTAGTATGAATAACACATATACTGTACAAACACATAAACACAAGAACACACAGACACACACACACACACACACAAAGCACAATATAAAAATATATTTCTACCAGGGGACCTCCATGACTTGTATGTGTGGTTATATCTAATCCAGGGATAAAAAAAGATTATAGAGAATATTAAGCCCAGTCTTCATAAATACAATTATATGTACAATGCATTTCTTTTATATTCCTCATCAAATCGTGATTTTCTATTGGCCTGCTGGATATTGAATGCCTGGAGTGAAGTCAAGTTTCAGTTTAAGAGGTGGACTTTATAAAAGTTCAGAGACCTGTTCATTCCGAAGCCCTGTATTCATTTAATTGACACTGAGGTGCTCAATACATAATCCAGTGCATACACGTGTGGTAGGGCAGCCAATGGGGACAACTCAGAAACCAGTTATGCAATTCGATCCATTCTACAATAAATAACCTTGGAAAGCACTAAAACACACACACACACACTCACACACACACACACACACACATACTGAAGTCACTTCGGTCACAACATTCCCTCGTTCATGACTCGGCCCGGCCCACATTTTAGTACATAATTAAAAATTTGAGCCCACTTTCATGTTACTGAATGATTTTGGACGAATAACTTAAGTCTTTATAGCCCTATAAAATTGAAATGAAAGAAGAAGAAAAGAAAGAAAAAAAGAAAAAGTCAAATTTTATCCTGGAGGTTAGTTTGCGATAACGGTAGCCCTCTCTTTATTTCTCCTCTCTAAAACAAGGCTCTGACTCCCTATGAGAAGCCTGCCTGTGTATTTATGTGCAAGGGAGGCCAGAGGCTGTAAAGCAGACTGAGAGAAAACATGCTGCATTGGGAACCAGTACTGAGAGAACATGCGGAACCTACCGGTGCCCTGCTGTTTATTTCAGACTAAAAACCTGCAGGTAGATTTTTTATTTCGGATCAAGCACAAACGCCTTACTAGTGGAGAGAATGGAACACCAGCAAGATTTTGGGGATAGAATGTTTTACCAGAACATAAAAGGACTATTAGTTCAGTTCAAAAACTGCAGTTCACTCTTTTGAAACCTTGAATGATTTATGTATAAGTCCAAAAATGTGATCCCCCCTGGCACTTGATTCCCTTTCATGATTTTTAATTCTGTTTCAAGAGTAACCGGAGACTGTCAGTCGCCTCACAGGCCAGGCTGCTTTAGCCCTGACATTGCTTCAGACCTGGCACAACCACACTTTCCACAGTTTAGATCCATTGAGTTGTTATGTGTATGCTGTAGCCATATCCTAATCAAATTATCCTTTGGGGCTAGATACTTGTGAAATATTTGAAATATTTCAATCTTGGCATTACCCTCAATGTGAGTAACCCAGTCATGCAGACAATACTTCTTAAATGCTACTGACAGAGTAACTCAACAGGTCTTTATTCTGAAGATAGGATCCTTCAGCGTAGTACTTCTTCCTCTCCATCTATGCCCACAGAACAGGAAGTAAGGCCCTATGACTTCATGAAAGTCATGTAACTCGCACAGTGCACCAAGAAGTACACCCCACCAGTGACAGCAGCACCAGGAGAAGCAGGGGTCAGATGCCTGAGCGGTTAGGGAATCGGGCTATTAATCAGAAGGTTGCAGGTTCGATTCCCGGCCGGGCTAAATTACATTGTGTCCTTGGGTAAGGCACTTCACCCTACTTCCCTCGGGGGGGAAAGTACCTGTACGTACTGTAAGTCGCTCTGGATAAGAGCGTCTGCTAAATGACTACATGCAAATGTAGCGGACCTACTCGCGTGCGTGGCTGCGTGTGTTGCGTTCATCAGACACAAAAAGCTCCTGCACACATCTTATTTCCCAATATGTAGGTACTGGGTCCAGTATTAGGCACCACTGGGTTGTACATCAGATCTGTATCCTGGTGATCTGTGGAGTTAGGGAACAATGGAAGAGGATTTATTCCTTCATTAAAGGCATCACGAAAATACATGTTTGTCCTCCTTCCCCTCCTCTGTGCACTGATGATTGTATCTGCCTGTGTTGTCATAACTCACAATTTCATCCTGTTAGCTGATAAAAAAAAGATGCTGGATAGATGAAGACAAATTCCTTTCATATCTCTTTCATAACACATCATCAGAAACACCTCGTTTCTCTGGTTTCATCTCTTAGAAGTATTGGCCGGTCGTGTAGGATTATCTTTTTGTGGCTGACAAGGGCCCTCTGGGACGGAACACTCAGCAGCAATGATCTCTCCAAGAACATTAAAAACATTTATCACAGGAAATAAAATAAGCCAGGTCCAAAGTGGACATATCTACTGGAGGTGAAAGGTAGCTCATGGCTTATTTGTTCTGGCATATGTATGGTCACACTCCCGTTTAATACGATGATTGTAGAGAGAGAGGAGCGCTGCTCTGATTGGTTGTATCTATTTCATTCTATACGATTGCATTCAGAGGCTTTTTGATCTTTCAGACCACGCATTTGCGCTTTTCTCAAATTTAAAGTGTATTTTATTATGTTAGCTAATTGGACCCTCACTGTTAAAATAAATAAATCGTATGGTTACTTCTCCATCAAGAGTATCATATGAAGTAGTAACTCAAACCAAAACATGTTTTGTAGAAAACTCTTGAACCAAACAGAAAATCGAGACTCTTTGCAGCGCTCTAAGAACAATTTCTCATCATCTAACACAAATGTTTAAAACATGCAGATTTTGATGACATTCCAATCTGCTGATGTGGACTGAAATATCCCAAGGAGCTCCCAGGGTGAAAACAGAAGATGCTAAATCTTATTTCTGGATTGTAGTTCAGTTTGGCAAAAGGCAAAATGGGAGAGACAAAACTCTTAAGCCCTGTCTTAGCCACAAGAACGCAAGTGAAATGTGTGTTTCCAATTATATAAAACCAGCCCAGCCATAGAGCCCTTCATTTAGCTGCCTGTTGTGGCGTCTACAGGACACTTATTCTCTGAGCTGTCACTGTAATGCTCACACAATGTCCAAAGATTTAGTATAGCACATAAAACGTGACAAATCCTGAACCCTTTAAAAAAAAATCAAAAAGGAAAATCATGATTGTATAATTATTAGATTAAACCGGAATATGGATTACCATAACATAAAAATATGATAAAAATAGCTAACTAATATGGGTTCGAAGAGGAAAGAGTTGAACACTAACAGATTTTAGGAAACCAAGAGTTTGGTAAATACAGAGTACGACTGTGGGTTATCTCCTATTGGGTAAAAGGTATTTTCCCATGAATGGCAAATAACTACATGAAATTATGCAGAAATCAGGAAATGTTCCATGCATTCTGTGTGTTTGAAATGCTAATTTCAAACAGCTGTGATTATGTGGATCATATTCCAGATACAGAAGTTTCAAATGCAAATAGTACAGTAAGGAATCCAGCTTCCTCAACTGTTGGGGGGATAGAAGTTAGCTTTAGCCTCTTGTCATTTGAGGCTGTCTGTTTACCAAAACATGTTTACATGACAAAGTGTCTGTACTTTAGAATGCCTTAGCCATCGACGTGTGAGAAAAGCAAAACATGTTTTTCTGCTGTTTGTGAGTTCCTAAAATGACATAAATATATTGCTGTTCAACAAAACGACAACAAGATCCGTGTAATTTAGAGGATGAGATGGTTTGCCTCTGTTAAATGACAAAACAATGAATTTGTGAAGCTTTCTGAATGATGGTATACCACTCAAAGGACAGCCCCCTCTTGTTGAAATCTTTCCCAGACAGACAGAGAAGGCGTTTCTTAATTGTTTTAAATGATTACTATCTGGCATGTGAAAGGCAGAACACTGTGTTTTCCATGCCTCTCAGGCCTTGTGATGTGGTTCAGGCAGGAGGACTCAGTAGTAGTATTTACTTGATACTTTATTGCACCCGATACAATGCATGATTGTAATTCTTGATTTGGCATAATGGTTCTGCTTGCATCGGCTCCCTGCCGCACCCAACCGAGACACCGTCTCGACATCCGAGCAGAGAACAGCGACGCATTCCCCCTACGAAAGGAACACAGAACCAAGGGTGGAGGCCGGGGAGGCGGAGACAGCAGATTGAAATAGAGCATCCTGTGTCACACTAAGCAATGCAAAGTGCAGCGTTATCCTCATTAAATAGCCCGCCCTGCTAAGAAGGTGTGCCCCGACTGCGTGATATGACGAGTTGCTAGTGACGCGCTATGTCTCGCGTCTCCTGCATGAACCAGCTCCGCTTGATTTTCCCATCTTTATCCAGCCTCAGGGTGGTCTCAGGGTCCTCGGGGCCTATCATCTCCCCTGGCTGTCAGTCTGGGAGAGCAGCCATCCTCTCCAGAGTGGACAAAGACCATCAGTACCCACTTGCTTGGTGCAGACATGCTTCCAGCTCGCTCTCCAACTTCCTTCTCTCTGCTGGATGGCCCAGCTTTGGTGTTGTGGGACTGAACAAGGAGGGGCGGGGGGTAGAGAAGAGAAGGAAGGGGGATATTTCCTTTCTCAACTTCCTCTCTTCTCATTTTCTCTTCATTATCGTGATGTGTGGGGCCCCAGTCCACAGCTTGTCTTCTCCAGTACGAACCTTAGATGAGATACAAAAGAGAGAGGGACTCCTGAAGGACACTAACTGGACTCATACAGCAGCCAAGTAAAATAAATGTTACCAAAATCCACTTTTGAAAGTTGCATTTCAATTACAAACAACAAATACATTCCTGCTTCCTTTCCTTTCCCTGGCCACTAGCAGCGTGTTGTCCACATCTCAACACCAGTGGCTCATCGCTCTTCACATCTCAGCGTGTGTCTCCATACCCTTTGGATCTTCCCTGACAGAGACACAGCCAGGCCTTTCCTCTCCCCTTTCTCATCTCTCCCACGTTCTCCACACGCAACAAGAAGCTCTCCATCCCAGATCTACAAGTGCTCTCTGCAGACGTCCAGCCCAAACAGCAGGCTAGCTGTGGTGGCCTGGAACAAACCTGGAGTTATGCTGCCAGCCAATAGCAAGCAGACTCGGTCCAGTACTATTATATACTGCCAATAAAGACTCTAGCAGAGTCTCCATACCAGAGAGCTACAACACGCTGGAAAACCTCCTGGTCAAAAGGTACTTTCTACCACAGAGATGCTCGGCACAGTTGAGACAGAGTGTGCTATAAGTCACCAAGGCTATCCAGAGCTGTGCTCCTTAACGCAGAGTTCAAGTAAACAACATGATCCGAGGCTCCGTCCCTTGTCGCTTCCACCGCCAGTCTGTAGATGCCTAATGATTTTGCTCCTTCTGGGTTCACTGACCTTGTTTTGGGATTTTTGTTATACCAATCTTGTAAAAATAAATACTTCTATTTAAATACCTTAGCGGAGCCTGAGATAAAACCTGGTGGTCCTCCCTAGCAATAATTAAGATCTATCAGTTGGTAAATCTAAGGAGACTCCCAGGAAAACAATATAGAAAACTTGCAGACAGCTAATGTATACAACAGTCAAGGCTCAAATGGCTTTCCTCCATTAGGGTTCACAGCATTGCTCTGTCTGGTCTGTTGGTCCGTTCACTCAGGATGACTAATGAGCTGAACTAGTTTGTTATCCAGAAGTACTGTGGTCACACATAAAGCTGCACTGGATCTCGTTCTTTCTCAAAGTAAAAAATGATCATTAAACTCTTATGGGACACATGGTGGATTCACTCAAGCAACCATGGTGCTGCCCCTACAACCACAAGATAACACACATGTTCTAACAGGAGTTATTGCAGAGAGTTGAACGCATTGCTATTTAGGAGGAAGGCTGCTAAACTTTGGATCCTAATCAGTTCTGTGAGTGTGTGTGTGTGTGTGTGTCACCATCAGAAAGAGAGTGTTACAGTATCTGACTGCTGGCCCCCTCTGCACCTTGACAAAGACACGAGTGAAGATTAGATTAGACCAGGGTCATATTGACTTACAGTAAGAGGACTGAGTTTAGTAAGTCCATTCTTCAGTGAGGTCCCATAGAGGTGCAGTAGCTGGGCAGCGGTTGAGAGGAATTCTAGAACACACAATCATTATGCAGACTTGACACTAAAGGTCACAGGCAGGAAGGAACCTAAAGGCAGTGCCAGGATAAAAGCCAGCCATCTTCCTCTGTCTAGTAACAAGCAGCAAAAAGCACTGCTTGTTTAGCAGTCGGAAAACCAGAAGTGCCTACTCAGGATTACAGCCGATTAAATCAAACATTGAAAATCATCACTGACAGTTTGGCCGTTTAAAAAACGGTTACGCTTTTCGACGACCAAGAAACCTTTTTGGTGATCAGAAGTAGGATGAGCACTGTTAGGTGTTAGGTTATAGGATACGGAAGCTTCACTGTCAGTGTTCTGCACTCTCCATGTGGTGGGACATGTCCAGAGGTGTATTCTTAGCCTCATTTCTGAGTGCTGGTTAAGTGGAATCATTGTGCTTTCCGTGGTAAAATGGCAGCATGATTACGGCAATTATGGCTACCCTACCATAGGGTTCCTTTGTGTTTTCCAGTTTACTGCTTCCTACAAAACATTAAATATCTTTGCTGCTGCATGGGCACTTTAGAAATGTCATCCCTCCCCTGCTGCTTAAACTTCCAAATAAAACAGTGTGTGTAGAATGGTAAAGAAAACTTTTATACCATCACTGCATACGTAACAGTGGTTGTAAACACGTGCGGCCTGGCAAATCTCATGATCCTTTTCCCTATCAATAAAGTTGAGAGAGAAGTTTAATTTCATGGGAGGCCTTCAACCCAGAGAGGCCATGATGTACTCACAGATGATGTCGCTAGGTTACGGATTCAAACAATGCTGTCATATTGAAAATATCTGCTCTATTCTCCTTAAGAATGTAGAGAAGTTTGACTAATGTGTATAAAATAAAATAAATTACGATAATGACAAACTAAAAATATGAATCATTTCGTGGTTGCTATTTGACTATTTCAGATTTTTAAATGGTTGTTTTTGTGATCATATCAATGTCAAGGCAACCATGATCCTTTAACCCTCCATATTTTTAGAATCCTACTGTAATAAGAAAGTAAGATTAGACTACAACCACTATTATCTTTGCTTAGATCTTCAAATTCCCTCATGTTGGAAAGGCAAAGAAATGTACAATATTGTTATTAAACATGTGGGAACAGTTATGAAGTAAAGAACACTATAAAGTTTTGCAATTGCAATGGATTTGCAGAACATCACATGATCTACATTCAGCTGCCTATGCAGCCAACACAAACCAGAATCAAATAGTTTAAAATGTTATTTTCATCTTGTGGGTACAAGAGGTTGTTTTATGTTATTAGCATGAAATAGAAATCTGGAAAAACACATGAATTGTGTTGTAATGTATTTTGTTTATATCAGTTCAGTCAAGACACTCACATATTGCTATTTATTGCTCTGGAAATAGGCTTGACTTTGGCAGAAAGGTTCTATCTAATGAGAAGAAAGAGATAAGAAATGCAATGTCCAGTAAAACGGTAGAGCATGAGGATAGGTGTGGTTCAGTTGAGATGCCTTGTCAGGATTTTCCAATGCACCAAGAAGACAGATTTAACTGAGGTATCGGCACTGTGATGTGTAGTTGTTCTGGCCAGGCATTGTCTTAGAAGTGGGGTTTCTGTACGCTTTGAGTGTCAGCTTTGAGTGTCTGTCCAAAACTGATCATCAATCGCTGGATTAATATTTTAAAATACTCATTCATTAGTTTATTTGATCACTGCTGGCTCATATGTTAGTTTTTTTTGTTAAAAATACAAATGGTAAATAGGTCAGCCTGAATTCGTCATACATAATAACTGTAATACTTCCCTAATAGTCAATACACATACACACACAAATACACACACACACAAATACACACACAAATACACACACAAATACACACGCACATCCTTTTTGTGACTAATTAACGTTTTTCATTGTTTGCTTTGGCTGGCTCAGTCTTCCTTGTTAATCAAGCTTGGAGAAAGTGTCGCTTGGGTATTGAAACGCTTGCATCAAAACATCAAGACAGTCTGTGAAGAAATGAAAACACAGGTTGTTTTTGACATGACGAGTTGGAACTGAACCACCACGGAATGACAGATGCATTATTTCAGTCACTCACGGAGATGTATTAGAGAGCTGATTGGCCAGAGTGTTAGCTGTACAACCTAGCCACACTCCTCAGAAGAAGCAGGAAGAGAGGCAGGCTCCAGCGAGACTTGCCCGAGAGAGGCGGGCCCAAGATAAGCTAATGATGTATTGATGTAAGGGCTACTTACAACTGTAATTCACTGTACAGTTGGCAAAGCAACAGCAACATCACATGGTTCAATGGTTATAGAGGTTAAAGGTCACTGGATAAGTATTTAAGACCGTGGAGGGTGCAGAGTAGGGCATGGACCACCCAAAGGTTTGTGCTGCCAACCACATTTATTAGATCTGAGACTTATAAAATGTCAATAAGCGTTACTCGCCATAAAAAATGTCTTAGCTGGGTTTGACTGATGGGCATGTACTGCAGTGGTGAATGTTTTCTCTGAGTCAACAGGGTAGAATCTACAGTGACTTGCTCATTCCAGTAACCCTGAGACAGCAATGAACCTGGGCTGGGAAATAAGGCCAGTCAGACTAATGTACCAAGGTACTAATTTCCTTGTTATTTCCCTTAACCAGTCAGGATCTCAAGCTGACCACAGTCTCAATTATTTAACCACTTTCACCATTCACACATGCATGCGTTCCGATTTTGTTGTAGTCTGCAATACATTAACTACTCTTATGATCAAATTTCCTACTGTGTGTGTGATCCAATCCAAAGCCAAAGGGTTTACAGTAAACTGTGCTTGCGTGTGACTGTAGAATTCGCCTGGATATGACACAAAACTCTTTCCTCAAAACCTTGTTCTTTGATGAAAGTTTGCGATTGCCAGTCAGGAATGAGTCATCTTCTACTGGCAGATCCAACTGTTCCCTGGTCTATAAAACGCTAACTCGTGCTTTAATAAAAGAAAGTCATGATCTCAATCAGCCAAATATTTGATTGTTTGTTGGTGTTCGTTTGTTCTGTTCAATGTTTGTATTCAAAATGTAAATGTGTTGACAATGCACAGTTTACTGGGAGTTTATGAACCAGGTCAGGTCATGGTGGGACTGTCTGAGTGTGAAAGTCAAAATAAATGTATCCGAGCAACTCCCTAAACAACATGGGTCAAAGCAACAGTGTTTATGTGACTGCCGACCCCAGGGAGCACAACACAAGTACCATTACACTGAAACCTATTTGCATTCCTCATTATCATCAGTACAGTAACTCACCGTAGGTGTAATGAGGCCGTGGAACGACGATCCTTCTGGGCTCCACACAGGAAACTCCTCATGGGGAAATTAGAGCAAGTACCAGAGGTAACCTTGTTATATAAACGGCATCAAAGCTGAAAGAAGGGAGGATGTATGAGGGGGGAAGAGAGGGAGGGGATTTAGGATCAGTGTTTAGCGCTGAACTATGATTTCATTACAGATGCTTTATTCAATACAAACAACTCAGAGGAGGACAGACCAGCGAGTTGATGACAGAACCGAAAGCAATCCCATCAATCAGCTCCAAAGCTCTGGTCTCATCTGCTCCCATGATAATTCTGCACAAACACACAAACACTCAGACAAACACATAGACACGCACACACAGACACACACACACACACGCACACTCTTCCTTCTTAATAGGACACTCCTGAAGTCTACTCCCCTCTTGAACTGCTTCTCTCCTGACACCACTGACTCCAGTCTAAAGCATTGGCGCCAAGTGCACAGCTGTGAAAACAATCATTCCATGTGCATTTCCCCAATTTGTGGGCTTAAAGTCATTTCATATTTAGTGTCCGTGTCCGTGCTGGTGTAGAGACTGAACCGACGATCAGACGGACATGATGAGACTCCCCCAGAGGGGACCAGAGGCCAGAGCACACCTGTCATGCACACATCGGGGATAGGAGCACTGAGGAGGAGGACCCGGGGAGGGGAAGAGGACAGGAAGAGGAGGAGGAAAAGAGGATGGGGGGAAGAGGGTTGAAGTCAAGGTTGGAGGACGGAGAGGAGGAAAACCATGTGGAGAGGAGATAGGTGAGATCCATAATCCATGCAGTGTTATGAAGTGGATTATACAAAGTCAATGGCTATAAATGGAATTTCATTGTGAATCTAGTTTATTACATTATTGATCTATAAGGACTCTCAATTAATGTATAAGACTGTCAATCCAGCCTCTTGCACTGTTTGTCCTTGCTTGGATATTTCATGCAGTTAGTTCCACTTGAAGTGCATGTTTGCATGTGGGCTTACATGACTGTGTGAAGGCTGCATGAGGTTTTCAGAGTCTGATTTACATTTAGTCATTTAGCAGACGCTCTTATCCAGATCAACTTACAGTAAGTACAGGGACATTCTCCCTGAGGCAAGTAGGGTGAAGTGCCTTGCCCAAGGACACAACGTCATCGAAACAACAACCTTCTGATTAATAGCCCGACTCCCTAACCGCTCAGCCATCTGATCCCTGATTTGAGTGTGTATGTGTACAGTATGAATATGGACTGGTGTACTCTTGCATGTGTGTGTGTGTAAAGCTGTGTGTTTGGCTGCTTCATCCCAAGTTTTAATGTGATAATGCTCTGTATGGCCATTCACCGAGGGGTTTCCTTTTTGGCCAGTGCAGTGAGGTGGGACACGGGCCCAGACCCCTGCTCCCTGCAGTACAGAACATCATAACCCTTCTAATGGCCTTGGACTGAAGCTTCACAGCTTGTTACAGAGCCTCAAGGCCGCTTGCACTGAGGCCAGAGCTGTTAATACTCTAACTATGAAGAGGAGGAAACCTTCCACAAGTTTAAGTGGTGGATCTGAACAGGTTGTAACTTGAAACATGTTCTGGAAGGTCCAAAATGGAGAAAAATAAAGTAGGCGAGATTTAAAAGATTTCCTTTTAATAAAAAAAAGATGTTACGTAAGCGAATGTTTGTGCTGAGTGGTCAAGGGGAGACAGCCAAAGCGCAGATGCACAAGACGAGCGGAGGAGGAGCCTGGAAGAAGAGGAGGGGGATAGGGAAGACCTGGAGTGTATGACTGGAGGTCTGGCTGAGGGAGGCGTCTGAGGCCTGCTGAGCTGAGCAGGATGTGGGGGTCAGGAGGTCAGAGACGTCTGGAACGCCACACCTAGGGGAGGGGAGTTCTGGGGCAATTAATCCAGGATGTGCAGCAGACTTTTGTAGACTATGTCCCGCTAGGTGTCTAGGATAAACAGTGTTTTGGATCATGACATGGTGCATTGCAGACACTGTGTACAACCACTCTTCTGAAGTATCTTGTCTGCTAGAGTCAGTGAATAAAGTCAATAAGAAGTCTAATCCACAAGACATTTGTTCCAAATATGGATTTACACAGTTTATTTATTTTAAGGTTCAAACATGCTTCTACCTGCTTCTATCTGTCTAACTACAATGATCTTTACCGGTTGAAATGTCCAAGATTGGGTAATGAGAAGGAGAGAAGGTTGGATTAACTGCCTCTTCCATGTAAAGCACAGAGCTGTACACATGTATCACCAGAAGCCAAGCCATGGTGTGCTGTTGTTGTTTTGAAGTCAGGATGGGGTTTCATTTGTAACAAGTTAAACCATCAGTGGAAACAACTGTTCATTTGTCAACGTAATCCAGAGAGTCCACACACGATGCTATTTTCAGTGTTATTTGATGGTCTGTTTTAGAGAGTAATGTTTCCACTGTAGTCTATAGGGCTTGCTTGTCTTTTTATGTGACTAATTGCAGAGATGATTTGTCTGTCTATGAGGAACATATGGATTTTGGTTTTGATGGTCATGCTCAATGATGTGTGATTACATGTGGAGAAAAATGGGTCTGATTGTCCTAAATGCACGGATGGGAGATGGTAGGATTTAGGAACAGGATGTTGGAAGGTTCCTATTGAAGTTGGCCGGAGGACAGGACACTGGAGTAGCGACAGATGGGCTATGAAGACAGAATCTCTGCAAAGCCAGAGAGTGCTCCACTGTAGTTTGTGCAGAAACTGCTGATATTTACTTTTTATATCAATAGCGCCACACAATATGGATCATCCCTCAATCAATATTAGTATATGTAAGGGGGTTTAATGCATATGTATGTGTTCTGTATGTTTTGCTCAATGTACCATGTTTTTCTGGATCACTGTTGCTGTCCTTGTATCTGCTTCTACCTGGTGGATATTAAATGCCATTGCAGGAACCCATCCTGAAGTCCTTCGACTTTCTTCCTGCATGTATGTTGAGTGCCTGGTTAACCATGAGCATTCCTGTTAAAGTGATTGTTTACATACATTCCCCAGTAACTATTGGTAAAATGGCTAGACGTGGCAAATAGAAGTTCCTGCAGTTAAAATAGTTATGTTTCGCAACACACAAATCTCTATTGGCAAATATTGTTCGTTACAAGACATTTAAAACATGGTAAAAGTATGTATCACTGCAGGTTCCAGATGGTGTTTAGGGACCCTATAGGACTGGTATGGCAAAACATATAGGTGTTATGTAAAAGAGCTTACTATTGTTTATGAATGTCTCTTCTAATGTAATTATGACAGCTAATAAGGCTTAGAGCAGCTGGGTCAGCACAGTGTGTACATGTGTGTGTGTAGCTTGCTAGGTAAGCACATAGAAGAGTCTCGCTCGGCTCTCTGGACCTGTTTTCCTCTCTGTATGGAGGATGTCTGACATGGATCAACTCTCTGTCCAAGATATTGCCTGAAAGGTGAGTCACAAAAGATGAGGTTGACAGATGTATTTGTTGTATTATTTGTTGTGGAAGTGGCAGTAGACTTGGAAGAGGCTTGACAAATGCTCATCTATAATGTATTTATTAAATGTACTTTTTGCATACACTGAATTTATACTTTCTTGAGTTGGAAATGTCCTTTTTTAACTTGACACTATCCACATGTATCTGACAATCCTTTGCACCTTTCCATACTGCAATGATGCGGTTTTGTCTTTTTTTTCCAGCTATTCAACCTCAAGAATCTTCTCCGACAAACAGACTTGATGTGTAAAAGACGGTTGCGTGAGACTGCCACGAGGCCTCGCAGGATTAAAATCCAACAGCAGATTATTAATACTCCTGTCGGCTGCTCCACTCCACTCCACCGCTGCCGTACACGACACACATAAAGCTGACAGGGCTCACAGACCACGCTTTCAGGAACCACAACTCCCAGAATGACCCTGCCTGTGCCGATTCCACAGCCCTCATATTCCCAGGCCAGGGAGAACCTGGTGAAGGCTATCCCACACAAGATCATCTGTCTGCTGGCCTGTGGAGGGCGGGACTGTCGCTACGAAGGACCTGCATGCTGGAGGCCCAGTCAGCAAGTCATCCAGGGCCTCTTCTCGTCCTGGTGAGAGAGAACAAGAGAGAGAGAGAACAAGAGAGAGAGAGAACAGAGAGAGAGAGAGAGAGAGAGAGATAGAGAGAGAGAGAGAGAGATAGAGAGAGAGAGAGAGATAGAGAGAGAGAGATAGAGAGAGAGAGCTAGAGAGAGACGATAGCAGAGCGAGATGAGAGAGCGAGAGACGTAGAGATCGAGAGAGACGGTGAGAAAAGAGAAAGAGTCAGAGAGACAGAGAAAGAGCTCTGTGTTATTGCAGTAAATAAGACCTTCAACTGTTAACAATATCTTGTTCTGCTCTCAGGGTAACTGATGACATTGTAGCCATGGCACGCCCTTCCACTCACCTTATCAACAAATACAACATAATAGAACAGTTCAAACGGTAAGCTCATACTTGCTTCAAAGCCGTGTTTGTGTATGCTGGGTATCTCTCTGTGGATCTGTCATAGTGACCCTGATCTTCCAGGTTAAACATCAAGTCCATCATCAACATGCAGCTTCCAGGGGAGCATGCCTACTGCGGCCCTCCCCTGGATCCTGGAAGTGGCTTCACCTACTCCCCACAGACCTTCATGGAGAATGACAGTGAGTACCGTTATACCGTACACAACTGTACATCCACAGTTTACACTCTACTACACTACAATCACTTTCTAAGTTTGTGTATTATGTTGGATTGGATGTGCAAAACCAGATTTCTAATTTCAGTCTTGTCATTTGGAATCGATATATTACTTGCTGGATGCCAACACATGCATGCTAACTGTCTGTGTTTGTATGTGTGTGTGTGTGTGCGTGTGTGTGTGTGTGTTAAGTTTTCTTTTTTAACTTTGGCATGCCGGACTTCAGTGTGTCATCTCTGGTTGGTATGATGGATGGAGTGAAGGTGCTGGCGTTTGCTGTGAAGGAGGGAAAAGTAGCTGTTCACTGCCATGCAGGCTTGGGAAGGACAGGTGGATATGTAGAAATGTGTGTGTAGATGCATGTGGAGTCGTGTCTCTTTCAAAAGATGTGGAGTGAATGTGTGAATCCAGTTGAGTTGCTGAGACATCCTCTGTGATTGACAGGAGTTCTGATAGCCTGTTACCTGGTCTACACCCTGCGCATTACCCCCAGCGAAGCCGTCCAGTATGTCCGGATCAAACGGCCTCGCTCCATCCAGACCCGTGCCCAGATCAACCTGGTGTTCGAATTTGCCCGCCTGCTGGGCACCCGCTGGCCCAGTACCCAGACCTCAGCCTGCGCCACGGGGCCCACTTCACCCTGCAGCTCCACCTGCACCGTCAGGCCCTCCTGCTGCATGGCCAGGAGGCCCGCACCCTCAGACACTTACCCAAGGTCATTACTTCAGCTGCACGCTTGGTGCGGATACTGTCTAACTTGAAGAAATAATCGACCAACCTTCTCTCAACTGATATGTTGGTCCGTATCTCCTGCTGACTTCTGATACAGGTGGTGTACCTGCTGTGTCTGCGTCTGTCCTGCCTGGCCCTCGGCCTCCCTGCCCAAGCTGAGGTGCATGCCGAGCTAGACAGGAAGGCGGTGGTGCGGGCCCTGGGCTGGGCTGTGAGGGAGACCCTGGTGGCCAAGCAGTACCTGCCCCTGCTGAGGGAGGTCCAGCGGGCCTCTTGGCTGAGCTCTCGCCTCACCTCCGTGTCCTCCTGGGACGAGCCCCAGGGCTTCCTGGAGAGGAAGAGAGAGGTGCTGCTGAACAAACGCAGCTACAGCGACTCCGACCTCAGCAAGATCACAGTCAGACAGGTGAGACTGGATTTAGGACGCTTGTTCGTCATACTTCAACCCTGGAATGGTGGTGAGGCCTTTGGCCCGATGGTGAGATCGACTGTGCTAATGAAGAGTGGCTGCTCGGGGATTCTATCCTCACTGTGGTTGTATTTTCATTAGGATCTGGAGCTTGGCTCTTACTATGAACCCCTGTCAGGGACTGGGAGAGTATGGTATGGTCTAGATCAGATCAAACCTGATCTGAAGCCTGTCAGCCCTGACCCAGCCACGCTTTCTGTTGGTCACTGTGACAACACAGAGCACTCACAAAGAATTCATCCCCCCGCTGGTAGTGGGGCAAACAACAATGACCATGCCAAGAAGTCTAAGTGCGCAGCCAAGAAGACACTGGCACTTCCTAAATTCAGCTCCAACATTGAGGTAAACTTGCAACAATGGTAAAGACAAATTATCCACATATGCATCCTGTGTGAACAGTGTTGACTGATAAGTGTGTACATGGTCCTAGCTGACGCCTGTGTCCCACCCAGTTACGCAAGACTCAACGCAAGTCAGGACAGGCTTCAGTGGCTCGTGCTGTTGCCAAGGCAATGGCGGACCAGAACACTCCAGGGGAAACAGTGTTACAGAGAGCAGCTCTGATACAGGTGGTTGCCCATAGAAACACACCAAGAAGTACAACCCCTAATTACACATTCTCGACACACGTTTCGATCCACAACCAGCTCCAGAGACCCTTAACATATTTAACCATTGTCAATAGGAGGAGCTGAACGTCAGTGAGTGTGGATGGGCCCTACTGGTGACAGAGTCTGATCCCCAAGTCCTCAGCTGTCTACTGTGGGCCTGGCTGGAGAAACTCAAGGTCAGTACACTCTGAACACGATCCCAAGGTCAGGACTCTGAGTAATACTCCTCAACAACAGTGGAGATTACATTGAGGCTGTGGTTTACACTGGAACACAGTGTTCTTCCTCTCGATCTCTCACAATCTGTCCTTTGGTCTGTTCTCCGGCAGGATCCTGTTCTGAGTGCAGAGGACATCGGTTTGTTGTCCTCGGAAGCCCAATGTACCAACCTCTATGTGCTGCTCAAGGTAGCTAGCTAGCCACATTCGTCTTGGACATGTGTTCGAATGTACTGGAACGCCATCGGCTCCGGTTGTAGTCCAAGGATTGATTCTGTGTTTTTCTCATACGATCTGATGATTTGTGTACATTTTTTGCCAGCCCCAGCAGCACACCATCTCCTGTCTGTTGGGGTGCGTGAGTCAGGTGACCAGTCTGTGTCCACACAGAGAAGATGCTGTGCTGCGACGCCTGATGCAGGCACTTATCAGGGTTAGTGTTCAGCATGTGTGTGTTGATGACTTGTACGCTGTGAGACTGTCATTGTCCCTTAGCCTGACTGGGTCATTTATTCTCAGAAAGACAAGTGTGTGTGAGGTTGGATGTATGTTGCGGGCCGCCGGGCTCTGATGTGAAGAATTGTTCTTGGTCCAACAGCGCCCTCAAGAGGAGTTGGAGAGCCATACCGCCCTGATGAAAATCTTCAAGTGTAATATCAGAGACACGCTCCACAGTAATAATTCTCTGACAAAAGCTTGCAACAACACTCATCATCAAGCACAGTGAAGACATTATTTTCAACACCTGCATCAGGCATGGTAAATGCTTAATTTGACTGGCCTGCTTTCATTGTGCATTGCAATTTACGTTGGAAAAACGACAAGAGACCAGGCATGGCATTAGAAATCACAATTAATATGCTTAGAATTCATAATAAGGACACGCATAATAAATGCACAAGCAATATTTATAAATAGGCAGAAGTGTTCATTCGTATTTTTCATGATAACTGAAAAGTCCGTTTTTTTCTTTGTAGCTCATATGTCCTGATGTTGAATGATTCCCAAATCTTTGTATTAAATACATTTTTACCTTTAACGCGGCTCATGGAGTTTTTCAGTAGCACAGGTGTGTCTCGGCCAAGGGGCAATCCAAAGGTGATCAAGGTTTTTGTTTCATAATGAATCCCTGGGCTTTCATAGATCCCAGTATAAAACAAAATGTGTGGCAAGCATACAAACAGGTTTTTCCCATCGTGTTAATAGTCAACTACTATTCTATCTGTAAATGCTTTTGCCTGCCTACCAAAGTGTCATCTCTATGGAAACGTCGTCATAGTGAGCCAAAGCACAACCAAGTTTTAAAGGCAGTCTTGTGTTTGTTCGGTCTCTGTGCACGTGTGGTGTTCCAGGGAGCGGCTATATTTGCTAGCCTACTGAACAGGGTGAAGACTACTTCAAATCACTTAGGTATGGATTTTAGATGGCGGTAATTACGTGCCGTAGCCTATATGGAATTGCAGACTGTACTTTTTTATTAGGTTGGCTGTAAAATTCAAGCCTCAGTTATAGATAGGCCTATGTAGCAAAAAGTAGGCTATGGGTTGAACTTCAGACATCAATAACGGATCTGCTTTGATTTGTATTGACCTATTTATATAATCGATTGATCTCATTTGGGGCTAAATAAATCAATGTTTAGTAGGCTACATTGATTTGATTACAAAACAGACAGTTTAAAAAACGCAGTTGGAACGATTTAAAGTGTGATTCTATGAATACATGTGTGCGTTATTGTTTTAGTAGGATGTTGAATTTAATTTTCAGCAATAGGTGCCAAACTGGACTTGTTTGAAGTATTTGTGGATATTTTCCACACAAGCTCACTTAGCAGCCTGCCCGCTGTTGCTAAACACTTTAGCGCAACTTAAGTCCAGCTGTAGATTGTGACCTACTACGCTCGACGTCATAAATGCGCTAAATGTTGCTAAAAGACATTCATAGAATCATAGACATTCGACTGACTGTTCAACTCGGGAGAAGGGTTTGTCTACATACTTGGTTCTGTTTTAGTCTGAGCTAATATTGCATTGTGTATAACTACAGGTTGACTGCAACTTTATTGCTTATACATATGAGTTCATTTAGGAAATTATTCTGAACTTTTCTTGTGCTTTCCTTTAGACTTATCATGACAGATAGGGATGTTTGGGTTGGGTCCTGGAGACCACACAAGCCCAGAGGCCCCATAGCTGCGTTCTACAGCAGCCCTGGACCCAAATATGCTCTTCCAGGGGCCACAGGTACAATTTATACAACCCTCATCAGCCTTGTCTTCTGAGAAGATCAACATCTATTATTTAACTCATCATATGACTCTCCTCTCTATATGTGCTGACAGGTATGAACTTTCATGACCCCAGGAAGCTGAAAGGTGCTGCATTTAGCTTTGGGACACGCCACCGCCAGTTCTCTTCGGACTGCTCCCCCGGCCCAGGATATCTGGTCCCTTCCAATATCACCAGGGTGGGTCGAGATGGGACTCCCGCTTACTCCCTCTACAGCCGACCCAAGGACCTCATGCTATTCCAGACCCCTGGGCCAGGTCAATAACACAGCAATGCACACAAACCACACAAACACACACCCACCCACCACACACACACAGCACACACACACTCTTTCTCTGTTCGGTGTTTTAGGGCGTTACTCCCCAGAGAGGGCAGGAAAGTCAGCCTACTACTCTGCTCCTGCCTACTCCCTTTCTGCCAGGAGCAAAGGATTCCTTAATGACCAGACACCAGGTAACTTCCTGCCCCCCTATCAGTGTTCCAATTCGAGGTTATATTGTGGACAGAATGCTACTGCAATAATTGGCCATTCAATATAAATGTATTACGTGTGAATAACAGTCTTCTCTTCTCTCAGGACCTGCTGCCTACATGCTGCCCTCTGTGCTCGGGCCAAACACTGTTAACAAAACCTCCGCTCCAAACTTCTCCCTCCGCGGTCGCAGCAAGATTGGCAGCTTCGCTGAGGACCTGCAGAAGGTTAGTTTGATCCATCAAAAAACGATTTGATGACCTCATGGGGGTTGTTTACTGACTGGAACGGATGTCAAATTGATGTTGTGTGTCCTTTAGACTCCTGGCCCAGGGACTTATCGAGTGGTGGACCCCTGCACCTACAAGCACAAGCCTGCCCATTACAGCATGACGGGCCGAAACAGCATGCCTGGAGATACCACCAGGAAACCAGGCCCCGGGGCCCACCATCCTGAGCAGGCAAGTTACCTTCTAATAATATTTCTTACTAACTTCCTTGTGATCTTAAGGGTACTACTAGCTGCTTATTTTCCATTTGCAGGTGACCTTCACAAGGGTCAAGCCTCCCAGCTTCTCTTTTGGAATCCGCCACTCTGAGTTTATTGCGCCACTTATTGTGGATGTTGCTGAATAAGTATCTCTTCATACCCCTTGCCATGTTCCTAAATAAACACTGCAGGATCAATAATCCTCTGCTCTTAAAAATGATGATTTATTCTGATAATCCAGCTATCATATACAAATGTCTATATTAAGAGACGAATTGTAGTGTTGAAGAGGTCTGTGCCAAGTATTCATACTTTTATGTCAATGCTACTTCTGATTTTATGATTGTCTTAAATGACTACTTTAGGAAAAAGAAAATCTTGGGACCTTGTCTATTGATATTCATTATTAGATTGTGATTCATTATCTGTGATGCAAAAAAAAGAAAAAAAGAACCAACACAGATAATGATTCGTTGTTAGCTAAAGCAAGGCTGCCACTGACAGTATTAAAACCATGGTGACTTAACTTGAACAATACCAAATACGTAGGTAAATCGCTGATCCCCGGTGTCTCTTTCGCACAAGAAAATGATGACCAATGTTCACTAAGTTGTAACATTGTAAGCAATAAATAAAGTAGTTTTTTTTTCTAATGGCAAATCATATTTGTTTCTGTTATAGGTTTAAATTATTAAAAGTACAAAATGCATTTCAACAGGCAATTTAAAGGACAGACTTGCGAATAGGGGGCCTTTAAAGCGTCTATTCGTTGCGTAGGAACTAGGCAGCTGCTGTTCACAAAACATGTTGCTATCGCAAGTCCAACGACGTACAGCAAATGTTAATATATTCTGCACATGTATTAATCTAGACGTCGTTGACATTTCCTAAATTTGGTGTTTGTAGGCTAAATGTCGTAGTTACTACGGTACATTGTCAAAGTAGCTGCCCTAAAGCTTGCCGGTTTGCGAGCTAATCTCTCAAGTGAGTAGCTAGTTAACGTTAGCTAGCAATCGTAAATAGCTATCTAACTAGCAATTTTCTAATCTAGCAAGTTAGTTAGCTATCTTGACTGGTATAAACGGACCAAGGGAAGACAAAGGACGGCTACGGCCAGAACATCTGCCTGAAACAATGGCGGGAGACGCCACTGGCATCTCTGAATTGGATCAAGAGAAGTACGATGCGGACGAACAACTCAAGATCATCTGCCTTGGAGACAGTGCAGTTGGTAAATCCAAGTAAGACACGGCGCACAATCGCAGTAGACAGGTGTGAGCTGAACAACACTGACCATTAAACGTGAGAGAACACAATTTGAATCAACAGTGTATTAACAGCTGATTGTCTAGTGCCTTGTAGTGGCCAAAATAACGTGTAGTTTAGCCTACTTTGTTCTAAAATGATTTAAATCACATTTTGTCGGTCTTGTCTTGCAGGTTAATGGAGAGATTTCTCATGGATGGATAGTATCCTTTTCATGTTGGTGCTGCTACAGTGTAAGCAATAAACACTTCCCTCTCTACATGGGGTAGCTGGGAAACAGCAAGGTCTGTATGTCTCAGATCAAATGTGATGGCCTTTAATGAGGTGCATATAACCTTTTGTTAACTTAATCAATATAGCCTACATTTTTAGTTTTAGTTTAATCCTGTGCTCTCTTCTTTGAAGGGTTGCCATTTGACTCGTTTTTAAACTCCTAAATCAAAACCTGGAGTGTATTATTGTATTCCCTAACACATTTTCCAGTCGTCCACACCAGCTGTCAACCTATGCCCTAACTCTGTACAAGTACACCACCGCTATCGATGGGAAAACGATATTAGTGGGTAAGTATTATGATTTGACATTTCCTTTCACAGTGTCTACTGACTACAGTGTCATAAAAGGTGCCCATGTTCAACAACTCATAAATAACTCCTGTGGTAACTGGTAGGCTTATCCAGAGTTGTTCTCCTGTTAACCACATGCAGGATGACACATTGTGGTGTCAGGCGTGTGTTCATGCTCTCGTGTGTTGCTCCCTACAGATTTCTGGGACACTGCAGGTCAGGAGAGGTTCCAGAGCATGCACCCGTCCTACTATCATAAAGCACACGCATGTATCATGGTAAGTGTTTGGTATTACAACGGCCCACCGTCCTCAGGTGCCACATTGACCAGCTGATGACTGTTGGGTGGTGTGTCCCAGGTGTTCGACGTCCAGAGAAAAATCACGTATAAGAATCTGAGTACCTGGTACCAAGAGCTGAGAGAGTACAGACCAGAGATCCCATGTGTGGTGGTAGCCAACAAAATAGATGGTGAGTCATTAGGTCATAACTCCTAAAGGAAGACCCCCGTTTCATTGTGTAAAGAGTGCACCGTACGCAAGCTTAACTGGTGAGCCATCGGTGCAATACGAATCTACATGCATTTGCTGTGTTTTTTTTTGTTGCAGCTGATGTGAAGGTGACTCAAAGGAGCTTTAACTTTGCCAAGAAGCAGGGACTATCTCACTATTTTGTGTCTGCTGCTGATGGGACTAATGTAGTGAAGGTGAGGATGACGATGCACTCCGAAAGCACACTCAGTTCCTACCTCACATAAAATCACTCATAGGTCAGGTGACTGACAGCTGTGATTGTCTCTCAGATGTTCCGAGAAACCATCAAGATGGCACTGCAGTACAAGCAGAACTCTCGGGACTTCATGGATGAAGTTATGAGAGAACTAGAGGTACGGCGTCCTTTCTAAGTATTTACCAGATCATTTGGTTTCCTACACACAAAAAGCATTTATTTACTGAATTACCTCTGAAAAGACCGGACCCCTCCTCGTCTTTTATAGTAGTAGGAGAGGTTTAGACTAGCGTTATGTACATTTGTACCACATGCTGTCAAATGTATACAATATTACATTTACATTTATTCATTTAGCAGAGCTTTGCAAAAGTGCATAGGTCACTGATAATAACAACGAGAAAACATTGCGGGTAGCCAAAGCATGAAGCATACATTGTGAAAAGCAAATAAGTGCCAATGGGAAGAAACATAAGAGCATGTAGTTAAACAAGTTACATTTAAAAAACATGAACCTCAAAAGTGCAAGAGTGTACCTGTAGGAGAGCAAGCTACAATAATATAATTCAAAGCGAATACAAGAAGTTAAATCAGCTACAACTGATTTACTACACTATTCTACTATTGTGAATGCTGTGCATCCTATTCCACTCAGCAGTAAAAGTACAGCAGAAGCCAATGTGTTAATCCAATCTTCTTAATATTTCCCAACTTGCAGAACTTTGAGCTCGAGCCGAAGAAGGAGAAGACTTCAGAGGCCGTGGAAGAAGGGCAGAAAACGGAGAGCCCCGAGTCTGTGTGACACCAAGTCCCACCGTTTCAGCGCAGGAGATCTTCACCTTATAGACACATCGTTCCCATGTCTTACTGTGGCTTGTACTGTGGGTACCAGCCACAGTGAGCCGTCGTCATGCTGGGGTTGTGGACATCTCATTCCAGTGGTGCAGCCTGTGGAGCCCCATGCCCTGGTTCTCCGGGACACTATGGACCAATCGTTCTGAAGTCATTGCTAAATTATGGACGTAACTTTTTTTTTAAAATGTTTTATGTTGTCAACACCTTATTCTTCGCATATGTCCTTTTTGAATTAACAGTGGTGGTGGGTGTAACCTGTCACTCACAGTGAGCAGGGTTTAGTACAGGCTGTTTAAACACGCACTGAGCTGCCTGTCTAATAATAGTCTTGTGCTGATGTAATCCAGGGCCTGCCTCACCCTGGGCTCCATTCAGCCTCCCTGCAGCATAGTCCTCCCTCCCCCCTGACCTGGCCCCATGACCATCTTCTCTCCATCCACTCCACCCACCCAGGAGGAGTGGTTTGAGGGAGACGAGTCCATGGTGTAGGTTCAGGCTTCGATGTTACGTAGAAAGACTTGACCGTTGTCTTCAGTGTGTGAACTAGGTACATTATTTAAGAGGACACTAGAATGATTCTGTTTTTATTGTCAAGGGTGAGGCGCACACACTCAACAAGGTGTGTGACTGAGAGCAAAGTGAACCTGTGAATGTGAACCGTCTCTTTGCTCTTCCTTTGGATCTCATCAGCTTTTTGCACTGTGGGTTGTGCTCTGTGTGCAGTGACAGACAGGGAACATGTACTGGCTGCTATGGTTGCTCTATGCCCCGCACTGTAAACCCAGAGCTTTGTCGTGTAGTGTATTTTAATTGAACAGCAAAGGTACTATGTAACCATGTAATTGTCTTAGAGGTTGTGTCAGTGTATTTTGAGTGGTCTGACTGTGGTAACTTCGTAAAGCTAGCTTGGTAAAAAAAACAGATGACTTTCATTCGGAGTTTGACACGTCTGCATAATATATTCTCAGCTCATTGAGAGGGAGAGAGAGAGATATGTCTATTGGCACTGCTCATTACCCTCTGCAGCTTTGTTGGCTATGAGGAAGTTTGACTTTTCATGTTCATTAAAGTTCTGTCTGAAGTTATCTGACCATACTGGAAGCATCAACGTGTTGTTCACACATTTTATTCTTCCTTTTAATGAACTGCCTGCACACGTTAAAGAAAGAGTCACCCTTCAAAATGATTCTCTCGTAATGACGGTTACACTGTATATGTGTATCATGTTTGACTGTTTACCACAATTCAAATAATAAATAAAATATATATTACTTCACTGATATTAGTTAAACTCATTATCAATTGGTTCAAGTGAGATTTGAACCAGGCGTACCATGTTTGGAAGTAGACAATTGTTTACATGCTTACCCACTGAGCCACAGGGTTCCTGCAAAGACAGTCTGATTCTCTAGACAGTGCAAACACTGTTAAGAAAACCATGATGAGTTGCTGCAAATTAAATCAACATGTTCTATGTTCTGGACCGATAAGATTCCCATTAAGGCCTATTTAGTTTTGAAAGCACCGTGATCTGATTGCCAATCAACACAAACGATTGCCAGGTGTGGTTCACAAATGAGTGAGTGATTATGACAAAGTGTGACTGTCCACATGCAACTCTGTGGTTGTAAGGTTGGCTAAATGGTTAGAGAGTATGACTACAGATCAGGAACTTGGGGGATCACATCCCCCAAGGTGCTTTTAAATGAAAGCTTTCAATTGAACATTGAATTTATGTCTTCAAGTGGAATTCATAAAGTCATAATTAGATTACGATGGAAATTCAGCAAGGCCCTGGTGGCCGAGTGGCTGTGCATGGGATCTTGAGTCCTGACCCGTCCGGTTCAAATCTGGCTGGAGGCAGTGTACCCATGCTTGCTTTCTGGCATGCAAAACATGTTAGTGTCTCAGAGCACTTTTTAAAAGATAAATGCTACCTTCACATGCCATAGGTATGGGGCCCCAGTGGCCTAATGGATAAGCATGCGGACAAGCAAATCCCAATGGCATGGGATCAAATCCACACAAACCCTCGAACCCAGAGAAATCCTTTGACTGAGCTTGCTCTAAGGTCGCCCCCAAGGTGTCGTGGGCTGCTCAACGAGCTGGGTTCAGATGAAGCACAGGGCGTGGTGCCAATCAGATCCGTGAGCCCAGATCCCTGTGACCGCAGCGCACTCCCCCGACTGCCAGCCGGGATATCCCAACTGTCTTTGTAAGTACCCGACTGTCCCAACAGGAAAGACAGTTGGGAGAGAGGATCTCGGGAGCCGGGAAAATACATTTACCTTTTATCAGTTTTATATATAAGTCCAGCTTTTTTTCCAAGTCCAAAAGCAACAATTGAGTTGTAGGAAGATCCTTCAGCCAGATTTGAACACAAGTGTGAGGTCATTAAAGAGACCTTTTCTTGCAGCCTTCCATGGGGATTTCGAACCCACAACCCTCATCTGTCAGGGTACAGGTGCTTATCCACTGAACCATCAGGGACACAAGGAAACATGAACACGCTGAATATACATCCTTAAGGTGAAGTGTGAGGTCATTAAAGAGACCAGTTTTGTGCAAGGAAAGACCAAGGCAGCCTTCCATGGGATTTGAACCCAAGACCCTTAACACTCATGGTACACGTGCTTATCCACTGAGCCATCAGGGCACACAAGCATGTATGAACTCGTTGAAAATGCATCTTTGAGATTAAGTGTGAGGTCATTAAAGAGACCATTTGAGCAAGGAAAGACCATTGCAGCCTTCCATGGGGTTTGAACCCACAACCCTTATCTGTCAGGGTACACGTGCTTATCCACTGAGCCATCAGCGACACAAGCATGTATGAACTCGTTGAAAATACATTCTTGAGGTGAAGTGTGATATTATTGGACAGAAGGTTTCTGCTTTCATCGGGGAAGATCAGAAAAACCATATGTGGGATTTGAACCCAAGGCCCTTCCGAAAGGCCTTAGTTTATAGGAGTCACGCACTTAACCAGTGTGCTACCAGTGACCCAATACATCAGCTTACATGACTCTCCCACTACAATGTCTCCCAGGAGACAGCAGATAAACTCACCACTAGAACCTATGCCACTAGTTATTATGGCACAGACTAAATAAAGGGGGAGGTGTTGGAGACCTTGTATGTGAACGTTAATTAGAACTACCATGGGTGTTAACATTTCATAACTATGAGAAGATGATTCTTTTAATAATGATTAATTTAGCAGCTGCTTTCAACCAAAGTAAAACACAGTGGAGGATGATATAAAGTTGTGACATCTTAATCTGTCATTTAACACATTTAAAATGTTAACACAATAGTAAATATTTGACCATAATTCTTTTTGACATTTTAGGGGAAGCCAAGCTTCCCTTGCAGTCTTAAAGAAATCGCCTACTGTCATGGATTTTATTGGGAAGGTGATCTGAATTCATTAAAATAAAACGTTTTTTTCAGAATATCTTTGATTTGAATATTGTTTTGGCAATGCGTTGTGTAGGTCAAAAATGTCAATCTTTATGGTCTTAAAATGTCTTAAACAAGGTCTTAAATTTGACTTCCTGAAACCTGCAGGAACCCTCTTAAGTGCATGTTTGCGTGGTTGAACTACTGTTTAGTGTAAGACACCTCAGTGGTCAGACCAATGACTGATTGACACGTGATATCATGTTTTTAATTATAAATTTATTACATAAGATAACAAACATAGATCTCTGTGGTGGAGCTATCACAATGACATCTATGGCCTTACCGTATCCCTCCTTCACTCCCCCTTTCTGGCTTTGAACAGACACAACCTGTAGGCTGAAAGGAAATCGGCAGACTCTTTATAACGGGGGCAGTTAGAACACGGTAGGGTAATCCCCAATGTTATTTTGTTTTTCAACCCCTGTTGTTTTATTCTTGTCCACTGCTGTCCACTGATCTTTTCTGATCCCAACCCTCCCCTTGCATTTAACACTGGACACTCATAATGTAGGATTAGGGTTAGTGATAGCATGTGCGTGGAGGTTTACACAAACATGTACATCATTAACTATTCACGTTGTTTCAGCCCACCAGAGCCAGTTGCTGAGGAGGGAAAGAGGAATCCTGCAGGACTAGGATTTGCCATCACAGTGATAGACCCACCATATTAAACTTCACAGTGCAAACAAGGAGAAAATTGACATTGAAAGTAAAACCCCCCTTAATCATGATACGATCACTAGATCCAGAGGGTCACCAGATCCCAGTGGATCAAAAACTAAAACAAAGGATACACCACTCCCTCTCACCATCTAGATTGTGCTTTGTTGATTAGAAAAGAAGATTAGGTTCACCCTACAGCAAATCTCAACAATGTGATTGATGTGTCTTGTTTCACTTCTCCGTTCTATAGTGTTGTTTGCATATGAAACTGTGGCAAACTCACGAAAGGGATCCAACTGGATTACTATATGAGTGTGTGTGTGTGTATCTGTGTGTGTGTGTGTGTCTGTATGTGTGTGTTCGTGTGTGTATTTCCGAATCAACATCTTTCGGGAGCAATTAGTCAAGCTTCATAACAACCTTCAACACAGTGAAACCAAGCAAATACCTTGTTTATAAATAGAAATGTTAATGCAAAGCTCTTAAAATCAGGATTTATCAGGTTATATCTATCTATATATATATATTTATTATTCCTTTACAAAACATAAAAATGACTGTATTCCCACCTCAAAAAGGTGCTGTACATACAGTGGAGGATCTAAACGAATGTCTGTAGTTCTCAAGATTTCCAGGAGATGGCACCATATTATTGAGTAACAGCTCAAGAACATTGTAACTAAGGTAGTCCTAAAGCAAAGATAAATCAAATATACAGTTAAAAGTTCTTATTTTTTGGCACGTTTTTTTCCTTAGTTTTTCTTCCGCTTTAAATCACCTCACAGAGCATATCTAAAACTCAGAAATTGAAAGTCTGAAAAAGGAAAAAGGAGTACAGCCAGAGAGCATGAGGAGGGGAGCGCATCACTGCATCAGGTGATGGGGCGTGTCTGGAGGTCACACAAGCCCACCACTCAAGTCCAGCCAGAAACTGCCACCAATCTGGGGCAAAATGTGAAATAATAACACATTCAATTCATTCACCTGTCACCAAATCATTTTCTTCTCCTCTGTTTTAATAAAACACACACTCGCAAACGCACTCGCAAACACACACTTTTCCTAATTCCTGTATATGACAAAATTCCTAAGACAATATAGGGTAGTACAATGTGAAAGCTGGGGCATATTTGTGTCTATGTGTGCCTGTGTGAGTGTGTTCGATTTAATCAATGGGGTTGGCTATGACAAACCATGCTAGGTATCTCTGATGGTATTACAGTAAGGCTACAGCTGACTAGCTCCAAAAGTCTATACCTTGATGAACACTCCTTCCGATATAAACACACAACACACAAATGTTATCCCAAGTGCTCACACACTCATACACGCTCACACACACTGATGTTGACATGCTCACTTGCATGTATGGTGGAGAGGGATGATTAGATGGTTAGAGTTAGTGTCCAGATGTGCTTGGACAATGGGTGGCTTTAATGCTAGCACCTTGTTTTGTGCAAATCTTCCCCTAGTTCATAGTTCAGAGTTCAAAAGTTCAAGAGTTCATAGAAAGAATAAAATCTTCTCACCTTTCTCACAGGTGGTTAACTATGCATATATGCCAAACATTCATATATAGATCTATATATTTTTTGTTTTTCAAAAATTTATATGAAATCTATCATATATACATTGCTTGTGATTAATATAAAAAGCTAATATTTGTAGTTTGTTCATATTTACAAGTGTAAGTACTTTTTAGCAGATTGAATATCTGTGTTTTTTTCTCTTAACTTTCACTCCAAACATCACGTGAGTGAAAATAAATTTGATACATATTATGTTCCACAAGCTACAAAATCTACCCACAGTGTAGAAGAGGAACACATCAACAAACGTCCAAACAAAAACAAGAATAAAACAAACCAAAGCCCAAATGAGCCCTGGGGCAAAACACTGGAGCAAGGTCAGGCGGTCACAGTGAGCCAATGAGGGCGATCCCTTCTGCCTCCACTCTAGAGTCAACCCTCCACCACTACTACCAAGACAGTCCAATACAGAACTGGGGCAGATGCCTGGCTCCTATCCATAGTGTCTGACCTGGTGTGAAGGTGCTGCTTTCTGGTGGAGGGATCAACTGGTGTTCTCTCAGAGAAAGGCCGATAGACCTGTAGGTGAGTATTGGCCTACAGGTGCATGAACAACCCCCTCTGTCTCTGACTGTCATCAAGGGCAGCCAATGGGAATACAATTGTAGATCATATGGTTGAGACCTCTCACATAACCTCCCATCTCCTGAGCCAGGTGGACAACAGAGAGCCAGTCTTTTTTAGAAGGACCCTAGCTATGCTGGATGTGAGAGACCTGGTTATCCGGTGGGTCATTTGGTTGGGGAGGGGCGGGGTGAGATTCAGGTAGTGAAGTCCACTACTTTCAGTCTATGACTGGCTCTGACACAGGACAGGTGAACACTGTATGGTGGAGGTCTAGCAGTTGGGCCAATTTGAGTGACAAAGATCTGTAGCCAAGGCAACAGGGATGGGAGTCAATTTTGGTCACGTGCTCACATTATGGGATGCCCTTGCATGTGACGGAAGACCGTAAGAAAACAAATTACAAAACAAATTCTTTCCAAAACATGATGCAAACTCTCATGCTACTGTTCAGGAAAGGGTGACCATATAAGGAAGGTTCAACACTGGATTTTATATATAATACCATCAATAGTGTTTTAGTAAAGTTGTATACTTATGACAAAATGTCATTTTCATTTATACTTTTTCCTTTCAAATATATATGTATATAACTGGTAGAAATGACTTAATTATTGTCGGAATAAATTGAAAGTCTCTGTCTTCATCTTTAAGTAGGAGACAGGTACAGTTGCATTTATTACATTTCTTCTTGCAACGTTCGGTCTTTTCTTCTCAAAGCTATGTAAGTACATATATCATTTATATCTATAATATTCCCTTTGGAAACCCAAAGCAAATAGTTTGATTATGAAAAAAGCCACTAGTGTTGGTTAAACATTCTCCAAATATAATAGTTAGCACAGTCAGTCCGTGAGAGGGAAGGGCTTCTCCAATGGGCTCCTCGGCGGAGCTCCACTTCTAGGCTCAAACAGCTGAAAGATAAGAGCAGGTAGAGAGAAGACACGCCCTTTTTCAGAGCCGTGTCACTACTGTGTCCATAGTCCTGTGTTCGCCACTGCTGATCTCAGTAGAAATATGTTGAAAGGCAACTGAGCTTTCCGTTTGGAACCTTCTTATTGACTCAAACGATGAAAGCCGTCAGAAGCCCCCGAGCACAGGAGGGAGAGAGTGGGAGAAACAGAGGTAGAGAGGTAGGATACAGGCTACCAGGGTCCCAGGGCACCCACTCGACCTTTCACAAATAAATACAAATCGAATTGGTTCCAGTTGGAACTTGTGTAACGACCCAGTGGTCTGTGTTCTGAGGTCTGATCTGACTGAATCTGATTGAATCTGATTGGCTGCAGGCAATGATGTGGGCAGCAGACAAGTGGGTAACATGTACAGTAAATGACCATAATTCAGTATCGAGCGCAGGGTATTCTTTTAAAACAATAACTGTATCCAAATACAATAACATTAATTAAACATGAATTGATAGGACCTACACATATAGCCAGAGTAAAAGGGGAGGGCTATCTCTCTCTTTTCTTATTCCTCCCCAATTCTCTCTGTTCCCCTTAATCTCCTATCTCCTCTCCCTCTCTTCCTCTGTCTCAAGGCAGGGGTCAGCTCTCCAGCAGCTGTTTGAGCGCTCGTTCGATGTTCATGCGGTGTCCAACACGCGTCACGCCTAGCTCTGCAAAATCATCCTTGGTCAGAGCCGGGAGATGGGAGCCCTCGATCTCGTGTTCCTGGAAGCCTGCTCTGTGTTCCCCCAGGTTGATGCTCTCCAGCCAGTCCCCCACGTCATACTTGTTCCACAGGTGGAGGGGCTTCTGGTGGAAGGGCCTGAGAGCCAGGAGAGGGGAGCCCAGCCCGGGGGAGTGAGAGGGGGATGGAGATGGGGAGCGGGAGCGGGCACTGGAGCTCCTCATCACGAAGCGGACCTCCTTAGGCTCATGGGGCAGGCTGAGGCTGGAGGACTTGAGGATGGTGTGGGGAGGCGTGGTGGGAGAAGTGGGCAGGCCGAAGCCGGTGAGTCGCCCGAGCGGGTCCCCTCGGTCCGGGGAGCCTGCGCCTGGGCTTGGTGTGCGTCGTGTTACCGGGTAGCGGCTGCCTGGGCGGACGGTGTATGTAGTGCCGTAGCTTCTCTGGGAAATGGTGTGCAGCTCTCCTAGACTGCTGAAAAGTCTAGAGGAGAGAAAGGGACAGAAAGACAGAGAAACCAGGATATCAAAGAAGGAGACGTAAGGGGACAGAGAAATTAAAAATCCATTGGAATAATATGGATTTGTTCTGACACTGAAGGACGATGTTCTTTTGGAAGCCCTTACACCAAACAAACCAAGACGTGTAGGCTGGGGTTAGTGACCGTTAGTCAGTGCAGGCTACATCTCACAGCACCACCGAGAGAAACAGCCTCACTTTGTTTCTAAAGACAATGTTTGAACAGAGTACAATAGTGTTCCCATCTCAAGGGAATTTATAACCCTGGGATTCTCTCTCTGTGTCTAACTCTCTCATAGCCTCACTTTTTAATTGTGTGAAAGCAGAACCTGATAAAAGTTCACATCAGTGCATGATGTCTAGTCTTGGCATGGGTGTTCAGATTTTGGGGATCTCTAACTCTAACCTCTCTTTAGAGTTAGAAACGTGGTCCAGTTCATCAGCATAGGAGTCTCTTTCCAAATCTCCACTTTCCCTGCAACACTACCATAAAGTAATGACTGACTTCTCAATCGATGTACATTGCATCATGATTCAAGTTGTTTTGGTGGATCATTTTGGCTCTTTCTTTACCTTTCACTCACTCACTCACTCACTCACTCACTCACTCACTCACTCATCACACATACATACACACACACACACTCACAGTTATTCAACACTTGTTTCTAAGCCAAACAATTGAATTGTGCATGCAAAGAGTAAGGGTCACATCTCTATCATTCTACCAGGGTAATGGAATGGATGGTTACTGAGAAGGAACTAGTGAGGTCAAAGTAAAACAAAGAATGTCTGTTACGACTCTTAAATCAGTCTCAGCACTGCAAAAGGTGAACAGTGTTGTTCCTCTGAAGTGTCCGAAGAGACAACTCCTCTGAGTCTGGCAGCATAGAGTGCCTAGTCACTTAGAGTTTGCACCTGCCTAACACCGCAAAACAAGAGGATGCCTTGTTGCTTTTTCCTTCTACGCCTGATTAGCCGTTAACAGTGACAGGTGCAAACATCTACAGTAGTCCGTTTCGGCCTATGGGCTGTGAGGTGGAGGGCACCCAACAGCCAACGGAGAAGCAAGTGAGAGGTTGTCGTGGAGGGTTCAGGCGGCGGAGGGGAGGGGGAGGAGTTGGGAAAGTAGAAGGAGTTTTTCTTTAGTAGAGCTTAGTAAGTAGGCTACCAACATATTTTGTGTTAACATGCATGTCTATGTCGAGATAACATATGTGCATGTTTTATTAAATTGCATCATTTGTATTTGCTGAGTGTTATGGACATGGGTGCTCGGCAGGGTGTATAGACATGACCAAGTCTAGGGAGCGGAGTGAGATGAGATGAGCTCCATGCGCACTTACACAGTCGTCCCGCCCTCCTGGGCGCACAGTCAGTTCTAGACCAATCAGATCAGAGCAGCAGGGCGGAGCATGCAAGGTGAGCAGAGAGAGAGAGAGAGAGAGAGAGAGAGAGAGAGAGAGCAATGGGAGAGAATGTTAGCATCAGTCCATGAGACGTAGCCTGCTAGTCAGAACTAGCTTCTGTTAAACTCAACTCTGTTGCCCTTGCCATGCCTGTGTGTGTGTGAGTGTGTGAGAGAGATTTATTATGGCTAGGTGTGAGGATTTGCACATGTCTACATGTATGTGAGTGTATGTGTATGTTTGGCATGACAACAACAACAGAATCGGGTTTTAGCATGACTAAATCTGGCCAGCAGGGTACATGAGAGAGAAATGAGCACACTATTCACATCTCAAACACTGAACAAAATGATAAAGAATACAAAAGACAACCAAATAAAGCAACAAAAGAGCCATGGCAAACGTCTCCTGACTTGAACTCAACGTAAGACGTTAACCTTTTTTAACCTCAAGAACCAGTTTTGTATTAAATATGTGAGTTTGTGTGAATACAGTATGTACAGTATATATGTGTGCATATATATATATATATATACGTATATTATTAACATTGTAAAAATAAATGTTAAATACAACTGTATTACCACATTATTATTATAATACAGTTGCATTATAGCTAATAGTGCCCCTGTTGTCTTTAAAGAGACACTTCAAAGAAAATATTAGTCAGAGGACCAATGCCATCCTCAACATAATCACTGAGAAAAAAACTTAAAAGACAAGGAAAGAACAGAAAAAAAACCACATTTCTCTGAACCGACAATCTATTACATACACAGCATGTCCAAATGGTGGATATGAATGGCACATACAGTATAGAAGCTGGCTGTGAGTGAGTTTGAATGGAAGGCATTGAGTGACGGAGTACGTCTCAGTAGGATGACTAAGATGCTGAGCAGGTTATGCTTGGAATGGTGGATGGTCTAAGCAGGTCTGTGACAGGGTTCAAGGGGAAAGAGCGGAAGAGAGAGAATTCAAGGGTGTTTTTCATCTGCATTTCATCCCGATTTATTGATCTCCGCTCGGCAGGAGAGAGGAGTGCACCGGAGTGTTAATGGCAGAAGTGAGAACGATGTACAATTCTGATTGGATAACGTGTGGATGAGTGCTACTGAGCAGGAAGAGGGCCAATCAGAATGATTGTTCTCATGTGAGAAAGTGCTATCCTGTACCATCTCAGAGATTCTGGTGATGTCAGAGATAGTGTTATGACCCTTTTTTTTATTACTGTGATTGATGAATGTCTTTTGATATTGTAATACTGGTCTTCACTTTATGAACATAGGAAAGCTGCATGTTAGCTTATGCATGGACTTAAGGGCATCGGAGAGCTGAGGTGTGGACCTTATGCCACCTTTATCGTGTTATACCGTTGTACGAACAAATACAAGTCATAAAATACAAAGTCGATGAGCATTAATGCCAGCAAATGAAGTTGAATGTTACGTAACATAGAACAAAGTGTGGGTGAATCTCACTGTCGCTATGAAGAGTGTCTGAAGCTCGAAGCTGTTTGAGCTAAACCCTCGGGGTGGAAGGGAACGAGTTCAATGTGTTCAAATACTGTGAGAATACATCCTTCCAACCGTGAGGAGATCACACACCAGGTTGAGTGGGTCAGCGCAGTAGAGTGGAGCTACTCTATCTATTACTTTGATCGATGCCGACATCTCCCGAGGACGTGGGAGAAGGATGCATGTCATGGTATTTGAGGCTTGGTGTCTACAGATAGAGGAAAGGAAGGTTCTAGAGACTGGAGTAAGAAAGGTGGCTGGACTGGTTGTAGCTCCAAACCCAAAGGAAAGTGTATGAGAGATGAGAAGTAGCTCTTAGGAAGTGCATGCCTCTAGGTCCTGTGTTACCTTGTTTGCACCAACATGTACCCACTAAGCAACCATGGGAACAAACACACACACACTCACGCACACACAAGCACACAAACACAGCTAATGTGTCACAGACTGATTTAATTCAACAATCATTTAAGGACTAGATAGAACTCTAAGTGAGCGGCCAATGCCGTAACCGTGGAAACAGAGAGCTGTTTGTACTCCAAGTGGGCCACTAGCATTGTGATCTATTGAGTCATCGACTCTCTTCCTCGATCCTCCTGAGGACATTCACTTTATAAAGACAATTCTGTCACTCTACACGTATGTACCAGCTCTACCTGTGGAGTACTGAAGGTGTGCTCTACTGTAAAACCCTCTGAAAGACAGAAGGGTCCGATTCATCTTAGAGATAAGAAGCGATGCAAACAAGGTAACCACTGACGTTGGGATTTTGATGAAACAAAAATAGAATAAGACACAAGAGGTCAAAAAAAGGGTTATTCCATTTCCATGGGATTAGTTGATAGGCTTGTTAGGAAATAAGAAATGATAAGAAATGAACGTTGGTTTACCCTAGAGGCTATAAACTTAAGGTTTACTCTCTTCTGGGTCCTTGTCACATCTGTAGGGATACAAAGGACTTTATTGGACTTTCAGAGCAGGAAAAAACACAATGACACTTTGCTGTGTGTGTTATACACCGCCCAAACCTACTGTACTTCAAATGAGCAAAATGTTGCCATCCTAGTTCATGTGTCTCCTCACTACCATGGTTACTGTAGGTCGGACAGGGGAAGGTTTACGTTGGGAAGCTCCGGCACTGCAGCCTTGCTACATGCTAATGCTAGCCCTGCTACATGCTAATGCTAGCCCTGCTACATGCTAATGCTAGCCCTGCTACATGCTAATGCTAGCCCTGCAGAAGGTCTGTGGTCTGCTACGGCATCAATGCCTTATTTACCACTGAAGAGGACTGTGATGGGGATAGGCAGGGATTATTCCCATACTTTACAATGAAAAAGCAGCTCATGCATATTCCGAAATGAATATTACCCATACGCCAACACTTGTAGTTGGTGGGATAACTACATGTATTTACTAGTGCTTCTACAAAGCAGGATGTTTTGATCCAATGTGTTGACATTGTAACATTTTAAAAGCACTGTGGTAACATAATCAGAACTGTGGTAACATAACCACTGGCTGTGCTTCCCAGTATTAGCCAATACTAGTCTAAATGTACATCCATGACTATAGCATGGAGCATGCCTAGAGAGGTAAGAGCCACAAAATCAGGATCAAATATGCAGTGAAAAGAAATCTGGGGAAGAAAACTAATCGGGTATGATAACAGCACAGCTACTTCAGTGGTTATTCTAGGTAAACGTATGAATATGGAAACTGGGAGTAGGAAGTCTGTGGGCTAGAATGAGATGATACTGGGTTCATCAGTATTTAATTTATTTAGATTTAAATGCATCCAGCTCTATCCACAGGGAATGACATCAATCATCAGTTTCATCTCATTCTTGTTCGAGGTGGATGTTGCAATAAACTTGGGAGAGTATCCAAGGGCAATGTCACCCATTGTATACTCCATTTATATTTCAAATTCAGTGTGGACTTGGACTACATAGCAAATACAGCTAACATTGGGGTTGTATGCGTCTACAGATTATTGTAGGAGGTTTAGCTCCAGTAGCTCTCCCCATAAATGTGTCTTCTTACCTGGCCCCTGTAACAGGGGACTTCCTCCCAGGGTCCAGAGATGCCCCCAAAGGCTCCTCTCCCAGTGATCTAGTGTCTTTGTTCAGTTGCTGTAGTCTGCTACTCAGCTCCCCCATCACAGACGGTTTCCCTCCTTCCTCGCTTCCCAGTCCCAGACCTAACCCCAGCCCCAGTCCTCCCAGGTTCCCCAGACTCCCCACCCCTAACCCCAACCCGGGGCCTCGAGGCTCCACGGGGTCTCCCCACAGCTTGGACCTCCTCTGGAAGAGGTAGCGAGGCCTGCCGGGGGCTAGCCCGGACATGGAGGCAGAGCCCATGCCCCCGGAGCCCAGCGCCGTCCCCCCCAGCCGCGGCTACGGCCAGAGCGGCAGCCTGATGTTGTGATAGCAGCTCGCTGTCAGAGCTCTGCTTCAGCAGAGGGTCCCTGAAGGTGACAGGGCCTTTGCTGCCTCCTATATGGGACTTGAGTCGGGGCTTGGGAGGCACGGGTGGCTTGTCCAGCACGAAGGTCTGCCCGTCGGCATAGGACGTGTGTGTGGTGTGTGTGTCGGCGGGCTCGCCGCTCTCCGAGGACAACGTGGACATGCTGGAGACGGTGGAGACGGTGCTGGTGGTCTCCAGGTGATGGTCTCGCTCCCGCTCGCTGGAGCTGTGGGTGTCAGCCTCCTCCACGCCAGAGTCGGCCGCCGAGCCAGACTCCCCCGTGGGCGGAGGCTCCAGAGGATCCGAGGGCTTCCCTGAGACGGCTGCTCCGCTGGGGGTAGGCTGAGGGTGGGGAACCTGGGCCTGGGTGGGGGTCAGGCTGGGAGTGGGGGCCAAGGGAGTCAAGGGTATATGGGTAGCAGGGGTGGTTGGGGAGATGGTAGGTTTTGTTGGGGATGTTGGGGTCCCCTGTGCCTGGGCCTGGGCCTTTGCCTGTGCCTGGGCCTTTGCCTGGGCCAGCAGTCCATTAGCAAACTCGTTTGGTGGAGGGACCACCCCAATCTTACGCAGGTCCTCTCGGGTTTCTTCGTCACTGGACGACAGCATAGCGGGGGGCAGTGTCACTGTGTAAGGCTCCACATCCTCCTCTGAGCTGCCCTGGACCAAAGCCTTATCTTGGCCTGGACTGGCTGCTGTCTGGTCCAGTGGCTGGGCCTGTGGTTGGGGCTGTGCCTGGGTCTGGGCTTGGGCCTGGGCCTGGGGTTGAGAAGGTGTGGGGCTGGGAGAAGAAGCCCGGGGACTGGAGGGCTTGGTTTGGGATCCGAAGTTGTTGAGGTGGGGGCCTGATCCAGCCCAGCCCCAAGCCCTACCGCCTGGCCATTACTGGTAGCATGGACCATGATGAGGCCTGCAGTCTTCTGCTGAGAAGTATCCATGATACTGATTAACATACTCTTTTTATCCTCTGTCCTCTTCTCCTCCTTCCTCTCCTCTGCTCTTCCCTCCATGTCCTGACGGTGGAGGGCGGGTGAGGACGTTCCCCACTGGCCCTTACCGGCTCCGGCCCCCGGAAGGGCTCCCACTCCACCATACCCCACTACCATGGTGCTCTGTGGGGGGAAAGTAGGCGACCCTTCCCCCTGCTGAGACTCTTTGGTCTGGGTGTCGCTGAAGAGGCCAGGCCGCTCCTGCTTAGTCCTGGGCTCTGGGCTGCTGGCTGGGGACTGGCTCTGAGACGTCAGCGCCCTCTCCCTTGCGGCCAGCGCAAGAGCCAGGGGCGAGTTGGGGTCCAGGGGCTTGCCCGTCAGCGGGTGGATAAAGGTGGTCCCTCCGAGGGAGGGCCGGAGGGCCAGCGCTGGGGGGGGCAGCTGGCCCAGCTCTCTTGTGAGCATCCGCTCATCGATGGACCGCGACTGAGTGAGGGAGGGGGCCTCAGGGTCGGGTCCAGACCCCCCCTCCATGGTCCCCACGGACAGGAAGACGGTGGATTTCCTTCGCTCCTCCAGGCGGCGCTCGCGGTCCTTCACGGCTCCGGCGATGGCTGCAGCGAACGGGCCCTTCCCCTGAAGGAGAGCCTCTCCCTGGGCGCGTAGGCGCTCGCGCTCCGCCAACAGCTGCTGCTGGTAGTAGTCTGCGCGGCTGGTGTGTGTGTGCGCGTGGCCGTGCGTGTGCCGGCCAGAAGGGGAGGGCTCTCGGGAGTGTCCGGCAGCTAATGCCAGACTGGCTCTCTCCTGGGCGTCCACCACCTGAGACACAACACACAGTATTACCAACACCTACAGCGAGGGCTGGAGACAAACTGTACAGACATACAGTGGAACACACTATACATTGAAGTCGCGGAAACATGAAATACTATCGATATCCTACTTTATGGATTTCAATGATCCTAATATTATGGATCTATGTACCTTAAAATGGCTAGTCGACTCAGCTGTATTTTACATAAACTTTTCTTCGTGTACATCTTGGACCCACCTGCAACTGTTTGACAAGTGGACTTTTCTTGCGCTGGGGCTTGGTGGGCGTGAACAGTCCAATGCTAAACTGCCCCACATTGGCATAGGGGTTGTCAATCACCCGCCCTTTACGTTTGATTCGCTCAGGGGGCGTGCCGGTTGCGGAGGGGCGGGGTATGTCGGTCGGCTCGACAGGGAGATGGGAGGAGTCTTGCAGGATGATCATGGAGCGAGCCTTTTTCTGTCTCTCCGCGTGGCTGAAGCTCTGGCGTGAGGACGCCTCCGAAGGCAGGTCCAGGGAGGACGGCTTGAAGCTGGAGCGCCCCCCCCGGGTCGTAACCCTGACTGTGGACCCTGGCGGGAGGAGGGGGAGGGCAGAAGGCCGGGGGAGGGCCTGTGTCCAGGTAGTAGTGGGCGGGGGGAGGCGGAGGGGCCATCTGCGGGGGAGGCGGGATGGGGACGGGCTGGGCGTGTTCTCGCAGGCTGTCCGTCATGGAGGAGCTGCGGGGGAAGTGGTGCTCAGCGGCCAGGGCAGACAGACGCTCCTCCTCAGATGCACCTGGGAGGGGTGGGGGATAGGGAGGGGAGGGGGTGGTGCATACAATACATACATTATCTCCATAAAATACCAATTGCGTCGCGGTCATATTCCAAAAAGCTCAAACCAATGGGTTTGAGTTTGCAGCTCAGCTAGCTGAAACGTGCAAAAGCTCCATCCAGGTCTCACCAAAGGACTTGGTCCTAGACATGCCTCTGGGCAGCTGCATGTGCCCCCTCTCCATCCCTGGGTGGAGACCTCCATGCAGAGTCATCCCCTGCCTCTCAAACAGCGACTGGAACAACACCACAAGGTTCTCATTACAGACAGATCGCAACGCAGGAGCGTTAAGAGGATCAAACAAAGATCGTGTTGCGTGTGTGTGTGTGCGTGAATGCGTATGTGTGGTGCGTGCGTGCGTACGTGCGTGTGTGTACCCACACTGATCTCGGCGGGTGTGATCCTCCTACTGGTGGGCCGCTGTTTGACGGTGGCAGCTCTGTAGTCCACCTCTGAGGGCTGGGCTCTCAGCATGGGCTCCTGCGTGGCCAGCATCTCATCCAGCCTCTCTACGGGAGGAGGAGACCCAGTGTAAACACTGCACCGCGCCACATTCATCTCGACACGGCGGCATGACACGTGTCTGCAGCCACGCCTCCGGTAAAATGTCAAGACGGCCCAGACGATCAGCCTCTCGCTAAACAACAAGCGTTCCGACATCACACAACACTGAAGGCTCGCTGGAGAGCTGCTATCGTGGTGGCATGGTGACATACTTTGCTGACCCTTCATGCAGCCCCCAGTCCACACTGACTGACAACATTCAAGTCTAGAGGTGGCAATCAGCTTTGGCAAATGAAATGATGAGGAAAGTTCTAGATCACGGAGTTAGAGATGAAAGAGAGCTTGAAACCCTGCAATTACAGGGCGAGGGGACCACAGCCAGTGCCGCATCATTCCAGGCCTTTGTGGGGCTAAAGTGCCGTGGGATTAGTGACAAGCTTGGTTGTGTGCGTGCATGCGTGCGTGCGTGTGCGTAGGTACGTGATTGTGTGTGTCTGGTTGTTCTAATCAACGCTGCCTAAATTGACACGGATGAGGTGAAATCATGTCTTTGACGCTGATGAGCTCGGTGACGGCGTCTCGCCTCAGACTCACCTCCTCTTCTCCTCCGAGCAGAAGCTTGGTGAGAAAGAGAGAGTGTCAACAGAGGGAGAGGAACAAGATAATGCTCGTGGAGTTACAGAGATCACAGCAAACAGTTGGTGGAGAGGAAGACGGGCAGAGACGCGACTTGAGTAAAGAGACATTCGAAAGAGAGAGAGAGAGGGGTGGGGGGGAGGAGAGAGAAGAGGGAGAAGTAGTGTGTGTGTGTCTGTGTGTGCGCGTGACAATTCTTCGACTTACCCAGTTCTTCCAGCTCAGCAGTCATGGACTTGGAGCGTAGAGTCAGGGTGGTGCTGGGGGCCCTCTTGGGTGGCGGGGGGGCTGTGGAGAAAAGACAGGGTGAGGATGATGACGTCGAGGGGGAGGAAGGCCCCCTGGTCCTGCGGCTCAGGGCTCTCCTGGCGTCGCCCAGGCGGAGGCCCCACCCCGTCTTCGCGGCTTTCGTCTGGTCGTACTGGGCCGAGCTGGACGCCGAGCACTCGGACAGGGACTTTGTTCCGGTCCCGGTCGGACATGAGTTTCTTCATGCTCATTGGCTGTCTGTCGGTCTGACTCTCGGTCCGTCGGTCTGCTGCTGTCTCTGATAGGTCCCTCCGTCTCCGTCTGTTTGTGTGCGGCGAGGACTCGTCCCCATCGAAAGCGCACAGGCTGGAGATAGCTGCTGCAGTCCTATTTGAAGTAGAGCTCGCACATTCTACCCTCCCATTCTACCCATCTATGCAGGCAATCACACACTGTTCCCCCTTCAGCAGGCTGTAAGGAAAATAAGGGAGAGAAGACAGGGACTGAGACAGCCATCTCCCTGTCTATCTACTGAGGGTCTGGGATCTGGCAGGGGTAGACTCTGAGCTGCACACACACACACGCCACAAGTTCCGCAAGCGCACAAGCGCACACCTGCAAATGCACACCGACACACTCAGAATCCCTCCAGTGAGTACGTAGTGGCATGTGTCCTTGCCAGTGGAAGACAGCGAGAGAAAAAGACAGTGAAAGAGAGAGAGAGAGAGAGGATCCAACAGCTAGTATGCCTCCCCAGGGAACCTTCAGTACCCTACCATGCTTCCAAAGCCCACTATTCTAAAGGCCCCCCCTTACTTTGACATACTGCCACCACACAACAGCAACACAGGATAACCAACCGACTCGATATCACAACACTATTCAAATTCAACGCTCGGCAGTGTCCTCAACAGGCTCAGAACGCGGCAGACCGTTCAGCAAATCCCGCTCCCACGCTGAAAACACAGTCGCCGTCCACATTCCAACCCGAGCTAACCTGCGTCTACTGTAAATACAGTACCAGCAGACGGACTAGCAGCTTGACAAACCTCTCCGTCTTCAAACAACACCCCACAATAATGTTCCAGCCGGCCGTGTGGACTATCGACCAAGCCCGCTCTGCGCGCACCCTTGTAGAGCGATGGATCTGCAAACCCTACAGTGGCCGGTTATTGCCGCTGGGCTCGGCAGCGAGAGGTTTTCTGTGCATGCGCCACCCCGGGCACAGTCCAGAGCTCGCAAACATCTTCACAGCTCCACTGGGGCGACACAGCTATCTACAGCACAGAGAAGAAGAGTGGAGATGGATGGAGAGCGAGAGAGGGTGAGAGAGAGAGAGTTTGAGAGAAGGAACGGAGAGAGAGAGAGAGCAAGAGAGAGAGCGAGAGAGAGAGAGACAAAGACAGTGAGAGAGCAAAAGAGAGGGGGATGCTGTAGCTGTAATGCAATGCCTAATTCAAACTAGCAGCATAGTCACCATGGTAACGGTGGCGGTAGTAAGGCCTAGGTTGGTGCAGAGCCACGATATGTGTGTGCGTGTGTGCATGTGTAAGAGAGAGAGAGAGAGAGAGAGGAGTGCGTGCGTGTGCCAGGTAAGTTACAAACTGCAGAGAAAATCCGATGGGAAGAGCAGTGAAGACGGAGTAAATGTGCCAGCGATGAGGAGGGACGGGGACGTCTTTAGCAGAGGCAGGGCCGTCACGGGCCAGCACAGACAGCTGCTTCAACTCCCAGGGGGGACACGACACCCCTTAGATGGAGCCGCTGCCGTCTCACTTGTCCATCAAACACTACACTCTCGCTCTGCACTTGTCTGGAGGACACACACAGGTTAGCCTTGCTTCAATCACTCCTTTCACATCTACAGGGACATGCAGTGTTCAGCGCAGCACCTGACAAGCGTACGTTTAAAATCAGAAATCATACCAGGTTCCTCGTGGTGTCGCAGGGGGGGTCAATGCCGCAAATACCGCCGGTCTCTCTTTGTTACTTCCCATGCATATCAAGGTTTTTCACTTCCCCGAAGGACATAAGAACAGTATCGTGATCGGTGATCCTCGTGATAAGAATCATTGAGTGCCCAATAAACACTGCCGGCATGCGATCGCCTTCTCACTCTCTCTGCTGATACTGACAGATGTTGCTCTGAACAACAGAGAACAGACAAAGCAACAGCAGAGAGAGAGAGAGAGAGAGGAGAGAGACGAGAGAGTCGCCCCTCGCCACCCTGACTCTTTTTTCGATTTTTCTTCTCGACCAGACCGACATTTGTCCTATCTAGTCCCCCATTTTCGCCCATCCTCCCCTGGACTATCGTCGTCCTTTCCCCGTTTGCGTTTTTTTGGCCCCCCCCGTAGTTACCTGAGAACCAGTTCTCATTGGACAATCCACTCTTTCTTCACCTTCTCCCCCCCGCCCTACATCCCTCTTCACCATCATTTTTTCTACTCCTTTTTGATTTATTAACCACGTCTTCCTTTCTTTTCCTCCCCTTTCCCGCAGCTTTCCAATCCCCCCCGTATCTCCTCGTAGATTACGTTTTTTGTTTTCATCTGACCGTCTTTTCTCCTTCTTCTGCATTCACCCACTTTCTATTGTGATTTTTTTTTCGCGCTCATTAACTTACTCTAACCCCCCTTTCCTTCCTTTCGATCCCACCCCCTCTTCCTTTCTTTTGTCCGCCCCCCTCCCCCCCCATCTTCCCTTGTTTTCCGTATTGTTACCGTCACCCTGATTGCTCTTTATCCCCTTGACGCAATCCCCCTCCTTACCGTACCCGCAAGGCCCCGCCTGATTTTCTTTATCTTCTCGAAGCCATTTGGATTTCTTTCGCAGATTTGTTTGAGTAGATTCTCTTGTTTTAGTAACCCCGGTCCCGATTGCCTCCCGTTAGGCCCCCGGATCATTTGTCCCAGGGAGAGCGAGATGAGAGTAGGAGATTGAGATTCGCCATGAGCAAGTATGACCGAGAGATTTGGAGATGAGACGGAACCGAGATCACAAAGACGTGAGACACCCAAAAGAGAGAGAGAGAGCCCCCCCAGATTGTAGTTCCCCCCCCTTTTAGACCAGCCCGCAGACAAGAGAGACACATGTCCAGAGAGGTTAAATCAAGAGATAGCGACCGACCCGCACAACCAAAGACTTGCGGAGAGAGAGGGGAAACCAATATAGAGGACACAAAGAGAAGGAGACCAAACACAAAGACAACAAAAGGACCGAGGAAACACCAAAATGAGTAGAGACAACAAACCACACAAACCCGAGTAGACAACCAACCTCCCTGGAGACGTACACAAAAGAGAGAGAGTCCCCAACGCACCGCTGAGAGAGAGACTGGGACGAGGAGAGACACAAAGAAGCATGAGAGAACACAAAAAAGCCGAGATGTTAGACCAGCAGAAACAAGAAAGCCCCAAAAAGATTTCCAAAGCAAAGGGGGAGACTGAGAGAGACAACAAAGAGATATGAGACACAATTCCTAGCTCTTCTCTTTCCTTGAACCGATTTCCTCTCGAACGATTTTTTTTACCCCTCACCGACGCAACAATCTCCCTAACCCAACTTCCCCGCCCTGCCCCCCCCCTCTCCTCCCCCCTTTTCGAACTTTGACACGCCCAGATTTCCGATCTTTCCTCTTATTCCTCTGCTTGCGCCGCGATTCTGTGTAGCCTCCTGAGGAAATCACACTATTAGATGTATTTTCACAACCTGCCCCCCCGTCCCCAACCTTATCCTCTCTCACTTTACCCCCCGTTACTAGGGTACCGCCAACGCCCGGAGACGGCACTGAGATTTTCCCCCCCGACTTATGATCTTTAACCACAACCCCCCCTTCTCTCGACCCGCACCCAGACCAAAATAGTTTAACCTACCCGCATTGCACCCCATCTTCTAAACACAATACCCTCATCCCCTGTTCCCCCCCCAGAGTAATAATACCATCCTTAACCCCCCCCCTTACTTTTTTTCTCTGAGCAAATAAACCATCTGATCCTCCCCCCACACCTTACCCCCACCGTTTTCCCGGTACCCCCTTCTTGAGAAAACAAAGAGCATGAGGAGGAGATCGAGACGAGACTCCCCTCCTTTCACCCCCCCTCCGCGCCCAGGAGTAGGAGACAAAACAACCCGGAGAGAGTGACCCCGCACTGCCCCCCGAGAGGAGAGTCGAGAGAGAGAGGGAGAGAGGACCACAAAGCACCGTCACCCGACTACGTAGAATCCCGCGTCCAGTTATTTTGACTCCGGATGAGACCCCGACACATAACAGCCCGATTTTCGCCCAATGACGATCCTCGAGAGCAGAGGCCGCAGCGTCCGCCCACCCGACTAGGGGATTGAGAGGATGACCCAATTAACCCAATACTCCAACGAAAGGAGAGACAGGCTCGGAGGCCGAGAGACACACAAAAGAGAGGAGCCGTTTTGCCACGAACCGATTTTTCTTTGCATGCGCCCCCGCCACGCATATTTGATCGTCCACATTGATTTGAGTTTCGAGCCGAGCTTTTCTAGAGATAGAGACCCCCGACGGTAGACGAGACACCAAGCCACTTGAGATTGCGACCCCAACAATTGTTAGAACACAACACACAAGGAGGTAGGACGAGAGAGACAAGAGACGACACCGACCAGAGAGCCAGACACCCCAAGAGAGCCACAAGGAGACCCCACAAGAGACACAATTGACGAGACACAAACCTGTATGAGCCGTAGACGGTGAGAGAGAGACTGAGACGAAGAGGGAGAGACGACACCAAAGGAGGCGAGAGGTCTTTGCCGTGAGGCACAGAGCCGAGGCAGAGAGAGCACAGACAACAAAAGAGAGAGAGAGAAGCAGAGATGAGAGAGAGACACACACACAAAAGAGAGAGAGCTGAGAGGAGAGACAAAGCACGAGAGAGAGAGAGAAAAAGAGACGACCAAGAGCAGAGAGAAGCAAAGAGAGAGAGACGAGATGAGAAAGAGACCGACTATAGACAGAGAGAGCAGACGACCCTGAGCGAATGAGGAGGAGAGGAGAGGAGAGAAGGAGGAGAGACAGAGAGAGGAAGAGAGATAGAAGAGCCCAGAGAGAGAGAAAGAGAGAGAGAGAGGAGAGAGATAGAGAGGAGACACACAAAGAGAGAGAGAGAGAGAGATAGAGATGCACACCCAAAGAGGAGAGAGAGAGAGAGAAGAGAGATAGGAGAGGGAGAGAGAGGGAGAGGGAAAGCTAGAGAGTTGGAAGAGTTAGCACTAAGAATATTGTACTGTTCGAGATAGAAGTAGGTAATGATGTCTCTCTCCGACTCCACCTTTCCATCCTATATGGAGGAGTGGTATAATGCTACACACACTCACACACACACAGAATCATACAGGCTCCGAGGTCGAAGTGCCAGTACTGTGTGGGAGCTGAGTAATGATCAGATGTGGTTGACATGGAAACCACATGAATTTACAGAGGAGAAACATGGTGAAATTACCTTGACGACGGAAACACACAGCCTCTCTAGATAAGGTACCGTATACTCCTGCGACAATCACCTCAACAGTGAGACCCGAGTCCGCACCTCACGCTAGTGCACCATGAGACAGCCATTCACACCATGAAACAGTCTGCTCGTTTCATGCAGTTGCAACTCGCAAAGTTACACAGTTAACCCCCCCCCCTCCCCTGTCTCTCCATCCGTCCCTCTTTTGTCTCCATCCTAACTTTCCTCACGCGCTCCCTCTCTGGCCCAGCCCCTCAGCGGCTCACCTTTCTTGCGGACCACCTCCTCAGACTCGGGTTTGCGCGTGACGGAGACCACCTTCATCAGCAGCGCGTTGCCTCCCTGACGGATCAGAGACACCACCTGCTTGTGGCCCACCTTCACCACGTTCACCCCGTTCACCTGGGAAGGGCGCACACACACACACACACACACACGGAGACAGACACGCCACAAAGGCAAAAAAAACATTGACATTAGATGTGTTAGATGTGTCATCGTTTGTTATTTCTCGTTTGGGCAGCTGAAGCGGTCCTCCACAGAGACTGTTTTGGTTGTCCCTGGTTACCCTCGATGAGGAAGTCTCCAGTCCTGAGCCCCGCCCGCCAGGCCACTCCCTCCACGTCCACAGACTCCAGGTACTGCAGTGCAGGGAAGGCCGGGGTGGGCGTGAACTCCTCGATGGGCGTCTCAGCTGGGGAAGAACACACACAAGTACCTGCCGCATCAGAACCGCTTAGTGTGCTCGCAATCAACTGAAGGTCTGTGTAGATAGCCAGTGTATGAGAAGGAGACCTGTTCACTAGTGCACTCGACCCCCACCCCCCCAACCCCCACCCCCCCTCTACCTTAAAATGCTCCGATACAACAACAAAACGTTTCATTTGGAGCCCAGCCAGATCACTAACGCAGGGTCTGGGCTTCTCAGGAGAGCTTGGTGTGTGTGTGTGTCTGTGTTTGCGTGCATGTGTGCGCTGTGTGCGTTGGTTCATTCAGTAAAAAGGAGAACAAGCACAGAGTTGAACCGCCGAGGAGACCTTCATCGGTGATCTACGCAAGTGGGCGTGTCTTCTCCCCCCTCACTCTACCGTTGCGTAACGGAACGATAGGACCGAAGAGGTGAGGTGAGACCCAGACGGGAGAGAGACCAGGTCACACTTTTCAGTCCAGAAGTGAACGCCGACTGAAAGAGCTGACTAGAGGCTCTTTATGTACAGCTCTCCGACCTTCGGAGAAGAGAGGGAGGGGAGAGAGAGCCTGGGGTGGACTCGCTTCATAACCGAGAGTGGTAAAGAGGTGGAGAGAGTACCGAGACTCCCGACCAGGTTCTCGTGAGGGGCTGCTTTTGTAACCTGTTTAAGATTGACGCTGGCACCTGCACTAGTGAGTGAGTGTTTGAGTGCGACTGTTTATGTGTGTGCGAGGCGTCGTTAGTGAGATGGAGGAAGAGTGCAGTTCTGAAGGATAAGACGACGACGGTGGAACATGAAACGGATATGAGGACCGAGAGAGAGAAGGGGGAGAGGGAACGGCGGTGGGAGGTTGGGTGGGGGGGGGGTAAAGAAGAAAGGACAGATCTAAAGGAGAGAAGTGAGGGAGTAAATGAAGGAGAGAGTGAGCCTCCCTGAAAGCTGAGGGCCATGTGTGAGGAACAGATGGGACAGTGAGCTGACAGCTCATCCAAGGATGACGCCACCACAGGGGCTAGACACACACACACACGCGCACGCACACACACACACACACACACACACACACACACACCACACCACACCACACACGCACACGCACCACCACGCACACACACGCACACAGGGCAAGGGGGGTGTTTACTAAGCCAGTCATGTTGTTGACTCAGAGACAATAGAGAGAATTAACTGTACAGTGTGACTCAGGAGGACAGGTCTGAAATTCCTCTCACAGGCTGCCGATAACTGTCCCTCTCTCCCTCTCTCTCGCTCTCTCTCTCTCTCGCCCTCTCCACTCTCACTCTCCCTCTCCCGTCTCCCTCTCCCTCTCCCTCTCCCTCTCCCTCTCCCTCTCCCTCTCCCTCTCCCTCTCCTCTCTCTCTCTCTCTCTCTCTCTCCCTCTCTCTCTCTCTCTCTCTCTCTCTCTCTCTCACACACGCACGGACCAACACCCAAATGCACTCGCACACACATATGGTACTGTATGTGCCTGTTTGAGAATATACGATACATGTGAGTGAGAAAGAGGGCGAGAGACGAGACATGGAAGAGAGAGAGAGAGAGAGAGAGAGAGAGCACTCAAATAATGCGATACCTTTGGCTCCTCGCAGGACAAAGCCGAACCCCTCATTTTCTTTCTTCTGTAGTACGGCGTTCTTCTCCTCTATGATGTAATCACTACAGAGGGGAGAGGAGAGAGACAGCAGGTGAGACTCCAACACCATCCTTCCACAACGCCAAAGAGAGAGAGAGAGAGAGAGGGACAGGTTCAGACAGCAACAGGGGCTGCAAGTGACTGATGGGGAGGTGGGAGAAAAAGACAAACACACTCATGTACACACACACGCACACACACACACAACACACATACAGTACCTGCACCTCTGTTTCTGACGACCCAATCACATTAAAAGCTCAGGCTATCTCAAGGGGCTCCCGCGGGCCAGCGTAGTGCTTTAAGCACGTGTGAACCTGTGTCAGCATGTTTTCCCTGAACCAGTGACGGCACACTGGCATTTGGCACTGGCATAGCGTTCAAACCACACCACGTCAAAACATCACCGGCTACCTGGAGAAGAGCTCCGTGGAAGAGAAGACCCAAGTTAAGCCTTCAGGATACCGTACTGTTCAATCGAGCCACGAATGGTCGGAAAGCACTTTGGGCTCTTTGAAGACAACTTTGAAGCAACAATTCTGGTCAGCAAACCAAGCCACACTCTGGGTTAGCAGTTAGCCTCTCACACTTACCCAGGGCAGACAGAGCCCCTGCCGGCCAGAGCGGGAGACCCCTGAGAACTCTGCTGACAGGGAAGGAGGTCAAACACTCGGTTGAACAAGGGAGACCGACTGAAACACTGGCAGACACAGAGAAAGAACTGACATTCTGAACACGCATGATCCTCTCCTGCCCCGCCCTGCCACTCCTCTCCTCTCCTGCACCTTCGTGATCTCTCCCAACAATGGCACGATGCTGTGCCTTTCAGAATAATACATCGCCTGCTCCCGAGAAAAATGTAAGATTGCATTTTGCAGACTCAATGCTACAGTCAACTAGCCCACAGCTCAATCCAGGCATTCCCAAACCCAGACAGATCCAGACGGTAATGCAGCATAATCCTGGCATTCATAACTTCATTTTATAGACTACTGTTGTTGTGGTATTATGGTTCTTCTATTCAGGCAGGTTGGGGCTGAGGTTTGTATGATGCTGTGACTCATTGTGTTTCATTGTTAAACTGGTATAGAGAAGTGGCATGACTCATTGTGTTACCGGCATGTTCAAACTAATGTACAAAAATCCGCTCTCTCATTTGTCTGCCCTTTTCCTGTCTCTCACTCTCTGTCCCCCCCCCTCAGTCTCTCTCTCTCTTTCACCCACTCCACATCCAACATGAGCCCCACACAGTGAACAAACCAGAACCTGCAACCCTACAGAATGACTCCCCTCTAGTGGCAGGACAGAGAAGGGCCTGCAGGCCCGCTCCCACGTCTATGCTATCTGTGGGATGCTGAGGTATTTATTTACTCAGTCTAAAGGCTAATACATCAGCCTGGCTTTCCACGGAGGCAAAGTGAACGGAAACAATGCGAGCCCTCGCACGCCCCAGCCCTCTGCCTCCTCCACAGAAACACTCTGGCATTTGGAGGGATTTTACATCACAACGCCAGCACCCCTCCTTCCTCTGTGCTCTCAGAGCACACAGCTGATTTAGAGAGGAGGCGGAGCCCTTCAGGGGGCTCTTTGTGATCAAATGTCACAGGGAGAGGAAGAGTGGAAGAAAGGATGGGGGGGGGGAGAGAGAAAAGAGAGGGGCAGGGGACTCAAAAGGTACAGCACACACACGGGGCGGCGCACGAACACGCACGCGCGCATGTGCCGTACAGCATCACTGAATGTCTCGCCTCTGTACGTGACTCCACTGAAGGAGCACCGACGCCTTCTCTCCTGTAGGTGGCAGCAGAACTACAACACCCTCTCCCTGCCCTTCCATCGGCATGACTCGACAACACGTCGTCCTCCACTGTATGAATGAAAGCCTGTCTGCGTGAGCATGAGGGAGGCTCGGCTGCCGGGGTGGGGGTGGTGGGGGCGACACGGGTCCGTTTCTATCGCGAGGAGCAAGCGGGCTTCTTCGTACCTGTATGAGGTGAAGTTGTCGTACGATCCCACAGTGTAGTGTCTGAACAGTCTCTTGGTGCGGTCCTCACGCGTTTCTGCAAAACAACACACACAGACACACACAGACACACACACACGCGTGTTAGTGCGTGTCAACTGCACGTTGTTGATGACGTCCTGTGGGGAACATTAGGGGAAAGCACTGAGGCGCAGCCGGCTGTGAGGAGAGAGAGGATGAGCTGTGTTGGGGGGGGGCGGGGGTCGTGGGAGTGCAGGTGGGGGTAAGTGAGTGTACGTAACTCTGTCTATATCGGGTGGGGCTGTAACTGTGGGGGTGGATATCCTGTGAGACTCTGGATAGGGATCGATGCCCCCCTACACACACACACCACACACACACACAATGTTCTCCTTCTAAACTGCAATCTGCTGACTGCAGGCCTTGAGATCCTGTCAGGCCACACAAACTCTTAATTGGACAGGTGTGTGTGTGTGTGTGTGTGTGTGTGTGTGTGTGTGTGTGTGTGTGTGTGTGTGCGTGTGCGCTAGAGGTGGCTCAGCTGTGTTTCTGTCATCAGTGTCCATCACTTTCGCCACACCTCTCCTGCTTTCTCCTTTACTTTGTTCCTCCATCCGTCTGACACCAGTCACGTTCTTTCCCTTCCTCGCGCTTCCTCTCCCTCCGACGCCGTTGTTATTTGACGTTAATAGACACACGGGCCCTTTGTTCTGACCTTCATTATAAATGCATTGTTTTCCTCTCCGCTGCCCAACCCTTAAACCCCATCTCGTCACACAGCCCCCTCTCTCAACAGGTACCTGTCCTTTCCCTCCCCTTTAAGGTAAATGTAAACAGGCGTACAGTACTTTATGGCTCAATAAAGCACATCCCCGTGACTCACTCTCGACCAATCAGAATGCTTGATTTCATCCAACCGTATTATAACAGTTAAATACAGCATACCCCATCCTGCCCAGCCTGGTAGCACCTAGCCAGAGGGCCTGCTGACCTGGAGGGCAGAAGGACAAGTGTGTTGATCAGGGAGGGTTGGTCTGGCAACAAAAGGGGCTTCTGGCCCATGTCTCTGGCCATAACCTGTGTGCGTTTCCCTGCGCTCATCCAAACACAAGGTTGGTGTTACTGTTGCCTGGCGGTGGGGATGAGGGCGAGGGGATCAGACAGCTGTTCATGTGAGTTAAGGGGGAGCTTGGATGGATGGATGATGTCTGGACATGACCAGCCTGGCCTTTACATCTCTCCCTCACCTCACCTCGCACACAAGCGCATGCATAAATGCATGTGAACACACACACACACAGGCAGGCATATAATAGTATGCATGCTTGGACACACAGATGATGAGCGATGATCACTCAACTCAAACATCTCGCTAGGGCCACATGAGCTAGGGTTCATGGTTTAGGGTTCCAAGTTCCATTTTTGGGTAAGGTTAGGTTTAGGATTCAGGTTAGGGGTTATGAAAATCAGGAATGAATTGTGGGTCCTCACAAGAATAGCTCAGCTGTGTGTGTGTGTGTGTGTGTGTGTGTGTGTGTGTGTGTGTGTGTGTGTGTGTGTGTGTGTGTGTGTGTGCGTGTGTGTGTGTGTGTGTGTGTGTGTGTGTGTGTGTGTGTGTGCGTGTGTGAGTGTGTGTGTGTGTGCGCACAGGGCGGTAGTAGCAGATGCAGTGTAAGTGTGTGTAATGTAGCTCATTCATCACTTGTGTCGTTCGCTCTCTCCAGCCCAGGAGCATCTAAAGGCTGGGCCCTGATAGCACAGATAACCCCATCTCCACCACCATCCATCACACAGAGAGAGAGAGACAGAGAGTGGGAGAGACAGACAGAGAGACTGAGAGAGAGACTGAGAGAGAGACCCAGAGAAAGAGAGAGACAGAGACAGACAAACAGAGAGAGAGACAGAGAGAGAGAGAGAGAGAGAGAGAGAGAGAGAGAGAGAGAGAGAGATGAGAGAGAGAGAGATGAGAGAGATGAGAGAGAAAGAGAGACAGAGAGAGAGAGAGAGACAGAGTGAGTTAAAGTGAGTGGTGGTTGTATGTATGAAAAACATGAGATCAACATGACTGTGCCAGCGCTGCACGTCTGTGTGCTGTCCTGCAGCGACGGACAGACGGACACAGTGTGCCACCAGATGAGATTCAAACCAGCGTGACTCACTTCCCAATCTGGACCTGAGCTTCGGAGTCTGGGAGGGAACTATTATGGGATGGATATCATCTGTACTGATTCATCAAGTGGGCTTGAGAATGAGCCTTCATTAAGAGGGATTTGGCTGGGGATCTTCATGAAGACAGTACATCTGTGGACCACTAGGCAGATGGTCATCACATTGCCCAACTAAAGAAAATGAGCTGCACCGACATTCAAGTCAAAGTTGGCCATTAGCCCAGGGAAATTTCTCCTGAACGGAGCGGCCATTGATCCAGGAGGATGGGGGGGTTCAGTCCCAGGCCTGTGCCGCTGCCCACGTAGCCTCACTCCACTCTCCTCAGAATGCAAGAGCTCAGCTGTCCTTGTTTGAAGGACGCCAGCAACACCTTCACACGCTCCTACGAGCACTGACGCGCACACGCACGCGCGGAACTCTTTTGACGAACCGTGCTGAATGAGAATGAGCCTGCACTGCACAGACGGATAAGCACTCCCCCCGACACACACACACACACACACACACAAGCAAGCACACACACATACACACACACACTAGCAAGCACATACACACATACACACACGCTGTGACACACCCCTGGAGAGTCGGAGCCTTCCCAGCCCTCCCATCACCAGGGAGAGCAGCGCCGCTTGTGGGCGACAACAGTCAACTGGTTCCACCTGGTTCCACCTGGTTCCAGGCAGCACGGCTGTGGCTCGTCTACCCATCAGCACCCTCTTCTACAAAGACCAGGCCGACAGGGTTCAGAGGAGAGGAACGCCGTGAGAGGAAGAAAGCAGAGAGAGGGGGAGACAGAGAGAGAGGGCCGGTTGCTGGCACAAATACCCCTGGCCAATCACGTCCAGTGTCTCAAACAGAGGCTGAGAGGAGAACTTCTGTCTTCCTGTGAAAGCTTTGTTTCTTTGGCTCGTTAAACACACATCGGTGCAAGTTTCCCGTTTTCTGTATTGAGTCCTCCTGAACTGTATGTGTCTCTGCCCTCGGAGTCCCAGCCGTTGTCACAACACACACACACACACACACACACACACACACACACGAGTGTTGTCTCACTGAGCTGTGTCCCCATGTTAACCTCTAGTCTACCTCCCCTGTCTCCTAAACCGGGCCAGGAGAAATGTGTCTCCTAGGACAAACATGACAAGCTGTTTTGTACCTGGTCACTGACCAGAGATCAGACACACTGCCCTCCCTGTACCTGAGGTGACACGATCATGTCTGACCTGCACATGACCTCCCCCCCCCCATCTCCACGTCTCCAGACTCCTGTCACCACACACACACACACACACACACACACACAGGCAGCACGACTGATAACAGGCCATGGCCACTGCCTTGTAAAGGTAGAGAGCGAAAGCCAGACACGGGTGTCAAACACACAGACACTCGGGGAGACGTGCACAGCGGCGGGCGTCTAGGCATCGGGGGTCGAACACTCAGCAAGGTGGAAAGCTTTTATCCCGAGTGATGAACAGTGCAGGTACTGCAAAAGATGAACGTTCAGAAGTGTACAGTTCTAATGCTATTTCAGTGGTCAGTCAAAGAGCAGTCTGTTGCCACATTGCCAAGTAACCACGTCTCGTATACCAGGCACGACAAGCAACAAAGGATGTGGCTCGAATCCGGGGTAGAACACCAAGTAGAATGTGTACACAGCAGAGATACACCCCTGGTCATGGTGGGGACAGGACACTGTTTAAATCGGTCAGACTCCTTTAAGAGAGGGATTTTTTATTTTGATGAGTTAGATACAGCGTTAGGTAATGATATAATGATTCTCTCTCCTTCTCCTCTCACACAATGTGACTACCGTCGAGTTCTTTAAGCACACTGCAGTGGTCAGGTCAGGAGAGAGAGCTGAATGACCCACTTCCCCACAGATGGAAAATGAGGATTATCCTCACATAACAGATACACCCTCCTTTAGTGCTCGCTAGTCAGTTTATAATAGGATGAATGTACCTTGGATGAAAGCGAATGTAGTTTATTAGGAGTTCAGATGAGAGATACTGAGTACAGTCCAGGGTGATAGAAGGGACGTTAAAGGAAAGGCAGCTAGATTAGACAGGGACAACAAATATCCACAACAGCTTCAGAAATGATTCGATTTTCAGTCTAGGTGTGTGTGTGTGCGTTAGTTTAACTATTCTTATAGGGACCAGAACTCCCCTCAAGAATCATAAACTAAGGAAAATGTAACTTACAGGGACATTTACTTGGTTCAAGTAGCTTTCAAAATCTATGTATAGGTGGTATTGGGGGTTAGGTTAAGGCATATAATTAAGGTTATGGACAACAGGATTTTGAATGGAACTGCATATGTGTGTTCGTGTGTACACTGTACACTGTACTGTGTCTTTGTGTGTCATCAGTTGAGGTTGGAATAAAGCCTGATAGAAGAACAAAAGTACAGACAGAAGAACAAACAAATGTTCAGACAGCAGTACAGACAGATGTTCAGACCAGCGGCATCCATCGGGGATGATAGTCAACGGCAATAGAAGCAGGAACCACAATAAGCGAAGCTTGATGAAAGGGTGGATATCATCCATGTGCAAGACCTAAAGAAGACTGGATTAACTAATGTACCTCATCTGTCACCACTGAGACAGACGAAGAGTTAAAGAGAAAGAGAGAGAGAGAGAGAGAGAGAGAGAGAGAGAAGGACATGGAGAACCAGGGAAAAGTGTGTTTTCCACATATATACTGTATATATTTACAGTTCTAAAAGGCAGAGTTCATCAACACCGGCAAGGGTGAGAATCAGGCCACCTGTCAGACGCTTCGTAATGATCTGCAGTGGAACCTAGGCTACTGGATTTACTTTAGAATACCTATTTACTTCAGGGGGAGAGGGGTAGGTAAGCAGGTGAGGATGGAGAGAAGGAGGTGAGGAGGAAGAGAGGTGAAAACTGAGGAAGGAGGGAATGTGAAAATGAAGGCCTCAAGCTACAGACTGTGAGTGTGATATTGAATTGTGAGGTTGGCTGAGGTACACTCCAACATATGATTACACAGTGTGTGTAGAATGAGCACCAGCATTCTGCATCTGTACGTTCAGCACAATTCCACAAAAACCCTCACAGTAACTCATTACAAAAGACATATTTATCCAGAAGATGAACAGGTCTACAGTACTGCTACAGTATCTTCACATTGTGTGACAGAACCATACAGCAACAACAACTCTATGTTATTAACTAAAAAGTTATATTTAATACCGACCAGCAGCCTTCCATGAATGCTAATGCCTGCTAGCTCCTGTTCAAAAGAGCCTGCTAGCTCGCCACAGTACAGTAGCACGCTCAAATGAGAATGTGTTTGACGGGGCACAAGTAACAGTCGCTCTGCTGTGCTTTATGTGACTTACCCTGGTAGCCTCCGCGACCCATGCAGTAGGGCTGCTCCGCCTTGACGACGGTCACTACGCCGTCTATCCTGCTGCAGAGCACAGGCAGATCTGACACCAGGACAGGACAGCAGTCCATCTCTGCCCACACCTACCAACCCCTCCTGCAACTCCCCCCGGGCCACTGTCTGGGCTGCCCCTGCTGCCCTGTCATGGAGACCCCGACAGTCCTCCTGACCTCCTTCCCCTCATTCTCCAGTAGGGGCCATGACGCTTGACCCTCCCCATCAGCCCTGAGCCCCTCCTTCCGTCGCCTTCCCCGTCTCCATCACAGATGTCCGGGATGGGAAAGTGCTCCTGGATACTATAGATTCCCTCCGACGTCTCCGCGCTTCTCGCCCCTTTTCTATGTCTCTGTCAACGGTGCTTGTTATCACCGTAAACTGGTCTTTTCTACACAGAAAAGAAAAATAAGAAACTATTTCTCATTTTACCTCGCAATTTCTCTCTCGCTTCCCTTCTGGTTTCTGAGTGGTGTCTGCGCTGTGGGAGAGGCAAACAGTCTAGTTCTGTATACTAGAAATGGCTGGGACCAATGCCTATAAATACCTCCTCTCTCTCCCTCTCTCCCTGAGCAGAGAGGATTTCAATAATTCAGTCAGAAGTAGACAAGAAGAACAACTAAAGAAAAGACTCGACACAGAGCTAACACAACATTACAGCTGCCTTTGAGGGAAGGTCAAGTGCTAAAACAAGAAAACACATACACACACACACACACACACACACACACACACACACACACAAACAGCCTGGAGCAGGGGAAAGAGTCTGATTAGCCATGCCCAGTAAGAGGGCTGCTATGTATCTCAAGTTAGTTAACCTGTTTTCCATTTAGATGGAAAACTGTGTGTGTGTGTGTGTGTGTTAGGAATAACCACATTGGCATGGATCCATCATGATATAATCAGACCTTTACTAAGGTCGGGCTAGTGTGAAGTGTAACATTCAAGCAGCCCTTTACAGATTGATCACATGACCTAACCTACTCCTCTATCTACCTGTGTTGCTAGCAACATGGAGTGTGAAAATCCATGCCACCATGAAATGGACTTGGCTTTCATGGAGAGAAGTTCAGTCACCCGATCTTTGTGTTTATTTGTTTGCTTCTGGGTGTGTACGTGTGCACGAGCACGTGTGTAGCGTGTGTCTGTGTGTGTGCACGCGCAAGTGAGAAAATGCGCTAGCGTGTGTGTGTGTCTGTGTCCTATCACCCAATGTGCTCCTTGTCAAAAGTGATTTGTCTTTGCTCCACTGTGGCCGCTGCTTCGGCTTTGATTCATTGTTCAAATAGCACAGCCATCTATTATGATTTCACATAGATCTGTTCTCTGTGGTGAGGTGTTTGTGTGTGGTGAGTGTGTGTGTGCTCACGCGTGCGTGTGTGCCTAGCGCAGCACACTCGACTGACTTCTGATGAAAAGCACAGATAGTGACCATCACTCAGATGTATAACAGGCACACACAAACCCAAGGCACACACGCCCATGCAAAACGCTCGCATGATCAGATGGTGTCATTTTAGGAGACAAGGTTGCTTCACGGGGTTAAAGAGATCAGGACCCCAGTAGAATCACCAGTCAATAATACTGACTCAGCAAAACCACCAGAGATGTCATCCAACATCCAGCTCTCCATGTTCTGACTCAATCTCGCTCTCATTGTCTCCCTCCTTTCATCTCTCACTCTGTCTCTCTCTGTCTCTCTCTCTCTGACTCTCTCTCTCTCTCTCCCTCCCTCTCACACTCACCCCCTCTGTCTAGTAGGATCCATTAATTGCTTGCTAACTCTGCACTCACATGTACCATAAAGACTTAAGTGTCTACATGCCCGTATGTGTGTTACCTGGTTATTGCTTCAGCATTTGCATAGAGAAGAACTTAATAGCATTGGTGTTGCTCAACAGATAGCTCCACCATCTGGATCCGCCTCTGCCAGCACAGACAAGCGAGGCATTTACACATTTCTTTCACTCCTACTCCTCGACCCGTCTTTACGAAGGGAAATGTGATGTTCTGCCTGAAGGAGGAATCCTGGTATTGAAACAGTCTGTCTGTTAGTGTTCTATTCAGGAGGAGAACAGAAAGAAAGAACACAAGGAGCGAGACAGACTGGAAGGAGATGGAGGTCAGTCTTGTTAACAGAGTCAAATAAGGTGTCAGCCTAGGATTCAATCACCGCTCTGGGGTCATTCTGCGTGCTTGAGTGTGTGTGTGACGGAAAGAGAGATCGAGAATAAGAGAGAGAGAGTAGTTAAAGAGGAGAGCCTGATATAGTCTAAGGTCAGTCTGTGTCACTGAGTTGACTGCCAACTAGCAGACATACCTCCTGTCAAGCGGTCTGTCAGGAGACTGAAACGTACAGCTTACCCCTTATCACTCAGAACCACACACCAGGGACACACACTCAGAGACACACACACCAGGGACACACACTCAGAGACACACACACTCAGAGACACACACTCAGAGACACACACTCAGAGACACACACTCAGAGACACACACTCAGAGACACACACCAGGGACTTTGAATGCAAGTGTGCGTTCAAATATTAACAGTAGACAAATGTTAAGGATGCCCCCGAATACAACCCTGTCTCTAGCTCTAAGAAGAGTCCCTCTCCCTCTCCCTCTCCCTCTCCCTCTCCCTCTCCCTCTCCCTCTCCCTCTCCCTCTCCCTCTCCCTCTCCCTCTCCCTCTCCCTCTCCCTCTCCCTCTCCCTCTCCCTCTCCCTCTCCCTCTCCCTCTCTCGACTAACTTCCTAATGGATAGGTTCGAGTAAAACCCATTCTGGGGTTTCTGGCGGCTGGTGGCGGTTCATACGGATGTGACTCATGCAACAAGCCAGAGCAGAGGGTAGAGGCCAGAGAAGGGTGGGAGATTGACAACGTAAGAATGAAGGAAGAAGAATGGAGAGGGAGAAGGAGGATGGGAGAAGATAGAGGACAATGGGGAAGAGAGAGGCAAAAATAATTGCTGACAATTTACCTTGTACCACACCATTGTGCAATTCATGCTTGACTATACAGTACAGAGTTTGTGTGTGTGTGTGTGTGTGTGTTGGCAGAAATAGTGCATGAGTTGCTTGTGGCAGAGTTTTAGCAGGATTAAAAAGAAATAACTCAATTCATAGCTCATTCGGTAATTTAGTACATTAATATTGACACAAAAACAAGCACACACACAAACACACAAACATTACCTGCTGAGTAAGTACATCCTATAAACCCTAAACGAGTCATACGACTGGGAGTGTGCGCAAATGCGTATATCCAAACAAGCGAGTTGTGGAACACAGAATTTGTTAGATAGGGTCAGTTTAAACAGCGTGGATTCTGAGACGAGAATGAAACAGTAACAGTGTGACCCCCCTCGCCCCCCCCATCCCTCCCCCCACACACGCCCGTCCCCCACACACGCACATCCCCACACACGCACATCCCCACACACGCACATCCCCACACAAGCCCATCTTGACACCACTACCAGCAGCGTTACCCTACTGTTTCGCTCAATGAAACCTTAATGGATTAAATCAATATATTTAATTTTCTTTGCTACCTTCCTTTTCCCTATCAGCCCCCCCTCACACACCCCCCCCCACACACACACACCCCCCACACACACCACCCCCTCTCCCATCTGTCGTATGGGTGTAGCAGCAGCCGTTCAAGATGGAGTGCTGTCCCCAGGTACTGGAGCCCAAAGCCAGGATGGATCAGCACACAGACAGGAAAACATACCTACTGAGAGAATCACAAACGACACCTTGCTTCCATCCCTCTCTGTCTCTCACTGTCTCCTTCTCTCTCTCTCCCTCTCTCTATCTCTCTGTCTCCTTCTCTCTCCCTCTCCCCCCCCCCTCTATCTCTCTGTCTCCTTCTCTCTCCCTCTCCCTCTCTCCATCTCTCTGTCTCCCTCTCTCTGCCTCTCCCTCCATCTCTCTGTCTCCTTCTCTCTCCCTCTCCCCCCCCCCTCCATCTCTCTGTCTCCTTCTATCTCCCTCTCCCCCCCCCCTCTATCTCTCCGTCTCCTTCTATTTGCCCTTCACTTTAATCGGGTTTCTCCCACTCTCTTGATTTTCATTTGTCTCTCCCTTTTCTAAACCTGCGGAGTTGAGAGAGGGACAGGGTGGGAAGAGGGGGGAGAGGTGGGGAGGAGGGCCGAGGGGGGGGAGGAGAGAGGGGAGAGATAAAGAGGGATGGCACTTTTAGAGTCACGACTCAGGGGTGATGTATTAGAGGCACAGAGGGAGCATACGTCAATACAGCGAGCCTCAACACACAAACAAACACACACACGCACACCCCCCCACACACACACCACACACACGGGAGAGTGCAGTATTGTTTGGGTTGGTTAATTGTAGACAGGTCTGTCTCTCTTGGCTCAGTGGGCTGAGACGTATTGCCCTAACTGTCAGCGACACCTCAGCGGGTACCTTCTCATAAACAAGAGGGACTGTGTGTCTCTGTATGTGTGTGCATACGTGTGTGTGTGTGTGTGTGTGTGTGTAAATGTATCTGTGGGTCTACACGCGTGCATTACCTACTCTTTCATCACTGTTGAGAACGCCCTGTACAATAACAAAGAGGTCTGTGTCGCTAACACTTAGATGAGGAACTTTGTAGGCCAGGATCATGATGATGTCATGAAAAGCAGAGCAGCTACCACAGATAGAGGAAACACACTGGCACACGTGAGGGTTTTTTGTTATACTGAGGCGCAAGAGATGTAGTTGTGTTTAAACCATCACGTGAAGTATACTCCATGTGTAGTGAGCAGAAAGAGAGAAGGAGAGATGAAGGAGGGAGAAGGGAATGAGGTGGGAGGACACATTTTATGATGGAGGAAAAAAAAGTATCAGAGACTTTTTGGGGATTTATGAGACAGTGCGCGCTCTCTCTCTCTCTCTCTCTCTCTCCTCTCTCGCTCTCCTCTCTCTCTCTCTCTCTCTCTCTCTCTCTCTCACACTCTCTCTCTAACTCTCTCTCTCCGTGTTTTCCTGTCCTTAAGAGTATCCTCCCCATCCTTCTCACTCACTATCTCCCTCTTCCCTCTTCCTCCCCCACCTCCCCCTATCTTTCCCACAATGCATTTAAATGGGATATTTAGCCTCCCCCCATCAACCCCGCCACAGACCTAAAAGAGAGAAAGAGATGACAAACAGGCTGTAGACATTTATCAATAACCTCTGCTCTACACAACCCCTGCACACCACATAGCCCAAAACACACACACAACACACACACAAACTGTGGATACACCACACACACACACATAAACTGTACGCACACACGCACACACACTACAAGAACAGTTTCCCCTCTTCCCCATTGTCATACATACATGAGGGGATATGTAGTTTGCCACCAGGTACTTTGAACAAGGAGCGTGGCATCATTGTCACGGTTGTTTGTCCCAGATATATCCTTTAACACACTGTTATATGGAGAGCTGATAAAAACTTGATGCGACCATAAACACAGCACCTGCTACCTAATCAGAGCGTAATGGGGTGTCCGTTTGAAGGGCTGGTCTAATGCTGCCTGCCTTCTACACCGTCACTGGGATCCAGATGGCGTTTTGGCCGTGGTGGTAAATGCACCTCAAAACCAGCAACAACGGATCGCAGCCAGAACTGGGAACAATAGAAATGTAAGCACCGTGGACAAGGCCATACAAGACGATGTTTACAGTTGGAGCGTGTGTACTACTGATGCATCAGCACTGCAGTTTGTGTGTGTGTGTGTCAGTGTGTGTGTGTGTGTGTGTGTTAGTGTGTGTGTGTGTGGCAGAGTCCTTACCTAGTCGAGGGTCGTACTGCCTCATCTGAACCTCCTCCACGCAGTCTGCCGGGAACCAGCCTGTTCTCCCTTTGACCGTGCCCTCCCAAAAGCCTCCTTCACCTATACTCAGCACTGAGAGAGGGAGAGAGGAGAGATGGGGGAGAGAGACACACAGTTAGTGAAAGAAACGACAGGCGCCACAAGTGGAGTGATCTTGACTTTGAATTGTGCCGTGGTGGCGGGAGGCTGTCTGTGGGAGATGTCCTGTGGTGACGGGAGGCTGTCTGTGGGAGGAGTCCTGTGGTGACGGGAGGCTGTCTGTGGGAGATGTCCTGTGGTGAGGTGCTGATCCTGTACCTCCCTGCTCTGTAGCTGACCACTGCCCAATGCAGAGCGCCGCAAAGGCTCAACCCATTCAGAACACTGCCTATATGAGTTTGACCATCCATTCACTTCTAATTTTGTCCTCTATTCTTAATGCCAAATTGTATACAGTCTCTGGTCTGCACCTCACTGTGTCACCAACTGTCTATCGAGGTGGGGTTCCTTCACTGAACTGCTCCTTCGAAGGCTTCTTCTGTTTTGCTCTGAGTTTTTCATGATGTAATGGTTGTAAAAGGGCTGTGCAAATAACATTTTATGTGATTTCAAAGACACGGAGAGAGATAGTCAGAGAAAGAGAGTGAAAGGAAGAGAGACAGAGAAAGAAAAAGAGAGAGAGTAGGTCTTAAGCAAAGCATTCATTTCCACAACACTGATTCATTAACCCAGGAAACATACACACACATACACACACACACACACACACAAAAAGATCTCTAGCTGCAACTCAGGCTCTGCACGAGTGAGCCTTATTTTACAATGGTTGCTAGGATACGCCAGTGTACTGTCTTGTGGTGTTGCGGGTTGATTGAGAGAGTCAGAGTGTGGTCCTCATGGAATGGATGACAACCTCTCGAGTTCTTCACTTCATAGCATATCACTATAACCCTGAGCCAACCCAGCCAAGAGCCTGCAGGAGTGAAGTCATGGCTGCAAGTCATGGCCTGGATCCAGTGCTAAACCACAACTCCCTCTCCCTGCACAGAGACCCTGCTGGAGAAATGAACCTTTCAGCAGCCCGGGGGAGATGCACATATCCTCCTCTGATCACAGCTTAACACTGCCTCCCTGCCTCTCACCCTGCCTCTCACCCTGCTCTCTCTCTCTATCATCTACAGTAATGCCGGTCCTCTGGTTGAGACACCTGATTGATCCGTCATGGTCCCCACACCTGCATCCCCGAACATACATCATTAAACTCAACTGACCTCAGCATCAAATGCTTACCAGCCAGCCAGCAGGCAGAACTAAACGATCCTCGCACTGCACCAACACAGCTCTGGGGAAGATGACTGTTCACGCATATTCAACATACAAAGACACTAACGACACACAGACAGACACACACACACACACACACACACACACACTAACATCGTCTCTAACTCCTTTTCCACAGCTGAATAAACCCCAAGCACTAATCAAGACTACAGAAATCAAGCCAATTAATAGCCTGTCAGTGCAGTCACGATAAGGTCGACAACCACACACACACACACACACACACACACACACACACACACACACTAAACCCCACAGCATCGTAGCTTAATCCTCAAATTGCCATCAGCTAATATCAGCTAATATCTGAGAGATACTACACACTCAAATACAAACACTCACACATACACAAACACACACAGACACAGTATGCAAATAGAAATGCAAATGCAGACACACATTCACATGCGTTCAAACACGCACACGTCTCGTGTTAGATATCAGTGATAACTTATCACTCTCCATACCCTGCCACTTGGCTCTGATGCTTGCCAAGCCAGTGTTGGCATGACAACTGTCCTCGGGAAACAGACGTTGACTCTGTGGCAGAGTGGCAGGAAGGAACTTTACGTGTGTGTGTCTACGTGTGTGTGTTTATGTGTGAGTAGGTGTGTGTTTGTGTGTGCGTGTGTGACGAACAAGCAAGCATCATTAGTGCTGCATCCTTTACATCCTGTACCCAGACTGCTTTGGGGCCACAGCCAGAGAGAGATGGAAGCGGAGCATTGAACAGACAGAGAGGGAGGAGAGGGAAGACGAGAGGTACAGAGAGGGAGGAGACAGACGGATAGAAGGTAGAAAAGGAGAGAAAATCGTTTGGGGGAAAGAAGGACGGTGATAACACCAAAACACAACAGACTAGAGGACACTGAGAAGGCCGACAGAGTGTTAATGACTACAGAAACAGCTTGTCTACAGAAAGTGCCTCAAGCCAGGCTAAACAGTTAGCCCACTGCAGTACCCAATCAACACCTCTGTAGGGGCTTGGCCAAGCCCACCCCCAGCCCAGCCGATCTTAGCCTAGCCTAGCCTACACTAGCTTTACCTAGCCTAGCCTACGCTAGCTTTACCTAGCCTAGCCTAGCCTACACTAGCTTTACCTAGCCTAGCCTACACTTTCTTTACCTAGCCTAGCCTAGCCTACACTAGCTTTACCTAGCCTAGCCTACACTAGCTTTACCTAGCCTAGCCTACACTTGCTTTACCTAGCCTAGCCTAGCCTACACTTGCTTTACCTAGACTAGCCTAGCCTGAATAGTAGCACCTCTGCAGCACTTCTATACCTCTCCACAGGTTCACATGAGCTCATAATCACCTGCAGCGCTAAACAGGAGAGAGAACAGAAGCCTTGAGAAGTCTGCACTGAGAGAATGGGAGTCTAGGTTGGCTCTCACGACAATGGAGATACTTTAAATAGTGCCGATCCATCATAAGACAAATGGTCTGCACGTGCGAGCGTTTACCCACACCTGCATGCGTTCACACTCAGACAGGTCAAGAACAAGCACAAGCACTTGTGCAACGCTTAACAAAGCCTCCAGATTTCCACAGTGAGCAGTCAATGCAATGCAACAATGAACTCTGTGGCCGGCATTGTACACATTGTACAGTCACTTTCATTATGGCAGACACAGACAGGCCCAATTATGCCCGAATAAAGATATTGTGGAGAGGATGGGAAGACAGAGAGAGAGAGAGAGAGAGAGAGAAGCTAGAGAGTTGGCGGGAGTTAGCACTAATGCAGATCTGTATCTGTTCGAGAGCAGAGAGAGAAAAATTAAAATACTTCAAGACATGCTGAGAAGTTAAAGGGGTAGTCATCATCAAATATGTAATAGGGTTTTATAGATCTGATTCTGTATGTACCAAGTCCACACTATACGTCTCCAATCTGATGCGATGCAGAGTATAGATGTGTGTGCGTGATGTGTGTGATGTGTGCGTGTGCGTGTCCTTGTCTGAGAGTGTGTGTCTGGTGTTGCAACGTTGCAAGTCACGACTTCTGGTCCAAAAATAGCATCAGGGAAGATGCAGAGCTATTTATACTCCACACACACCCTGCCTACAGGCTTCACTGCATCTCCACCGTGTGTGTGTCTGTGTGTGTGTGTGTGTGTGTGTGTGTATCTGAATGTGTGTGACGACCGATTGAGGGAATTTTAATTCCAGCTCAGCTTCGCTCTATTGGTTGGAGCTGAGTCATTCACATAAATATTCTCTCTGTTCCCCCTCCCCTCTCTGTCTCTCTCTGACTTTCTCTGTCTCTCTCTCTCTCTGTCCTTCTCGCCCTCTGAATCTTTCTTTTTCTCTTTCCTTCTCTTTCACACACTCCACGCATACACACACTCACTCACTCACAGATATGCAATTGTGTATGTATTCCATGTGTGAATGCCAAACTGCTCAGAGTGTGTGTACAAAAGTCAATCTTGAGCGTGAGGTGCTACTGCACATGTAGGGGGTCAAAACTGCCGAGCAAGGGTTTTCTACAGAACACCAGAGAGTGTGTATGTGTGTATGTGTGTTTTACAACAACCAGAGTGAAACTGTTATTAGATTTGGAGCCCTGTATGCTTGATTAAATCTCAGTTCAATCCCCTAATAGACAGAGCCGAGAAGCATGTTCATGACACACACACACACACACACACACAAGACACAGGCCAGGGTAAGGAGCCTGCAGATGACTCAGAGAGATGGGGTGTCGGACAGAGAGGTGCGTTCATTCATGAAGTTGTTTGACAGCAGAGCACACGGCTGTCTAGGAGGTCGCAGCTCCCAGGAGAGCCAGAGAGAGAGCCAGGGGCGGGATCACTCATCTGGGATTGGATATGAAGGGAGGGATATGGTAGTACAACGGACAGAAAAACAGATCAAGGACAGAGTCGAGGGGGAAAAGAGGTGGAGGAAGACTGAAAGGAAGAATGAGAGGGAGGAAAAGAGGAGTGGTGGCTGTGAAGGGGAGGGTGGTAAAGAGGGAAGGATGAGAGTACAGACAGAGTGGACCTGGGGGAAAAGATGAGTGCGGGCGAAGGAGGGAGGGAATAAGTGAGCAGAGGAAAGGATAGTCACGCTTCCCTGAGAGAGAGTGTGTGGGCGTCTGTGTGTGTGTGTGCACGCGCGTGTGGGTGTATGTTGTTCTCACAACTCCTTTAGCTAAGAGAGGGCTAGGGAGTGGTGCAGTCCCTACCTCATCAGTATTCAACAGAGAGAGAGAGGAGAGTAGAGAGAGAGAGAGAGAGAGATAGAGAGAGAGATAGAGAGAGAGAGAGAGAGAGAGAGAGAAGAGCAGTACTGTTTTGATGGTAGAAAATGTAGTAGAAATAGAGAGGGAGAAATATATAAGAGAGACACATAGAGAGAGAGAGAGAGAGAGAGAAAAAGACACAGAGAGAGAGAGTGAGAGAGAGATAGAGAGAGAGAGAGAGAGAGAGAGAAAAAAGCTTTATTTATGAATGACAGAGGAAGTAGGCAGCACAGTGAGCAGTGGAGGAATGAAAAGATAAAGGTAAAGGAGGGAGGGAGGAGGAAGGGAGTTGGAAGGGAGGAGGAAGGGAGTTGGAAGGGAGGAGGAAGGGAGGAAGAAGGGAGGAGGAAGAGGGGGAGGAGGAAGGTAGGAGAAAGGGAGGAGGAAGTCTAACAACCCAAGCTGACAGAGGTATCCCCATCCTTCCTCCTTTGCCTTGAAGGATCCACCTATTTACCTCCCATCTCTCTCACTCTCTCTCTCCACCTTTCCATCTCTATTGGCCACTGGGTGTAGACTAAAATAGAACAAGCACCTAATAACTCTTTCCCTTCTGCCTTTCTTTCTCTCTCACACGTTTGAAACTCATGTTTGGTATTTTAACAATGCTACTGCCATCTACTGTATTGAGGTATCCTGATAATTGCACAGTAAGAACATGTTATGACCTGAATACTAGCATGTGAGACCTGAGAATGAGCTTCTGGTCTGGTGACTCTGCATGTAAATAAGTTCTAAATAAGTATCTATTTTATTGACTTTTAAACAAGAGATCAATAGGTTGTTGATTGCAGACATGTCAAAAATAGAGTATTGGTTGTTTCAAGTCATTTCTCATTCTGTTAATCTGTTATTGATTGGTGAGTTGATGTGAAAATATATGGATTTTAAGGATTGCGCATGACTGTGCATACCTATGCTTTTCCCTGATGTACAATACCCAATCATATGGTGCAACAAGACCTTATCCTTAATTCTTCTGTTATACTGGTCTTCTCCAACCGAGATACTATGACTTTAATAAATACTCGCCTCTCTTTCCTCACTGCACCTCACTCTCTCTACTCTACTCTCTCTCTCTCCCTCCCTCACACACACACACACACACACACACACACACACACACTACGTAACGACTGGGCCAGGGATATTGGGCCTGTTGCTGAATACCATATGGAGTCACTACAGGATCTCACAGCCACACTCTGACTGCAGTGGCACTCTGACACACACACACGCGCGCACACACACACACACACACGGTGACACACACTGCAGATACACAGCTTCAAGCAACGCTTCTTGATTGTGTATTCGTGTCAGCTCGTGAAACGTAAAGGCCCGCGCTCCTGCCGCACCGCTTCATGTTTATTCATAACGAGTGCGGCCGCCGCTGTTTTTCTCCTGTGTTTGTAATTAGCGGTGCACAGGTCACGCGTGTGCGCGCGTCTCCGCGCATCACTGTAATTAGCCGCGTGTAGAGCAAGCGGGCCGCTTCAAATCTCTAATCGAAGCTCCGGATCTCTTCGGCGAGAGAGGGAGCGCGTGCTCGTACACAGACTGTGGGCGTGCGAGCGAGTGTACAGCGGGGGTCCTCGGCACCACGACCTGCCCACCGAGGAGGGGAGACGGGACGAGGAGAAAGCAAAGTGCTCCCCACCATGGTCATCGGAAGCTTACCGAGCCCTTGCTGGCTGAAACAGCTGGAGGATGTGTAGGACTGGATGAGAATAACGGTGCAGGGTATGTGACGGGTATGACTCTGTACTGTACAACAGCGCAGAAGGATTTGGGTCTGCTGTAGCGAATGGTCTGTGGTGTGTATTGTACGTGTGAATGTGTGTGTGTGTGTGTGGGGGGGGGGTGTTTGTGTGTGTGTTTGTGTGTGTATAATACAGGGACAGGTGGTGCGGTCTGCAGGGTGTAGGTTTGAGTGTGGGCGGGCCTTTGCTACATGCTGCGTTTCTGATTGGACAGTGAGAAGGTCATCTGTGACAAAAGCACCCTTCCCTTAGGCCACTGAACTGACCAGCATAACTATTAAATGTGTGCATACACACACACACACACACACACACACACACACACACAGAATACGGCATTCAACACATTTGTCAGTAGAAATGAGGACCAGTCTTAATAAAGTGCAAGCCCTCTAGACCCCACTCACCCAACTCTGTCATTTCTCCTGGGGAGAAAGGGACAAATGAACACACACACACACACATCCCCCCCCACTCTCACACCATTAGCATTTCCCATCACTCTGCCCCCTCAGGCACACACACACACACACAGACTGGTCTTAATGCAGCCAGGAGTAGCTCTCAGTCTGGGAGAGAGAGGGAGAGAGAGGGAGAGAGAGGGAGAGAGAGGGAGAGAGAGGGATAGGGGGAGACCTAATAGCATGAGCTAGCAGCAGGGCAGCCATTGAGAGTATGCGTATAAGAGTGGTTGGTACAGTGTTACAGTACAGCGCAGTATGGACTGCATGTCCTATACTGATATTTATATGTCTGCTGTTACGGCTCTAGTCGATAAAACAACAGAAGCCCAGCATGTACACTTGTCTCAGGGATATTCCAAATATACATTAGCATTATAGACAACCGTATGGTTGTACACAGCATAAACAGCATCTCCTCTTTGTGAACAGACAGTTTTTCCAGACATACTATTGTAAGGTCTCAGCAAAACCAGTGGATGTGTTAATGTCATGGCAACACTGCGGTATCTCACTGGGGAGGCATGCTGAAGAGAGAACAGGGGAGGATTCACTCTCAGCTCTCAGTCACAGTGTAAACCTTCCTATGGGCTGAGATCAGAGCACAACTGGTTTTCACCTGAATACATGCAGGGGGGTAGTGAGTGTGTGTGTGTGTGTGTGTCTGTGTGTGTGTGTGAGAGAGAGAGAGAGAGAGAGAGAGAGAGAGAGAGAGAGAGAGAGAGAGAGAGAGAGACGAGAGAGACGAGAGAGACGAGAGAGACGAGAGTAGAGAGAGAGAGAGAGAGAGAGAGAGTAGAGAGAGAGAGAGAGAGATAGATAGAGAGAGATAGACGTAGACGATATCTAGATATGATGAGAGATGATTAGATAGATCTCGAGAGAGACGATAGATCTAGAGCGTATCTAGAGAGACTAGAGAGAAGATAGAGAGAAAGAGAGAGTTGATTGTACGGCTAGTCGCAAACTACTTCAACGATCCAGTGTTTCTAACTTGACTTACACGCTAACGCTGGCTACAAACTGCCATGCACACACACACACATGCGCACACACAGAGTTTCTAATTAATTTGCCTTGCTCTCTCTGTGGGAAGCTAACAATGGCACTGAGTGTAAATACTGCACTTAGAGGAAACCTTCATCCCCCAGGGATGCTGTGAGGGAGGAGAAGAAGGGACAAACTTAGGGCAAATGAAATGCCAAATTATTGTTATAGAGTTTCCAAAAAACGTGTCATGACTTGATCGTTTCTATTCGGAAGGAGCTGGTTTATGTTTTTTTAGATGTGATGTGCTGAGCACCTGTTGCTTGGTTACCAACAGATGCATTTTAATCTCAGTAATAGCCACTGCTGTCAACTCAATGTTGCATTCATTCAGTTTCATATAATGAGTTGTGTTGGCGTGCGTGTTTGTCTGTGTGTGTGCCATCACAATAAAGATGCCATGAAGGTGTTGTTTCTCCTCGACAAACCACACACACACACACACACACACACTAAGTAGAGCATTAGGGACAGGTGCATTGCATGGACACTAACATTGATCTTCTATCGTACTGGGAGTAGAGGGATCCACACTGCTCCATCAGCAGCATCAGTGATCCAGCGGAGACCTGGGCCTGCAGTGTAACATGCTGGAGAGGCCAAGGTTCCAGTGGACTGCTTCTTCCCATAGACCTCAATTCATAATAGCTGTTCTTACAGACGGTGTAAAACTACAGTAGGTTAGGCATAACCTATGAACAGTTTATTTGTGTATGTGTGTTTGGCATGTGTGTTTGTGTGCAGTAGTGTGTGTGTGTGTGTGTTTACGTGTTGATGACGCTGGGGCAGGTCTACTCCACTGCCCATTGCAGTGTTGATATTCTGCACACACTGGGTGCGGCTAAAGCCCATTAATCATGTTTGTGAATGTCTAATCTCAACGTTATTTGTGCGGGTTTCATTTTCATGGCTGTCTGCAAGATTTATAATGGCGTTTGGCGAGATGGGTGTTGTGGTTGTGTAAATGTGTTTGCCTGTGCGCATGTGTGTGTGTGTGTGTGTGTGAGCGTGTGCATTAGGTGGAATACAAGATTACAGAAACGTGTGTTTGTGTTGCCTTGTGCCTTGACCGGGCTAGAAGGAAGAGTGTCCTTGTCCGTTACTATGGTGACAGTAAATGGCCTATCGAGAGATGTCAATCCTGGTGATGAGATCAGATTACACCAATGAGAGCGAGAGGATGGGTGGAAGGTTGAGAGATAAAGGGAGATAGAAGACTGATGGAGAGATAAAGGCAGGATGAGAGGGCCGAGATGGAGGGGAAAGACCTTAGGGACCTGCTATAGACTTACATACCAAATGACCATTTACACAAGCCCACACACACACACACTACCCCTCTTCGAACACGTGCACAAACCTCATTGAGTTTCTATCAACACCTATTGATTTAGGCTCTGCACACACACACACACACACACACACACAAACATACACGCCAAAAGGCATCCCTACTGATGTGTGTCACCAAGGGCCACCAGTTGGGTAACAGTGAAGAATGGAGACATGATAGACTGGAGCACAGCTCAGTAGAGACACCTGGATCAGATAGACAGGCTGGGATAGTAGGCTGCTATAAACACCCTGAAAGCATCGTCACAGGACAGAAGACACCACGAGAAGATCTCCATCCCTACACACTTACTCCACCAAAGGGTCCAAACCCATGGCTGGACTGAAGCTTCCACTATCTCAGGGCGACTCAGGCTTCTTATGTGGGCTCTATGTGCATAGAAGGACCTGTGTTGGCCGTTACAGTAACTCCAGGGTTGGGGCGGCTCTGTAGCTGTCAGGTTTCTGTGGGCTGCTCATCAGACTATGGGGCTAGCAGGGGCCAGGATCAGACAGTGATGTCATCTATTTCCAGATTGATGAGGAAGCACATGGGCCCTGTGGGAGGCCGGCCAGATGAAGTGAGTGATTGGAACAGTTGGCTTCCACAGCTCCTCTGATGGGCTCCTATAATCACTGTCTCGTCCTCCACGACAACCCCTGCTGCCGCAGGAGCAAAGCTAAACGGGAGATCCGAGAGGCTCACCTTCCTCCTCACTGTCTGCTATGAGGTGCGGCGACAGACCAAAAGGAGATCGACAGGGACGGAGATGGGAGGCGGGTGGGGATGTCCCCAGACAAGACTCTTTAACAGTCACACGGTACATAAACAAACTGTTCCGTTCAAATGGTACTTGAGGGGTAAAACATCATCTCATTGATTTGTTGTGGAATAACAGTTTGACTACGGGCCCGTGCTTGTGGAGCTTGTTAGTCCTCTACAGCTGGGACTAGCACAGGCATGGTCACACAGAGTTCTGCTAACCTAGCAGGGTGTCCGAACACTCCATACAGGGGTTCTGGAAAGTTATATGGCTTTCTAGTTGAAATACCAATAAGACTGTAGTAGGTGAACAATATGAGGGAGGTGGGAGTGTGGGGGGGTATTCTGAATAATGACATATACCATTTTCTATTGAAAAGAGACGAAGATAAATTAACTCTTAGAATTGAGTTATCTACATACCCCCAACACTAAGCAACAGACAGATCCAGATTACAGTCCTACAAAACACTGCTAAATTACAACCTGTTAACCATGGGGACAATGGGTCTTAAGAGAGTGCCCTTTCCAGACACTGTACATTTCTGTTTATGTAAATCCTTGTCCCATCTCCATTCAAAGTAACAAATCATAATTTAAGTGAACTGTTTCCTGCAATCCTGTTCAATCCTGGACTGAGCAGGACTATTTGTACAGAGTTATACAGTCATCAGATTTATAATTTCAGTCGCTAGCTATGCTGTCAGACCACACTGGTGTCCTGGTTTACCCCATCTCAGCTCCTCAGAAACATACAGCATTCTGCAGCTTATCCCCTCCCTCCCCTCCCTCCCTCCCTCGCCTCCCTCCCCTCCCCTCCCTCCCATACCCTCCTCCACTCCCTCCCTCCCTCCCTCCCCTCCCTCCCTCCCTCGCTTCTCTCTGCCTCCCTCCTCTCTCCTCCCTCCCTCCTCATCACTCCTTCCTCCTCCATCTCCTCCTCCCTCCTCTCCTCTCCCTCCTCCATTCTCCCCTCCATTCCTCCCTCCCTCCCTCCCTCCAATATCTCTGCATCCCCTCCTCCCTCCCTCCTCTTTTAGTCTTTTCCCTCAGTGTAAATGAGCCCTATTACTATTAGCAACTCATCCATTAATGAATGCAGATGAGATGAAATGCATTATGGATCAAAGCATGGGTCGTCCATCCTGGGAGGAGCCCTCCTCAGACTTCAGGACCTGGGGGGAGGGACCGGTCAGTCCCTTCAGCTAGCACACATTAACTCCACGGGAGGATTTGTATCCCTCTAAATAGCCCAGACCATGCTGTGTACACACAGTCACATGGGTCAGTGTTAGGCACAGATGGTGTGATTGGCTGGCAGCACCAAGACATATTGTCAGACTTGTGTGTGTGTGCATGTGGGGGTGTTTCTGTGTGTGTGTGTGTGGGTATGTGCTTAGCGGTGGAGGAAGCAAACACACGAAAGTATAATGTCCAACTGGACCTGTAGCATGTGCTCCACTACAGATGAGTGGGCGTCGGGGCACAGGGATCATGTTCTCTACACATGCGCTAAGGAGAAGGTGTAACCTATACACACACACACACACACACACCAACACAGCCACGTCAAGTGGGAAGGACAGTCACAGTGTGTATGCACACCGTCAGCAATCCCACACGCCTCACGACGTCGCTCAGGTAACCACTGAGGCTGACGGAGTGTGTGTGTGTGTGTGGCAGCTGGGGGGGTTGGGGGGGCGGGGTTCAGGAGGAAGGGGGACGTGTTCGGGGGCACACTACTGGAGGTGAGGGGCTCAGGCACAGAGGTGAGAGGGAGAGAGACAGACCAGGTGAGAAGAGCGTGATGGACTTTACCTTCTACGTCATTAGAGTCATAGTCTGCGGTGAGGCATGGATGGAGATAAGAGGGGGAACACACACAGAAACATATGAAACACATGAGAAGCACAGCCACTGCGGGCCACAGGAAACACACACATGAGCTGGTGGAGAGCAAAAAAACGGCAACAAAACACCATCAAGCATTAGAACACCATTCATGTTGAGATGAGACGGAAAGCCATGGAATGATACATGACTCAGGCGTCATGTTGTCGCCTGGGAAGAACTGTTGGCGTCCCTGTTTGTTAGCCTATGGCGTCAGTGTTAGACGAAACCGTACCTTTACCCTATCTCTAATCCTAACCCTATGGCGTTACTTTTTGATGCATGAGGTCACCTTTACCTTAACCCTAAAGTTCAGAGCCAATATAGGACAGCAGCCGGCGCTACGGTGACACCAGGGGTTATGCCCCGGCGTCAAAACATGACAAGTAGGGATGAGAACATAATGGAAAACCGCCATGAACTATGGTCTGTGTCTTCCTACTGTACCAGTGTGTCTAGTCCTGTCTCTCCCTGCCTCCTCTGGTTTACAGGTGGAGGAGAGAATGACGAGTGTGTCTCTACGGTAACAGCAAGCTGTCTCAGGTGGTCACGGTTGACCTCATCAAAACGAATCCAGGTCAGACACAGATATCGGGGGCCGATTTAATCAAAGGTGGATTCAATATCGAGTGACACCAGATCATAAGGGGCGCACAGGCTTACCTTTGACCCGCTCCCCTCGGTTCAGCTGGATCTCCCCCTCGCCCTGTGGGGTGTAGGGCTTGACCACGATGAAGGTGCGTCCCGGGACGGCGCTGTAGAGTTTCCGTTTGGGCCCGCGGGCGCCCGTCAGGGCGGGAGGGGTGTGAGGCGGCGGGCTGGGGTCCCGTTGCACACTCCCGGGGCTGTAAACAAACACATATGTTACCGTGGTAATGCCAGGGAGCTGGTAGCTGAAGCCCGTGGTCACCGACATGGTCGCCAAGGGGACGGTCAGCCGGCACGCCCCCTGGTTGTTACGGCGATGGGGGGGGGTTGGGGTTTTTTTTTCTCCAAAGAAAGCCCTTCTCTGTCGACCGGTCAACATTCAACAGTCAAACAAAAGTATGTGGGAGAGTCATGAGAGGAGAGAGCACTCCTCCTCCCTATCCCCCTCTCCCTCTATTCCTCTTCTCCTTCCTCTGTATCCTTCTCTCACTCCTTCGCAGCACACACACTCCCCCTGTGCCTCCGTCTCTCCACTCCCCAGAGTCCTATCCGAGACGAGAGCAACAGCATTAACGATTAATGGGAACGGCAGCAGAATTCTCCTCCTCTCTTCCTCGGTCTCTCAGATCCGTCTGGAAGCCCCATAAGCCAAACATATCCACAGTTCGAGCTCCAGCGAGAAGCCCCCCTCTCTCGAGGAGGGAGGATGGACCCCTTCTTCTCCCCCTGCCTCAAGGGCTTCGGGCCGGGGCTGCGGATCGTGCCTCGTCCCTGGCTCCTGGTTCTCCTGCTGTGGGGGAGAGAGGCTGGGTCTGCTCCCCGACTCCCGCTCCTTCTCCTGGGAGTCCCGCCGCGGCCGCGTCTGCCTCTCCTCTCCCCTCCAACCCCTCACGCACGCATGCTCGCTCGCACGCACTCACGCGCGCTCTGACGACGCTGCTACCGCTGCTGGTTCCACTGCGTTCGGCGGCTCCCCTTCCCTCTGACGGCTCGCACACACTCACACACCCGGAGCCCTCTGTGAGCATTCTACCAGCGCACACACCGACACACACATGCCCGAGCAGCCCCCTCCGCTGCTGCTAACATTACACCTCCGCTAGCATAACATACGCCACCGCCAGCATGTCGCTAACACACATCGCCGGCAGACACACACACACACACACACACATACACGCCCACAGCACGATTGATCTCCCCCTGCCTGCCTGCACGTGTGCATGCGCCATGGTTCCCCGAGGCAGGTCTTCTGTGCGCGTGTGCGTGTGTTTGGTGTGTGTGTGTGTGTGTGCGCGTGTGTGAGGGTTTAAGAAGGACTGGCCAGTCAGTTTAATTGTCGATAGAGCTCCACCCCCTCTTCCCTCCTTCCTTTTGCCTTGAATCACCTTCTCCACCCCTCCTTTATCTCTCCCTCTCTCTGGTCTTTTCCACCAGCTCTCCCTCCCTCCCTCCCTTCATCCCTCCATCCCTCCATCCCTCCCTCCCCTCAGTCAAAGTCGGGTGGTGAATTCTAATACAGCCGAAGCAGAGGTCCTCCTCGCCTTCATTCATCAAATCTGCCGCCTATTGTAGCTGATGTAGCTGCTGCTATTACTGTGTGTCCAGTGTGCGTGTTCGTGCCTGTGTGTGTGTGTGTGTGGATGTGCGTTTGTGTGTGTGCGCGTGCATATGTGTGTGTGTGTGTGTGTGCGTGCATGTGTGTGTTTGTGTGTGCGTGTGTGTCGGACCTGATGTGATAAAGATCCATCCTGCTATAGCGCTACCTGTCTGCCTGGGTGTCACTCAGTCACCAGCCCTACACAGCACACACGTACACAGGTATCCACAGTTCTGAGGATGTATGCAGTGTATATATGACCAACTATGCTGTTTTCCTACAGTGCCTGCTTGTTCATCGTGTCAGCCTGTGTGTGTGCTGTGAGGGACATGTTTACATTCGATGGGCCGTGCCGTGCAAATGTAAAGCATGTTTCTATTCTGGATCTGAGGGGGGAACCGCCACTCCCCTCCCCTCTCGCAAGCTCGTCTCAGCCCTCTCGCATGTAGCATCAATCGCTCAACAACCTTTATGTAGCCAAGTCAACACACCTTAACATACATGTCTTTTCCCCGCCTCAGACCCGCCGCACATGTCTAGGAACCTCTCCACGTTCACTTTCCTCTCATACTTCAAATATTTTTATCATTTTCCAATCAGTCCTTTTCTCTATCCCTCCCTTTTCTCTCAATCACTCTCTCCATCTCTCTATCTCTCGCTCTCTCTCTCTCTCTCCATCTCTCTCTCTCTCCTTTCCTCCTTCCAAGGCTTGTTGAAGGCTTTCCAATTCCCACTGGGGCTGAGGGGCTTGGATGGATCCTGCATGTTAATGCTGAGACCACCACGACACACCAGCAGCGGCACACGCAAGCCGGGACGGGGGGACGGACGGACGGGGGGGGGGATGAAAGCGGGGAGAAGAATAAAAGATCAAGAGACAGCTGAGTGCAAGAGGCAGAGGAAGACGAGGAGAGGAAGATGGCTGAAAAGTAAATTGAGACGGCAGGGGGCACACGAGTGTGCGAGGGGGATGCTCCACGCAGGACCAAAAGTTCCAGTCCACCTCATTATTTCCGTGAGAACGGCTGCTCGCTTATTCTGTCAGAAAACGGCACCTACCACGACGCAGAGAACTAATTGCTTCAAAAAATGCTTTTTTCATTCATTTGAAGCACTACGTGGTCATCGACCTCATACAGCTGTCGTGCAAAATGGGTCACATGGGATATATGGGATGCAAAATAATTGATTGAACAGACAGAAACTTGATCCGTGGTCACATTTCCTCTTTCTCTCCTCTCTCTCTCCCGTACACAGACCACACACACACACACACCACACACACAGTGATGGTTGACCCTGGTGGTGGTGTACTGGAACCCCTCATTTCCCATCTCAGCTGGGCTGGTTGAGGTGTGGGTGGCACGGCTACACGTGTGTGCGTTCGTGTTTGGATGTGTGCAACCCGACATTTGTGCCTGCCATGTATTTGTGACTGACCCTCTTCTTCTGTCCTCCCTGTTAATGTGTTGTTCTCGCGCGTGTGTGTGTGCCGCGTCGCCAGACAGCTGGTGCACGCCCCCTCTCCTCCCACCACACTGTTCAGCTCTTCGTCTACCCTGACCTATGCATTGATAACACCACGTGGATAGTCTGTTGGATCGGGCCCATCCTGTCAGAGATAATGTCCTCCGTCTCTGCGTCTCCTCAGCGCCACCCTAATGTCCTGCTTTATGGCCAGGCTCCACAAGCAACCCTACACAGCCATCAACACATCCCCTTTCTGATTCATAAAGAGAGAGAGAGGGAGAGGAGAGGGAGATAGGGAGAGGGAGAGGGAGTAGGGATATGTGCTAGTAGCGTTCGATTGCGCTGTGATCGGTCTAGTTATCTCGTCTCTGGCTTGTCTAGCGTATCTGCGCTTGCTCTTTCTCTTTATCTTTCTCTTCTCTTTCTCGCTTGTCCTCTCTTTACTTTCTCGCCTTTCGCTCCGCTACTTGCTCCTCTCTTCTCTCTCTCTCTCTCTCCTCTCCTCTTCTCTCTCTCTCTCTCTCTCTCTCTCTCTTCCTCTTTTCTGTTAGAGTAGATGCTTACTCGGTGGGTGCGTTGCTGAATCATTCGAGTTCAGCGTTTGATGATGATTCTGATTGTTTACTCTACTGGTCTCGTCACACCTTCGAGAGATGGCTATTTGTGGCACAGGCCTTTTCGTGTGAGAAGGCCAGCCCTTTTGTCTGACAATGAAAAGGTTTTTTGTGTTTTGTCCCAAAGCCGCTTACTCTGAAGCCCTGACAAAACTGACATTTATTAACATTTTGGTACATACTTGGAGACTTACAGTAAGTCAGTTTGCTGCTATGCGAGACACTCCTGCTATCTTGACTGCAGGCTCAGGACTCTCGGTGGCGAGGGTGAACCAGTGTCACGGTAGATAAGGAGCAAGACTGTCTTTTCTATGGAGATGCAGAGATAGATACACCGAGAGCGAGATAGAGAGACGCAGAGAGAGGGAGACGCGAGGAGAGATACAGAAAGAGAGAGACGAGGAGAAGTAGATGGAGAAAGAAACTGACAAGTTGAAAGATGAGAGAGAGGGTTAGGCTTGTGAGCGAGAGAGAGATGACGAGAGAGAGAGAGATAGAGAGAGAGAGAGAGAGTAAAAGATCAAGAGGGTGTGCTCAGATAAATCCTGACAGAGCCTGGTGTTGACACGGGGAAGCGTTTGCATCAACCGACCCTGCCATTCATCTGGAAACATCTAAGGTGTGACTCTCTGTGGTCCAAACCTAGCGCCCCCACAGTCTGGCACACCGGCTCTCTGACACGGCTGTGGACGTGCCGTCTACACACTCCTCCACCCATCCAGCATGCTGAGCCAAGCTTCGTCGCCGCAGACTTAGCAAGGGGTGTTCACATCGTTCCCAGCGTCGCGTTTTCATCAAAACTGTCCCATCAGTTACTTGGTCGTCTCAACCGTGAGGCTGGAGGCGTCTTCTAACAGCACAGAGGGTTTGGCAGGTTTCAGCAGGAGGACCAGACAGTGAAGCAGAACTACCTGCTTTGTACCTTGCGGTAAGCAGGCGGTAAGCAGGTGGTAAGCAGGGCGGTAAGCAGGCAGTAAGCAGGCGGTGGTGGATGACCATACAATGCATCCCTCCACTCTCTGTCCCTCTCTGATCCTATATTGTCCTAACTTTTTTGAAAGTTATCATGGTCACACATCACAGCTTGTAATAGGAAACAACACAACTACAGTATGTGGGCATGTGTTTGTGTGGTGTGTGTGTGTATGTGTGTGTGTGTACTAGATTATTTAAAAGCGACATCCTTCTCAGAGGAATTATTCTTATCTCAGTGGGACAGAGCGGCCCTGTTTTTAGAAGCACGTGTTCAGGAGTGTATAGTGCGTGTCCAGGAGTTTGTAGTGTGTGTGTGTGTGTGTGTGTGTGTGCGCTCAGGTTTTTTTTCCACAGACAGTGTCGGTGTTCCAACACAGTGAGAGGATTAGCAGCCAAACGGATCAATGCTAGCTGATCTGTGTCGCCTTTTGATGATGCGGATTATAATGCGTGCCGATCAATATGGTTCTGCCGTGTCCTCCTTTGATGTGGATTCTCCACGGTGGACCCGGGAAAGGCTCTCCACTCTCTCCCTCGCCTTCATCTGTCGCTCGTCCCCCGTCCTGCCCCGGCCCTCCCTCTGCTCCCGTATCCCTGCCTCCCTCGGCCCTTTGGCTGCAGTAAGACACCGTGCCTAATCTACACTCAGACAGCCTGTAGTGTGACAAATGCAGAGAGAGAGGAGGAGGGAAGAAGAAGAAAAACGAACAAGGGAAAGAGGGACAGATGAAGAGGGAGAGTGAGAGAGAGAGAGAGAGAGGGGTGTGGGGGGAGAGAGATAGAGAGAGAGAGAGAGTGAGAGAGAGAGAAAGAGCAGCACAGGGAGGAAGAAGGGTAGTGACAGTAAAAAGGGAGACAGCGAGAGCTCTCGGTAACCAACGTGATCTCTGCCATCCACTGACTCTCATGTGACCAGAAGTTTCTTCTGTGATCTGGCAGCGATGTCTGAGTCTCCAGACCTCTCTGTGCTCGGAGCGTCCACCTCTCACCTCTCGCCTGTCTGCTGTCCTTGTTCCCCCACTGGTGGGGCAGGCTGGAGTCATGACAACATGGGCTCGCTGGTGTGGGGAGAGGAAGTGGTGGCGATTTCCACAGGAGTGGCTGCCAGGCCAACTAATTTCACACTCCCCTGGTACCCACAATGCCCTTGGAGTAACCACAGGCACAGACAGACGGTCAGAGTGAGGAGAGAGAGGAAGAGAGAGAGAGAAGAAAGAGGAGAGAAGAAAGAGGGAGAGTGAGAGAGACGGTGTAAATTAGAGAGAGCGTGAGAGTGTGAGAGAAAGAGAGAAGATGAAGGGAGGATTGTTGACAAGCCAAACATCTGAAGTTTCTTAGCCCGGCGCCATTCCAAGGACACTCACTGTGTCCATCAGGTGTCAGGCCCAGAGCACAGAGACAGCCTGCTCCGCCCTCCCTGATGCTGTCCATGTCCCTCCACCCTGTCCCGCTGAAACACACACACACACCGGGAACTGGTAGCTACCTCCAGGGAGTCAGTAGGCCATGTAGGCCAGGACACAGCGAAACTTTCCCCTCCCTCCCTCGCTCCCGCAGGCTCTCTCTAAATCCACCTCCATCTCCCGTTTAGAATCTTCCGGGCTCAGAACGACCCCCGCGGTGGGACGTCAACTCTGACTAAATGCCAAGTGCCAGACGATAAAAGGTTTATCTTAAGGGGCACATTGTATGGCAGAGATACTAGATAAACACTGTATACACATTGGCATGGGTTGTTTTCACCAGAGACTCAGGTCTGCCCTAGAAAACGCTGGCGTGCACATGACACTTTTTTTTTCAGCACTCAGCTTTGATGGATGGACTGAAGTGACACCAAAGTATTACAGAAAGAAAGAGAGGGCTTGGGTTGTGTCTGTAATGCAATTCCCATGTCAGGCATCAAACTGCTCCACCTCAGCAAGGAGCAAGCAGACACACACACACACATTGTACACACACACACTGCTGTTGCGTGCATGACATATTGTACTGAACTGATCAGAGTGAAGGTGTGCATAGTGAAGCCTGAGTAAAACGTTTCTCTGTGCATATGAGGAGTCACCATGGAACACTACAGCGCGCCCAAACAGAAACATTGCATGCTTAAATCACATTTAAATATATTAAAGGAGACTTTAATGAACGTATGTCAAATAAATTGGACATATTTTGTATATTCTCTCGCTAACTTTGTATGTTTGTACCTAATTATATGATTTAATTGGAAGGTCACCAACTTTGAACACACCAATACCCCCAGAAAATCACACACATGCGCCTACACAGACACATATGCGCCTACACATAGCTACACTCAGAGCGCCCGGCTATGTTAAGCTGATGACCATGGTGATAATTACCCCCCCCCAACACCCAACCCCACCAATACCATCCTACACACACTTTTTTTAGAAGGATTCTTATTTTCCGTTCTCCCACACATCATTTCCAACCTCCACACCTGCCCTTTCCCCGTCGACACAGTCTCCACGGCGACCACCAGCGTGGCAGCGTGACCCCGGATGAACATTCCAACCGAGACCGTTCCATCTCACCTGAGCCGCCCTCGGGGCTGGGCGTGGCCGTGGGGATGCCCGTGGCTGTGCGACCTCCTGGTGATGCGCCTGTCGTCCTCGTGCCCCTGGTGGAGGGAGGGCGAGCGGGAGTGAGAGGAGCGGGAGCTGCCTGTGCTCTGGAGGCTACTGTCCGGCACCTCGCCATAGTGAGTCTGGGATACACAACACAGAGGTGTTACACACCGCTCTACACACACACACACACCACACACAACACATAGCCTCACAAGCACTGACACGCACACAGACACACACACACACACACAGAGGTGTCACACCGCTCACACACACACATGCACGCCTAGCCTTACAAGCACTGACACGCACACAGACACACACACACACACACACACACAGACACACACACACACACAACACAGACGGTGTCACACCGCTCACACACACACACATGCACGCCTAGCCTTACAAGCACTGACACGCACACAGACACACACACACACAGACACACACGACACCCACACACAGACACGCACCACAGACACACACACACAGACACACACACACAGACACACACACCTCTCCCAGACTTCCATGCTGCTGCTGTCCCAGGGCCGGCAGGCTGCGCAGGGAGGGGACAGGAGAGTGGCCCTGTCGTCCGTGAAGGTCCCTGGGACCCTGCTTGTGAGCGTGGTCCCCGTTGAGGTTGTTGTCGCTGGCGGAGCGGAGCAGGGAGCGGGGCGAGGGCAGGGCGCCCCGCCAGAATGCGCCGACGGTTGGTATAGGAGGGGGTCTCCCTGAAAGGCACTGGGACAGGAAGGAGGGGATATCAGGAGAGGAAGACACACAGAGAAGGAACCTGGATCTGATGATGACTCAGATCATAACACGTGTCTTCTAGTTTGTAGCGTTGGCACAACGAAAAAACCCTCGCAACTGCAATCAAGACTGAACTTCCTTATAGCCAATGATTACAGCAGAAATCCCTTTTTTGAACACTAGATGGCAGAATTTTACCGTATGTGTTGAAGAGAGACAGACAGACAGACAACAGCGTGCCAAACCCAACCCAAATCCCTTTCTCTATTTCTCTATCATACAGCCATCTCCTGTGCCGTCTAGATTGTACTATCTTTTTCCACCTTCTCTTTTTCTCTTTCCATCCCCATGATACTTATGCTGACCCCTCTCCAGCCGTTCCTCTCTGTAACATCCAGAAACACCCAAGCTCCCATAACCATCTATCAATATGCCAACTCACCAACATCTGATGCTTTGTGGGTCTTTATGATTTCAGCCAGATCAAAATTTCCTGCTATGATCGCCACCTAGGAGAGGAGAGGTTTGGAGAGGAGAGGTTTGGAGAGGAGCGGGAGGATATTTCAGACAGATCATACACTATACATGACATGTCACATCCTTCATTTCGTTTGCCAAGATTTACTATTCATGAATGACAAATGCACTGCATACTCTGTTTTCACGATGAGATCACTTTACAATCATAGTGTCCTTGCTTAACTCTTTCTTTCTATCTACCTTCTCTCCCTTGCCATCTCTCTAACTCTCTTTCTTTCTTCTCTCTCCCCCTCTTTCTGTTTCCCTCCCTCTCTCAGTCTAATTAATATTCCACACATCTGAATTCCTTTATTAAAGGGCTGTTTGTAGCAGCTGTTAAACATGGCTGTGTATGGCTGTGTTCTGGTGCTGCGGGAGCCAGACCGCCCTGTGTACAAACAAATTAACTTTGATCTGCTCAGGAAATCTGTGTCAATGTCAATTTCACACTGAGTTCATCAAGCAGCCTGCCATTAGACAGAAGCCAAACGAGGAAACCAGGGGAAGCCATTAAACCCTTCTATTGTTGAAGAGAGTGTATTGAAGTGTTTCTATCCTATATAGTCTTTGCTCATATGGTATCATCTCATTTGGTAACAGCACTTATTAAGTCATTAAATCATGTCATGCTCAATGTGTGGTATTGTAAGGTGTACCATGTGATGCAGTGTGATATCCTACCTGAAAGGCAGTCTGGCTGTTGTAGTTCTTTATCTCTTTATTTCCTCCACGGAAGAGGAGTACTCGAGCACAACTATCCTGGAAAGGAATTAAGAGATAAATCAATTTGTTTGGACATAAAACGGCCATTTATTGGAGCCTACTCCAAAACACATGCATGCGGCCACACATACACTCACACAAACACACACAAACACACATATAAACAAACACACACATACACACACACACAGAGTGATATATGAGGCTCCAGTGAGTACCAGATTCACGCTTCTAATTGGTCCCTGTGGAACAAAATCTTTTAATTACATTGACCAGACAAAGAGGGGGAGGGTTAGAGAGATAAACAGAGACACACAGAGCCGTTAGAGAGAAAGTCAGAAAAGTCCCATTGTCAGTGGGTGATGACTTGGCTAAATCTATGTGAAGATTAGAAGATTAGAAGGTGATGATAGTCTTTAGGGCCAGTGGTGTGTGTGAAGAGTGTGTGGTGGTGTGTGTGAAGGGTGTGTGGTGGTGTGTGTGAAGAGTGTGTGGTGGTGTGTGTAAACAGTGTGTGGTGGTGTGTGTAAAGAGTGTGTGGTGGTGTGTGTAAAGAGTGTGTGGTGGTGTGTGTAAAGAGTGTGTGGTGGTGTGTGTGTGGTGTGTGTGAAGAGTGTGTTGTGGTGTGTGTAAAGAGTGTGTGGTGGTGTGTGTGAAGGGTGTATGCAGCTGGGCTGATTCTGATACTGACCAATCGGCACCTTTATCTATGACCCTGTGACCCTGTGACCCAACCAACATCCCAATTACGTGTGTGGCTTTGTGCCGATACATACATGTGTTAATGTGTAGGTGCGTGTGCCATTAGAACATATTGGAAAGAGAATGAAGTAGTACTTTATTAATCCCGTGGGGAGTGGGGTACCACAATTACACATAATGCATCATTGCTGCCCCTGGATCCAGAGAGAAGTCCAGTAATTAGGTTAGAGGCAGGGTTTATTGACAGTAAACCTTCACACTAAAGACTAGTGCAGCCATTCCTGACTTTTTCCACTTTGGCCCACTTGCATAGCTTAAATGTTTTTGAGGCTGCCGAACACGTCTGTTCGCTTAATTCACTGTGTGTGACAGAAAAAAGTGCTGAAAAAAAGTGTTAAAATGTTAAAAAAATATTTGACAGTTTTTCACTGTGTAAAACTTTTTTGTGTTGCATTGGGTGTCTTCTCTGTGTTTCTGTCTGACAGTTGAAGTCTACTACTAAACCTAACATGGCTGAAACAAAGAAGCTCCCCTTCTGCCCGGTGCATTATTCCCCCAGGTCACAGAATGCTAAGGCTAACACGCTAATTGAGCTAAAAACCCATATAGATTTACCCCACGGCAGTTTGCTTAACTAATTGCTTATTGCTTGTACATTATGCAGATCCACACGTTTTCTCTCTTAGTGTGTGAAGAATTACTCTATTGTAATGGGGGAAGGTGTACACAGATAAAAGGTTTTAAATGTTTTCAGAATGGTTTTACACAAATAGGTGAAGAGCTAACCGTGGCTAATTAGCACATTAAGGATGTAGCAGTGAATTAGTAAATTAGCCAGGGTGCTTTATTCAGACAGATCAGAAAGCAGTGTGTGTGTGTGTGTGTGTGTGTGTGTGTGTGTGAGAGAGAGAGAGAGAGAGACAGAGAGAGAGAGATAGAGAGAGAGAGAGAGAGAGAGAGACCACATTATTTTCTCTGCAGGGCTTTTTCTGTGTAGCAGGATAATCTACCGTGAATTAGGAGAAATCCATTAGCAAAGTTGCAGACTAGGGAGGGGGAGGGCCGGGGGAGACAGAGGTCATAGGGAGGGAAGGGGGAGGGCAGAAGGAGCTATGCCTCGGCTCACAGTGTGGCGTGGGGCTTGGAACACAAAGATGAAAGATGTAGGTAGATGTATCAACAGCTGTCCTTCCACAGTAAAACAACAACAACACACACACTAACACACTAACATACCACACCTAACACACCCACACACACACACACCACACACACGCTTCAGGAGGCCAATTAGAGCAAGGGACATCCATCTTGCACCCAGCCTGTGTCATCCTATAGGAATTCATTAGTTAAACCATTCCAGCACACATTCACTGTGGTATGCTAGAAATCATTAAAGCAGTTCCAGAAAAGAGCCTGCCACACTGCTGCTAGCCATGTGCTTGGCGTTAACCATGCAGGTGAATAATCTGTGGATGAAAGGAAGCAACAGCTGTTGTTGCTTACAGTGTGCGTACTGTAGATGGAGTAACTGGGTTTTATTTAGAACTGAAAAGATTCACTTGTTTTGCGCTTGTCAAATCGTCTACAGCAGGTATTGAGTCCCCAAATGACCAGCTTACCCCACCCCCCCCCTTTCCCTCCTCCCATACTCAATCCCCCTTGTGCTGTTGACATTCACCACAGGCTGGGAGTCATTGGCCAGCCTGCTCTGAAGAACGAGAAATTAATATCATTGATCAATCTTCAGACTGTCGCATTATACCTCTCGCTCCTTTACCTTGTGCTCTCTTTTCATTTCCCACCTCTCTGCGCCTCTTTCTTTCACTCTCTCTCTCACTCATATGGATCTCTCGTCAGTGCACTGGTGTTTTAAAGTCGATTTCCCTTCCCTCTCTCAGTATCTGTCTCTTAGTAATCATCATCCAGCCCAGCCCTGTGTCTCTCCTGCTGTTGCCCCACCCGGAGAGGGATGTTTCTGGGATTGATCAGCACAGCAGTGACCCCATCCCCCCTTCCAGTTTCAGAGGTAGACTCCTGTTTACAGTATGCTAGAGGGAATACAGTCTGGGTTGACCCCCTCCCCCACCTCCCTCCCTTCCACCCCCATCCCCGGAACTCTCACTGCCTCCCCTCATCTCAGCTTCCCAAGAGAAGTGTAGAGGAACATGGAATGGCTAAGGTCACGTGAGAATGTTACAAACGGACTATATCTAATATTGATGTCCCAGAGCCCACGTGCTCCTTCTCTCTCGGTTAGTGTTGTAGACCAACGGAACCAGGTCAGTCCACATGACTGCAATCAGCTGAGCAGAGACACATACTGTAGGCATGCACCCTCGCACACACAGCAGAAATCAAGCACATAGCAACAGCCTTGGCCTGACTCCAAACACAAATACACCTGGGTGTTACAGGATAGAGAAGAGAGAGAGAGAGAGAGAGAGAGAGAGATAGAGAGAGAGAGAGAGAAAGAGAGAGAAGAGATAGACGGTATATATGAGATCGAGAGCTCTCTCGAGCGCATCTCGACGTGATCTGCTCTCCTCGCTCGCTCTCACTCTCGCTGCTCTCTCTCATCTCGCGCTCGCTCTCGCTTCCTCGTCCTCTGGCTTCCCCGCTCGCGCGCGTCCTCGCGCTCTCGCTCTCGATGCCCACCTATCGTCGTTGCTCTGATCTAGAGTAGGTGCTCATTTAATGTTATGAACTGTGCCTGCTCTACCATCTCCCAGTGAGACAGTCATGTGATGAGAAACACTTAGAAAAGCTCCATCCCCTCTCTCCACAAGCTCAAACAGGAGTTTGGTTATAGTTTATTATGCTGTTGAATCATCAGATTGGAACACACAGAATGCACGTGATGTGATTGGATGAATACAGTTGAGCACCAACAGCATGGTGACATGCAGAGATAGAGAGAAGGAAAGATGTTCCTCCCTATGTGGATATGGAGCTGGTCTCATCGTTCAATCTGTCAGCCACAATAAAACTGCCACTCCACAAACCCTTGTGTGGGAGGCATGAGCCACTATCTCAAGCCAGTCCGTGTCTTAAGGGGCCAATGGATTCGATTCGATTCAACTTTATTGCCATTGTGCACCGTACGAGGACAGAGCCAACGAAAATCAGTTGGCATTTAACCAGGAGTGCAAAAAGCTTTATTCGCTTTTTAACTGCGTTTTAAAGTGCGAATAAGGTTTAATTAATGGCAGATTAAATAAGTGCAAAAACAGAGTGGCGCAAGGATATGTAAGGTGCAAAGTTGTGCAAGACTCTTAAGGTGGTTTTACACTGAGTCACAGCTTGTAGGTGGGGTGGGGTGGAGTGGGAGTTTAGAGAGTGGGGTCGACGTTTGAGTCCGAGGTTTGGAAGGTGGACATGTGAGGGACAGAAGCAGTTGAGCCTCCTCGAGCAGCAGGGTCGTCTTCAGTCGGGCTTCCCACATGTGAAGGGACTGCAGAGTCTGTGGCCGGGGTGAGTGAAGTACTGACCAGGTAGGGGATCAGAGCACTTCAAACTCTACACACACACACACACACACACTCTCTCACTCACACAGCAGACACAGTGGGGCAGCTGGTTGTAGAGAACACACAGCAGACACACAGTGGGGGTACCTGGTTGTAGAGAGCACACACGTGCAGGGCCGTGTTCCCAGACGCGTTCTGCCCACTCATGTCGGCTCCGTAGAACAGCAGGTGTTCCAGGTGTTGCACGTGGCCGTGGCGACATGCCTGTGGGAGTGAAGAGGGGGGCGGAGTGGAAATAAGTTCCTGATCCATTCGGGGTACACGATACTGCAGGCTCTACGTTGTGTAACTGGATAGTGGGCCACAGTAGAGCGGTATGGTATGGTGGACAGATACGCTAGCTGGTGGAATGACCTTGGTGGAATTGGTCAGTTGTCTCCCTATCAGAAAAGTCAGCGGATGAAGGGAACAGGCCATTTGGCCTCCCTTCATCTCAGGCCTGTCTGAAACACAAACAAGCACACACACTCTGCCTCTCCCCATGGTTCTGTCCTGGTCAGAGTGACAGCACGGAGGCACAGCACAAATGAAGCTGGGATTGTTGTCTCTTATCAGACCTTCGGCTGGGGATCCTATTATTCACCAATGGCCCTACTAGAATACTAATGCTTGTGAGGCGAGGGAGAGAGACAGAGAGAAAGAGAGAGCCAGAGAGAGAGAGACAATATAGAGAAATAAAGAGGCACTGACAGAGAGAAACAGATAGAGAGAAAGAGAACGAGAGAGAGAGAGAGAGAGAGAGAGAGGGGGAGAGAGAGGGAGAGAGAGAGAGAGAGAGAGAGATGAGAGAGGAGAGAGATGAGGTGGGCGGAGAGAGAGAGAGAGAGAGAGAGAGAGCTCCTCATCTGTCCTACGGTCCAGTCACGCCCAAGAGGTCATGCTGGAGGAGCCAAGACTCAAGATGCAATTCTCACTATTGCTCCACTCCTTTTCTGCGGCATCTCAATCTTCCTCCCTTTGTTTGTTTCATCTGTCATCCCTCCAACGTCTTCATCTCCTCTCTTTTCTCTTGTGTATCGCGTTTATTCTGCCATTTTGCTGGTATCATACTCATACTGCAAACCCCCTTCTCCATCTCTCATCTCCCTGTCCTCATCCGATGCGTCCTCTTTCTCGCTCCACCTTTCAGGGGAGCTTTAAGCAAACCCCCTTCTGAGGCTGTACTGTGCGGCCCAAGTGTTTGGACAGATGGGCTGTCAGGGAGACACCACACTTTCAGAGAGAGAGACAAGCTAGAAATGCGAGGGGGGAGTAAGCATGGTCTCCAGACAAGCTACAGAGAAGCTGAGGGGGAGGGAGAGAGAGAGAGAGAGAGAGAGAGAGAGCGAGAGAGGAGAGAGAGAGAGAGAGAGAGAGAGAAAGGGACGTGGTGGGTAGGTCTAATGATGTGGAAACAGGGGTGTTAGGCATATTGACAAAGGCTGCAGCACAGGCTGAGCCTCCGTGGCTCAGTTCTTGACGCATCCTTCTGTCTCATGCTGTCTTTGCACTCCATCTTCTTGCTCCCAGTTACTTTGGTTCAAAGTCAAATAACGAACTCATTTTGACTTTGAATTGACGAGAAAGTATGAGCTCTTTCAAGACATCCAATATGTTAAGTTGTCTCCTTGGTTACAGTCAAAAAACAAGCACACACCCTTTCTGTACATGCAAAAGCTACTCTCTCTTTGGCTACCTAAACATTATCTAAAAAGCCCCGACAACAGTGAGGCAGCACTAACCATTATGTGTAGGGAGATTCCGGGCATGGCTGAAGGCTATGTGTGTATGAAGTCTACTCATTAGGCAGCATTTGCTCTACTTACTGTTCGTCAGGAAGCCTGATATCTGCCCAGGACAGACAGGCGCTAGTCCATAGACCCCCAGGCCACTGGTTTACACAGTAGGCCTTGGGAGTGCCAGTCAGGCCCTATTACAACCTAAACATATCGTGCATGTTTTTGCGTGACTGTGTGTGATTGAGTGTGAGATTGTTTAACTATTCTTGTGGGGACCAGGAAAAATGTAACCATGGGGAGAGTTTTGGGGTTAGAGTTAGAATTTCTGTTCAAATAACATTAAGGGTTGGGGTTTGATGTTAGGGATAGTTCTAGGGTTTGGGTTAGGGTTTGGGTTAGGGTTTGGGAAATATATAAGAATGGGGGTCAGCGTGTGTGTGTGTGTGTGTGTGTGTGTGTGTGTGTGTGTGTGTGTGTGTGTGTGTGTGCGTGCGTGCGCGTTACCTGATGGATCTCCTGCCAGCCGTTCTCGTCCACGCAGCCCACCTGAGCGTGGTCGTGGAGCAGCAGCTCACAGCAGTAGGGGTCTCCTCCCACCATAGAGCTGTGGTAGAGCGGCGTCAACCCTCGACTGTCCTTGTAGTCAGGTGACGCGCCCAGGTCCAACAACGTCTAACAGCCGGGAGGGGGAGGAGGAGGAAATAGGGGGCGGCAGGAAGAGATTAAGGAGTGAGAGAACGGGGAGGAGGAGGACAGTGGAGGAAGAGGAGGAGGAATGAAGAAGAGAATGATCACAAAATTACTGGGATGGTTTTGACTGGATTGTACGTACTGTAGCAATGACACTGAATATTCCAAAGTGTTCCATGCAGGAAATGGGCTGGCACAAGAGGAGGCCTGAACAGCACTAGTGAAAAACTGAAAACAATCACATGACTCATGGAAAATGATTCAAGTCCACTCAATGGAGACGCGCAAGGCTTTGTGATGGGGCTGCAATCATGAAAAGAGCACCCAGGCTATTTCAATAATGACTCAGGTTGGGGCGACACCATTTCAACAAGGCCAGACAAGAGCACTTCCAGTAGTGTATACAGACCGGAAGAGGCAATGGACTGAGGCGGCTTCATGGGCCTGGATGTAGTGTAGCGTGTGGGGCTTTGACTCACGATGAGCGCCGTGTGGTTCTTGGTGCGCACAGCCTTGTGCAAGGCGGTGATGCCGTCTCTTGTCCTGAAATCCAGGTGAGCCCCGCCGCTCTTCAGCCCCTTGATGAGCTCTGCACAGCCCTCCAGCTGAGACGCCATCGTCAGGGGACATTCTGCTCACACACACCACACACACCACACACACCACACACCACACACACACACACACCACAACACACACACACACACAACAAGAAGAGGATGCAGAGACGGTCATTGTGGTGCAGTGTTATATTCTTCGTTCCCTGTCATGTCTGCCCGTCCAGAAAAGAGCACAGGTCGCCCTTGCAACATCAGGTTTCTAAACACTCGCATTAACATGAGCATATTAGCATGATAAGTATCCCCGGCTCATCCTGCATGCGTTTCCAGCAGGGACGGCCGTGTGTCTGGCCAAGCTCTCCATCGGAGTCACACCCCTGGCAGGAAGCATTCAGAAAGACAGTGTGCTGCGCTGTGTGGGATTCTGATTCATGGAGAGAGCATGAAGGTTCGTTTGGGGGTATTTTGTTTGGGGGGGCTGCGTGGAACTCCTGACCTCCCGTCTCCGGGTCGTGGAAGTTGGGGTCCAGTCCTTTTTCCAGGAACCTGGAGATCTTCTCCATGTTCCTTTGCTGAACATACTCCATGAACTTCTTCAGGTTCGCCTGTGTAAGAAAGAGAGAGAGAGAGACAGAGAGACAGGCCGACAGACATTCAGACAGAGAGACAGAGAGAGAGAGAAGCAGAGAGATAACGTGTGATTGCATGATGTAACCCTCGTGTGGATAGGGGTGTTTAATAATGCAGGTGAGAGATGAAAGCTGGAAGCACACTGCCATCTCTGTGTGTGCATGCGCATTTCTACTGTCAGTCAACATGGAAAAGTTAGACACAGCCTCGGATACTAAGTTATTAAGTGAGGAACAACACGCCTCATTAAGAATGAGAAAACATCGATTATGACATGCAGACCAAAGAAAGGAAAACACTGTCATCTGTTACCCTGCGTTCGGACACTGCCCTGTGGTGAAACACCAGACATCCAGCCTGATCCCATTCAGGATCACAACACTCATTAAATACACATGCATCTTGTGCGCAATGCATGAGAACTCATTCATAAAACAACAGTGCACACTTGCACAGAGATATACTGTAGTCACAGCCTTATCTTCCATTCCTTCACCGGCATATCCTGGACATTTGTACACGGCAGTTTCAGAAACTCGCAAATGATAGAATGTTAAAACACAACTTGTTGATTTAATCTGGTCAGATCTGGATGGATGGATGGATCATCGTTCAAAATGTCCAAAACAAAAAAAGCAGAATCAACACAGCGTACTGACTTCAAATGCCCTGTACTGTAGATAAGACATCTAAACAGCAAATCCAATATTGAAAAAAGATTGAACAGAGACACAGTCCCGTTTGAAGTGTAGATGGTGGCTCTGCAGCGAGATAACATCACGCGCGTGGATATGATCTCTCTAGGTGAGGAGGGACCTGCCACAGATACTGTATCATTACTGCATTCTCTCAAGGTTCCCCTGCTGCCTCACTTGTTACATAACAGCCGCATGCACGAAAGAGCTCCTCAGCAAACACAGACATTAAAGTACAATAAAGAAACTCATGCAGACACATGCCCAATAGATGCAGAGGCATTCGCATTTAACAGAGACACACATGAGCATATCAACCTTCCACCAGGCACACTGCCTAACAGAAACAAGCGGGCGTTTCTCCTTCTTTGTAACACTCACCATGTGTGGCGTCAAATATATTCCAACGTTTTCAAAAAACGCTCCCTTTATTCCTCCTCAACTTCACATCTCTCCCCCTCTCTGTCACACTCTACCATCTCCAGCCCTCCCGCCTCGAGCATCCTCCCTCCTGCTTACTCACACACACACACACACACACACAGGCTGGGAGAGGACCGCTTCTGCACACTGCTACTCTCACCATCCCCGAGTATCACTGAGTGAGAGAAATTCACTTCACTTCGTTCTTTTTCTTTTTTCAGACGATCTGTGAGGCAGTTGTTATGGTGATGGGATACAAAGAGAACCTTGGCAGTCAGTGAACGTGTGTGGGAAGAGCACTGCGCGCGTGCGAGAGAGTGTGTGTGTGCGCGTGTGTGTGTGTACTGTATAATGCAGATGTGGGGCGGAGGGATGGTTTGCTAGTGATCTGCTTTGTTTGATGTGTGTAATATTTCCTTTGGAGCGGCGCTCTTGTAACGCTCTTATTGCATAAACAGTATTAACTCTGTCTGTCTCCCCGTCTACTCTCTCTCTCCTGACTTGTGACACATTGTTTCTCGCTTCCAATTCTAATTTTCCTCTCTTGTGTACACATTTACAGAGAGAGAGAGAGAGAGAAGAGAGAGATAGAGAGAGAGAGAGAGAGAGAGAGAGAGAGAGAGAGAAAGAGAGAGAGATGTAGGAGGATGTAAACATCAGACAGACTGTGATCTGGATTGTTCATGGACATAAATATAGTGTAACCATCTGGCTTTACCATGGGTCTTCCCCAGCCAATAAAACATGCTCCAGTTACTGTTCATACTCCACAATGCTGGCTAATGAAACATTGTGTGTGACTGATGTGACTGCAAATAACCATGCTATTGTTTAGTCGGCTCAACCTACCATTGTCATGGAGTGGTGTTCTGAAAACGAGCGCATCTTAACATTTGTCTAACCTTTGACCTGTCTGTGTGATTGTGGTGTGTGTGTGCGTATGTGTCTGTGTGTTAACGTGCCTGCAGAGGAGGGATGGTGATCTGTGCAGTGTTTCCACAGACGCATACAAGCTTCTGATTTCAGATCCCGGCATGTCTCTTAACCAGTCTCTGGCTGCATTTAATTGTGCAATTTCTGGGCCACAATCAAATTATGACTCTGAGATGAACTGAACACATACACAGACACGCGGAAAGACATCTCACGCTTGTCAACCAAATGTCACTACGGCGACCCGCATCATAGCAACCAGAGGTCCTCTCCATGGTAACATCTATAATGACAAACTCTACTGAGAGGCAAAGACGGATGAACCAATAAAACAGAAGTGACAGATGTGAGACAAGATTCTTTTCGATTGGCCGCGACACACACAAACACACACACATTCAATTCCTCTGGGCTGCGGAAAAAGGTAGTTGTATGGAGAGAGAGGTTTCTAAGTCATATCGTGACATTTGCTACAGTATTTGTAAAACCTAATGTCCTGATATTTCCCACTCCTCGGGCGTTAGCTCTGTGCCAGTGAAACCGTTGAGCACTGTTACAACAGGTATGCTATTTAAAATCTCAGCAAACAGTGAGACGTCTGATTTATCAGTAGTCCTTATAAATACAGGGTGGGCGCTGGCCAAACAGGAAGTATCACTGTGTCTTCCTCATCCAATGACGGAACTGAGGTTTCACCGCCTCAGCGGGAAGAGGAAGGAGGGGGGGAGGGGGAGGGGGAGGGGGGAGGGGGAGGGGGAGGGGGAGGGGGAGGGGGAGTGGGGAGGGGGAGGGGGAGGGGGAGTGGGTACTCTGAGTACTCTCACACCCTCAGAGTACTCTGCCTCCTCCAAGACAGTCTTCAATCCTGAGGACATATTGGATTTCACCTCTCCTACCCCGAGGATGTAGCTATCAGTTTAGAGTTTCCCTATCATCACCTCTCTGGGGATACCTGGCAGTCATCTCAATCCAGGGACGGATTACTGGAGGACAGACAGGAGAGAGAGAGAGATGGAGAAAGAGAGAGAGAGAGAGAGAGAGAGAGTAGAGAGAGAGAGAGAGAGAGAGAGGGGGAGAGAGAGAGAGAGAGGTACAGTCTGAGGTGATACTTTATTGTCCGCCGTGCAGGAAGCAGGCATTACACGCAGCAATAATCGAGTTCTGCGATCCAGAGCAATTTAGCAGGTTATTTACAAGAGCAGATCGCCTCCTGATTCAGTTGGTCTCACTGTGGGCTGTCCACTCTCTACTCTCAATGTGATTAGAGATGACGCTCCAACGGGGCCATTTGATTTATGCTGTGTAACTGTGTCAATAATAGAGCTTTAGTGAGATAGAGAGAGAGAGAGAGAAAGAGAGACAGAGAGACAGAGGGCCCTATTTTGACGATCTGAAACGCAAGTATCAAAGCGCAAAGCGCAAAGCGCAAGTGGGCGGGACTCCGGTGCGGTTGCTATTTTAGCAGCGGGATAAATGACTTTGCGCCTGACGCAAATGTAAAAGAGGTAGCTACATTACTAATGGGTGTGGTTTGGGCGTAACGTGCAATAAGCCAATCAGAGCGTCATCTCACATTCCCTTTAAGAGCAGCGCTTGTTCCATGGCGGATTGCTATTATAACGGCGGATTTGCCAGGCGCACGCCAGCGGTTCACAGGAGACGGACGTTCTTGTCAGGACCGTAAACGATAGAGAAGTGACATTGTATGGGAAAGGCAGAGCAGTTTCATTGCACTAAGTTGCCCACTCATGCTGCTCATTCAAATGTAGCCTATTTTGACATATATATATATATTTTTTTAATTGCTTAGTTCTTAGAATTAGTGTAACTGTTTTTTAACTTAATTTAAGACCCGTAGGGCCTATATATGTTTATTGTTTGCACCTTCCTGCCACAGTAAATTGAAAACCGAATTCTGATTCTGATTCTGATGTGCATGGGAGAAGAAACCTACCCAAATTAGCTTCGGTTAAACAGGCGTAGGGGTAAATTGCCACAGTTGTTACAATTCAAGTTCACATACATACAGATTTCTCATGAACATCTTATTAATCATTGACATGAACGAAATGTAACACAGCTAGCCATACAATAAATCAAAACAATACGTAGTTTCGCAGGAAGAATACACTGGCTTCGCCAGCAGTGCGCACGGACCAAGCTTGCGCCCTTAAAATAGCATCTGAATAATGCGCCATTGTCTTTAAACCACCTTTTTCCTGGTCAGTGGCGGAATGGTTTTTCGGAAACCGCAAGATAGCACCAAGAACGTTTGCGCCGGAGCACGCCTCCTTTTTCGCTGAACCGCCCCCGGGAGCGCAAGGTCATTTCGACGTGCGCCCGTGGAGGGAAAAATCCGCTTTGCGCCGAGTGCAAGATAGGAATGATACTTGCGTCACTGACAAAGTCAATTGCGCTGGGTGCAAGATAGGGCCCAGAGAGAGAGAGAGAGAGAGGGCCCTATCTTGCACCCAGCGCAATTGACTTTGTCAGTGACGCAAGTATCATTCCTATCTTGCACTCGGCGCAAAGCGGATTTTTCCCTCCACGGGCGCACGTCGAAATGACCTTGCGCTCCCGGGGGCGGTTTTAGCGAAAAAGGAGGCGTGTTCCGGCGCAAACGTTCTTGGTGCTATCTTGCGGTTTCCGAAAAACCATTCCGCCACTGACCAGGAAAAAGGTGGTTTAAAGACAATGGCGCATTATTCAGATGCTATTTTAACGGCGCAAGCTTGGTCCGTGCGCACTGCTGGCGAAGCCAGGGTATTCTTCCTGCGAAACTACGTATTGTTTTGATTTATTGTATGGCTAGCTGTGTTACATTTCGTTCATGTCAATGATTAATAAGATGTTCATGAGAAATCTGTATGTGTATGAAATCTGTATGAAATATGTGGCAATTTACCCCTACGCCTGTTTAACCGAAGCTAATTTGGGTAGGTTTCTTCTCCCATGCACATCAGAATCAGAATCAGAATTCGGTTTTCAATTTACTGTGGCAGGAAGGTGCAAACAGGTCTTAAATTAAGTTAAAAAACTGTTACACTAATTCTAAGAACTAAGCAATTAAAAAAATATATATATGTCAAAATAGGCTACATTTGAATGAGCAGCATGAGTGGGCAACTTAGTGCAATGACACTGCTCTGCCTTTCCCATACAATGTCACTTCTCTATCGTTTACGGTCCTGACAAGAACGTCCGTCTCCTGTGAACCGCTGGCGTGCGCCTGGCAAATCCGCCGTTATAATAGCAATCCGCCATGGAACAAGCGCTGCTCTTAAAGGGAATGTGAGATGACGCTCTGATTGGCTTATTGCACGTTACGCCCAAACCACACCCATTAGTAATGTAGCTACCTCTTTTACATTTGCGTCAGGCGCAAAGTCATTTATCCCGCTGCTAAAATAGCAACCGCACCGGAGTCCCGCCCACTTGCGCTTTGCGCTTTGCGCTTTGATACTTGCGTTTCAGATCGTCAAAATAGGGCCCAGAATCTCTATCCTTCAGTAACTAATTAATTCTGGATGCTCCCGTGCATTTTCTTCTAAAACTCCGAGCAAAGGGTGGGAACCATTGCTCTGTTGTGTTTCCCCCTGGCCCCTCCCCTGGCCTCCTCTTTCCTGGCCTCCACTCCCCTGGCCTCCACTCCCCTCCATTCTCTCCCTTGGCCTCCCCTCCCCTGGCCCCCCCTTCCCTCTCCAAGGCTTCATCTGCTGCCACCTGATAAAGCTCAGAAGAGGAGGCCAGGAAAATCAAAGAGACCAAGCAAATTCTATCTTTGTCTGCATGTCTGTGTGTCTCTCTCTCGTTCCCACTAAGACTCCCAGGTCCGCAGACTGTCCAGGTTAATCCATGGATGATCTGATTCCGAAGGTGAAGACTGTCAGGCTCCTCCAAGCCCCCAGTCCCCCTTCCTCTCCTCCCGGCAGCGTGGCCCCAGGTCTCAGAGCGCTGTAGCAAGCTCCGCCTGTCTGGGAGGAGGCACGGGGCTCCGCCTGGTCGCCCAGAAAGCACCCTGATCCGACGCGAGCCGGCAGCACAGCGCTTAGACAACAAAACACCACAGTACCAGAACAGTCCAGTCCAATCCAGTATTTCGTGGACAACAGACAGACCACTAGGCAGCCCCTGAGTGCTCCACATGGCCATGTCCCTCTCCTCTCTGGTCTGGGTCTTACGTAAGCGGGTTGAGGATGGACCCGGCCTTGACCTCTCTGTCCCAGATGCTGTATGGGGAGATGAGGCTGCTCTGCTGGAGGGCTACTGAATCTTAATTAGACCCGCACACGAGGAGGACCGCTTCCCATCGCAGCCCCTACTCAGGAAACATTAGTGCTCGACAGAAATATCTACAGTATCTACTGTCCACAACAGCTGGGACGGCGGCCATGGAGCCTGAGTCACTGTCGGCAATAGCACAGCTGAGAACTACATTCGTCTTCTTATTGTATCTGCGCCAAATCAACCGTGTGGTAAGGCCTGTCCACAACACGGCTGCCGGGGTCCTGACGCCACTTCCTGTGGCAGCATGCGTATCTCAAACATGACATTAACCAAGTCACCCTGTACGCCCCGCTCACCTTGTAGCAGCTGGAATGGGGCATGCACGTGTCTTCGGGCTCTGCCTACTGTGGGGAACTCCCAGAATGCCTAGGTTCAGCGAGCATGTTCCAGCGCTCTGGGGAGGGGGGCAGGGTTGCTGAAGGTGCTGCCGCGACCACAGAGCTCCCTGACATTGCTGTAAACAGTAGCCATGTGAATCGGATTCCGGCCGAGGGCCCACACACACGTCCTGAAACACCAGGGCTGCCAGCCACAGCTGCCGGGGGAGAAGGGCCATGGCTTGACTGGAGGTTACAGCGGGGGGGGCTGAGGGAAGCCTCGGCCTCGACCCGCTGTGCTGTGTGCTGTGTGCTGAGTGCTAAGTGCCGAGTGCCGAGTGCTATGTGCTGTGCTGTGTGCTGCGTGTTGAGCGTTGAGTGCTGTGTGCTATGTGCTATGTGCTATGTGCTATGTGCTATGTGCTATGTGCTATGTGCTATGTGCTGTGTGCTATGTGCTATGTGCTATGTGCTATGTGCTATGTGCTATGTGCTATGTGCTATGTGCTATGTGCTATGTGCTATGTGCTATGTGCTATGTGCTATGTGCTATGTGCTATGTGCTGTGTGCTGTGTGCTGTGTGCTGTGTTCTATGCGCTGAGCGTTGAGTGCTGTGTGCTATGCGCTGTGTGCTGTGTGCTATGCGTTGAGCGTTGAGCACTGAGTGCTGTGTGCTGTGTGCTGTGTGCTATGAAGGTGGGTTGAAGCCAGCTCGGTTGGCCTTGAGACCCCTCAAGCAGAGTTTCCATCCCATTTCACTAAAGTGACTCGAGGGCAGAGTGTAAAGAGCCTCACTAAACAGAGGACCCTTACGACCTCACATCCTCCACATCAGAGTGCTTCCAGTATACAAACCATCCAACTGTATATTAGGCGGTTCTAACCTTGTCATATGGAGTACAAGCCAGCATATTTGTGGTGTTAAAGGTTTTCCTGGTTCTGATTTATCTGTGCACCACATGGCAGACATACTGTACATCTGTGGTCAGGCAAGAGGACATCTACAAGGAACTGGACAGTCTTTGGCAACAGTGTAGCTTCGTCTGCAGCCTCCATCTTAAGGTTCATTTTCAAAATGGCGTTTTCCCCCCTCGTTGAAACCTTTTTCCTTAGGCCAAAAGAAGTTAACAAGTTTTATTTGTCAGTTTATTTCTATAATTCATGGATTCCTTCCAGAGCTTGGTGGTCTAGAAGCATGTTCCCATTAAAAATGTACTAGAATTACAGAAACATTGAAACACACAGGGCAGAGTCACACGGATAAGAGGATGGAGGGAGAGAGAGACAGAGAGAGAGAGAGAGAGAGAGAGAGAGAGAGAGAGAGAGAGAGAGAGATAGAGAGAGAGATATGAGCGAGTAGATGCTATGAATATATGGAAGACTAGCAAAAAGTGAGGCAAAGGTACATCAGAATGGGAATTTGAGAAAAGAGAGAGAGAGAGAGAGAGGAGAGAGAGAGAGGAGAGAGAGAGAGAGGAGAGTATGGGAGATAAAAGCTTTTTAAATGGTGTTTTCCCAGTTCCTCACCTCCTATCATGAGGCACAGAGCCAAGTGAAGAGGGCAAGCGCTCACAGTGAGAGCCCAGTCACACTAACCCGCTCAGAGCACCGCTGTAGCGGCTATCTCTGCAACACCAACAGAGTGACGTTGCATGTCAGCCAATCCTACTTTGTAACCGTGGCGTGAGAGAGTCGAGCGGTGCATTTGTAACGATATCAGTGAATAAACATGTTGTGATGTTTGCCCACTGTTTACAGACAGTAAGCCTAGCGTCACACTGTGCCTTTGAAACGTTCAGGGACAATGCTGTGTCACTGTTTTGATGACACCATTGGATACTTCTAGGCCCAGTGCAGATCCCGAGTCTGTGTCAGCATGAACAAACCTCAGACAGCACTTTGGTGGTACTGCTTAGAATCCCTCTGAGTGATGACTGTCACTGTCACACAAGTCAACTACAGCGTCCACCAGCACAGGTACACACACTGACGCACGACAGCACAGACTTCCTACTACAGTAGACTGTACATTGAACTTGTCACCAATCCCTATAAAGAGAGTGTGGGCCTGAACATCCAACTCTCTCTAGAATATTTCTCAAAAGCAGCAAAACTAACAAATGATAAACCAAAGAGGGACATGCTTTTACTGCCCCATTGATTTAGGTCCTTTGTTGAAAAGCTTATCGAAAGCTTATTGTAGACTAATAATGCTAATATGTTAGGATGCTTTTGGCATTCACTTCAATTGATCGGTGACCTTTCATGCTTAATGCAAGGGCCCCATGTTTAATTTTGAAAAGGAAATCCTTCCTGGATGCTGGTTCCTTACATAAGAACACTCTGGAATTCACAACACCACACGCTGAACAATGGTTCATAAATAAAGACATAATTGACATTAAGACTGCATAAATTAGTCAGTTTGGTGTAGTACGATGTCTTGACAAAGGAGATTAAGAGCAACGTGCTCACAATTCCGAGCACATGGTTACTGTGGGCTGTAACCAATCTGTTGGCTCAAATCTATTTTGAAGCGTTGAATGTCAACATAGTCTGCTGAATGCATAAAGACACACAGTGTTTAATGTTAAGTGTTATGTTGATGGCTTTGGAAGCACCTCCATATCTGAGCATTTGAATCAACCTTTTGGTCCTAGTGTGGGCGTTGAAATTTCCCTGAGGGTATATAACTGCTACTCGGAGCCGCACAATGCTTGATATAAGCCACCAGACGGGATCACAACTATCATGTGAGTATGCGTGTGTGTAGACTTGATGTTAATATTAGTAAATATCCATAGCTAACATGCTTTAGATGTAATACAGGGAGAAACGACGGGGAGGGGCTTGTGTGGTGCTCGGGGCCAGATCTGGAGGGGGAGGCTGGATTGTGTGTTAGAGTATCTCAGACAGACAAGCTTTACTGAGACACAAACAGACCATTAATGGAAGAGTGTGTGTGTGGGTTTGAACGTCTCAGAATGAATGGCGGAGACCTCTTTCATAGACGTGAGGGCGCGCACACACACACACACACACGTACAAACATGCAGACACACCACACACACAAAGTGTACTAATTCAGCATAGCCGTCGCACACTTCTTGTATGATTCACAGGTTTAATTCAACAAGCCACCACATGCTCACGCGGCAATGAATTTATGTTACCATGGCAACAGTCTCGAATGCATGGATCATCTAGGGTGTTTACACATCATTTGTTTACGGTGTATGTCTGCCCCTCACACTCACATATGCGTGTGTGTCCCCCCCCTCCCCCCCCCTCCCCCCCCTCTCCCCCCCACCTCACATCAACCAGTAACATCATGAAGATCAGGATAATTTCCCCCTGCTCTGAAATAATATCCATCCTCCTACAGGTTTTCCAGAGAGAAGGAGGAGGGAGGGAGAAGGGGAGAAGGAAACAGCCTGGAGAGAAAGACTGGAAGAGGGATGCTGCATTTTGGAAGAGAGAGGAGGGCGGGAGACAGAGGCAGAACGAGAGACAGAGAGTGAGGGGGAGAGACCGAGGGAGAGACAAAGAGAGAGTACAAGCAAAAGAGAGAACGAGAATGATAGAGACATGTTCACAGAGAAAGAGAGAGAGATTAGAGAGAGAAAGAGAGGGAGATAGACAGATAGATAGACAGATAGATAGACAGATAGATAGACAGATACTCTGATGATCCTGTGCAGCCAGCAGTCTGACAGACAGGCAGTATTGTGCTACAGTAGACCATTACCAGCCTGATGGTAACACAGGTGGACATCCACCAACAGATCTCCATCCGCCACAAAAATACAGTACCTTCAATCACCCCCTCCCTCGCTTAACTACAAATATATGACATTGGCAGGTCCAAAGCCATGTGCTGACACAAGCGATCGGTGCCAGCCCCCCTCTCTCTAACACATACACACACACTCACATTCATTGTAGCAGTAAATTACCGTGCTTTGTTTTTCAAAACAAACAGCAGTATTCAGAGGGACGTCAACCAAAATGTATTCCCCAAGCAGAGTGTCGAAAGCATTAGACAGATAATCCCCAACTCGTTATATGCTTACCAATAGGTTGGGATTGTCAAAACTGAATTCCAAGAACAAGTAACAACTCTACACAGCCTAATCCCCTCGGAGTCGTCCCAGCTCGCCTTAAACTGACAGCACTCAACACCCCAAGCACCAAACAACAAAGTGAGGAGTAACAGAAGTCTCTAGCCACAAAGACCAGAGATTCCTTAGTACAGTAAGTAGATCATTAACACAACAAACAAAGCATAATGAGCAAGCCCTCTAGTCAATCTCTGGTACGGTGACTTGTCTCCGGGCGTGTGTGTCTATGTCAGACGCCCGGTCTACAAGAGTCTCAGCAGCGAGAGAGAGAGATGGGGAGTGTCTAACCTCAAGGGCCCGGCTTCTGGCGGCCCTTTCCGCTCGCAGCAGCATGGCGTGTGGGCTCCGTGCTGCTCCTGTACGCTACAGCCAGGCAGGGCAGGGGGAAGCAGACCAGGGGACTAGAGGGGAGGGCTCCCTCACACACACACACAACTGGCTTTGTGTGCGTGGACTGTCACTGGGTCCCCTTCACACCCCACCCTACCTTGCACCAATCACTGTAACACACACACACTCACACACACACTGCACACTCAGCCACTCCACAGAGTGAAAGCTAAGTATTGTTCGGCATAGTCTGCACTATCATAATTAATGTCGTGCTGACAATAAGGTTATACCTGTCAGCCGACAAACACACAATCGTCACAAAAACACAACAGGAAACGCTCTCGGCCCCCATGCACATCTCTGTCTGGGCTGTCGACTGGGAGACGCAGTGGTCCAGAGACATACCATACATGAATGGCCTGCCGTTCATCCAGCGTCATTCAGCAGGACACAAATGGTCAAGATAAAATGTTGTTTGGTTGTGAGGTAAGCCAGAAGGACTGCTCACTGCAGCAAAACTACACAGAACTCTAGTGGCCCTGCAAGATCTGCCCCGAGATCAGTTAGTATTGCAGCAGTAGAAAATGATTCAAGGCAATCCGCCACAAACACAGTAACCAGTCATTGTAAAACTCATTCAAGTCAAAGAAAACAAAGAATAAACGAATAGCCATTATAAATATATAAATGTTTTTTTGATCTGTTTCTTGTTGTGTGTGTGTGTGTGTGTGTGTGTGTGTGTGTGTGTGTGTACGTGCATGCAGCAGTGGGCAGGGGGAATGAGTGGAATGCATGCTGTCATCAGAAGCACATAGAGTCCCAGAGAAAGAGAATCGCTGAATCAGGACCAGTCATGTGCTTTAGGACAGATGGACGCACGGACACAACAGACAAACAGGCTGACAGACAGAGAGCCACAATGCATCACAATGAACCCCAACCCCTCTCAGACGTGATACAACCTGACCCAAACAAGGCTCTCTGTCTTGTTGATTTGTATCTTAACCAGTGGAGAGGGAGTAGGTGAGGAAGGACAAGGTACAGTAGATAGGTTAGGGTGGAATGAGGTGGTAGCTAGGGCATGTGGGTTATGTAGTTGATCAAGCAGTGAATCATTTGAGCTGTATCGCCTTGACTGCCCTGGGTGAACTACCACTTGGTCTTTTTATTGGCTGACCTGACAACCATGTAATGGTGTCATACATGCTGTGTGAAGCTGAGGTGTCCTGTCTCCAGGGAGAAGATACACACTGGGCTGAAGAGACAGCTCACCAGGAGAAGGAGACATGGAGGAGACAGACTGGGAAAGAGGGAGGAGAGAGGGAGACATAGACAGAGAGACAGAGAGATAGACAGAGAGACAGAGAGACAGAGAGACAGAGAGACAGAGAGACAGAAAGACAGAGAGACAGAGATACAGAGAGACAGAGAGACAGAGAGACAGAGAGACAGAGAGACACAGAGATAGACACAGAGAGATAGAGACAGAATGGGGGGAGGTTCAAGACTACATCTAGCAGGGACCGGGAGGCGACAGCTGCGATGAAAGAAAGGGAGAAAGGGCCGGTAAAGAGAGAAAGAGTCGTGATCATTCTATGGCGTAGATGAGTGTTCTGGTGGCGTAGTATGTAGGGCCCTCAGGCAGGAGTTTCTACATGGCCTGGTTTCAGAGCACTACACTGACCCCTGCACAATCAATCCTCTCTTTCTCTCGCTCTTTCACTCCGCTCCTCTCATTCCCTCTTGCTTCAGTCTTAGCTCTCGCATCCCCCAGAGCTGTCTGTACGCAGAGAGGAGGACGAGGGATCTTACCGCTTTGGAAGGACTAATTACATCACATTCAACTGTGGCTCTGCTAGGCTCCCATCGCCATGACCTACAAGCATGCACGCCAACGTCCAGGGTTGGGATAGGCAGAGTTGCTAGCCCTTACACACATTGTGACACCACACACACATACACACACCCATCGGGTTAAACACAGTAGTGGCTGGAGCTGTTAACCGATAAGCCTACAGGAGACAGCTGTGGTATTGATCTCCTCCAGCGGGCTGCATCTGATCAGTTTACAGTAATCAGGACATTCCTCCAGTCCTCTAGCAATCTATTGATTCAGTGGCGTCCCTGTAATTGCATTTGTCTGATTGATTTAATAGTAGCGTGGACAGACGAAAGGAATTCTGAGATCTCGGCCTTGCTCTTACAGTGTGTGTGCGCACGCACGTGTGTGTATGTGAGAGTGAGAGTGTGAGAGAGAGACAGAGAAAGAGAGAGAAAGAGAGAGAGAGAGAATATCTCCATCCTCCAGTAACTAATTAATTCTGGATGCTCCTGTGCATTTTCTTCCAAAACTCAGAGCCAAGGGTGGGAACCACTGCTCTGCTGTGTTTCCCCCTGGCCCCTCCCCTGGCCTCCTCCGTCCTGGCCTCCCCAGAGAGAGGAGCAGGACCAGGACAGTGGCCCAGGACAGTGGCTGCCCTCAGGCAGACTCTGAGACAGCGTGACACCTGCTCAGTGCTGGGAGGCTGCAGGGTGAGAGACAGCTCTCCACACTGTCCTCCCCTGAGAACAGCTCACACCTCTAGGAAGTATCCTTGGTCGAGAAGCTTGACGAGCCAGACTTTCTCTTCACAAGTGTACAAGCACACCACTAATATACACCCCACACACACCAATAACACAGAGATAGCGGATAAGCCAACATTGTCAGAGCAGTGCCCGGGCCTGGCCACTAGCCCCCAGCCTCAGGCATCAATACTGGGGTTGTGACAGGAATGTGGCAGGAGCAAAGAATTATGATAATAGACACAAAGCACCACAAGGCTGTTATTGTCCTGGGAGCACCCACTGACAGATCGTCACACACACACACACACACAGATACATACACACTCACTCTGACACAGACGCACACACACTCTGTCTATCTCACGTACACATTGACATGGAAACAAGACAGGCAGAGTGCAGAGAGAAACATTAGCATGCTGGAGGAGTAGGAGACAGGACTGCACCAGCCTTCACACAACTAACATGCAGCAGAGCAGAACGACAAGACCAGAGAGAGAGACAGCGAGAGAGAGAGAGAGAGAGAGAGAAAGAGAGAGAGAGAGAGGCATCAGAGGAAAGAAGAGAGAGAGAAAGGTAGAGAAAACAGCCGAGGGTAAATAGGATGAGAAAGGGGGCGAGTGGGAGAGAGCGAAAGAAAGAGGCAGAAAGGAAGAGATAAAACACTGATAGAAAGGCAGGAATGAAGATAATGGTTAGAGCGAGTGGGATACCTTACTATTGAGTTTGGACTTCCTGGCTTCTTTAGCCTTCTGCTCTTTCCTCTCCATGGCCTCTCTTCTTCCCAAAGCAGACCCCATCTCACACACACTCACTCACGCACACACTCACTCACTCACACACACACACACGCTCGCACCCTCACAAACCACCCCTGCCAAAAATCAGCTACTGTCCCGGCGTCAAAACATCCACATGGCCACATCCAGTCCCCCTCCCTCTCTCCTCTTCTCTTCTCCTCTCCGCGCCGTTCCTCTGTCTATCCTCACTCTCCCCGGCTTGCTCACGTCTTGCCAGAGCAGCACATGCACACTCGCTCACTACACACTCCCTCACACACATACAGTCAAGCTCACTCGCGCGCATGCACAGACAGACGGGAGAGATGGAGGGGCGATTTTGCAGGATTCAGACGAGAACAGGGAGAGGGAAAAGAGAGAGGGAGAGAAGAAGGGAGGGAGAGAGAGAGAGAGAGAGAGAGAGAGAGAGAGGGAGGGGGAGGAAACGAGAACGGGGGAGGGAAGAGGGGAGAGAGATGGGATGAGAGAGGGAGGTAGAGTATGGGCAGGGGAAAAGACAGGAGAGAGAGGGGAGGGGGCAGAGATGGACATCATAGCTACAGAAATGGTTCTCGCAGCGTTGTGTGACTTCAACTTTCCCCGAATTTGAAATTCCTACAGCAGCATTGGAAGCACGCTCATGTCGGTGTGTGTGTGTGTGTGTGTGTGGGATGTGTACAAATGTGTACAAATGTGATGTGTATTCCTCACCAAGACATTTGTCTCCATTTCCAGAGCATTATCTCTGCTCCTTGTAGAAGATTATCCATAAGGGCAGCTGTGTGTGTGGGGGAGAGTACCCACTCGTAATGTCCTCTCATCCACTGCCATACAAATGTGTGTGTGTGTATGTGTGTGTGTACGCAGGTATCTATGTTTGTGTGAGTGTGTGTCTGTGTGTTGGTGGGGGGTAGAGATACCTATTTCATATTCCATCCAAAGCACCATGGGAGGCACAGTGTTCCAGTCGATCCAACCTGGAATGGCTTTTCCTGCTCAATTGAAACCAATGTGCATGCTGCATTTTTTCCATTCACACACCTACTGTGCAAACCGGCTGCTGCTTTACACTCTGTGGAGTGGAGTGGGACGATTCTTAGCTCATAATGAAGCGTGGATCGGGTCTCTTTCCTCTGTGATGTCAGTGACCACATTACCAACTAGTGCGTTACTAAGTACCCTCTCTCCTGCCTGCCTGCCTGCCTGCCTCTGTGCCCTGCCTGCCTCTGTGCCCTGCCTCTCCCTGTGAGAGAACGCCCCTGGGGAGTGGAGACGCCTACAATGGTGCGTGCGTGCGCGCGCGTGCACACAAGTGTGCGCTTGTGGTGCATGTGCGTGTGTGAGAAAAAGAGACAGAGGCAGAAACATAGAGAGATGTAGTGTGTGTGTGTGCCGGTGTGTGTATGTGTGTGTGTGTGTGTGTGTATCTGTGTGCACCGACTGTCCAGAAGCCACTCTTGTCTCCCTGTCCCTGTGTCCTCTCCCCAGGGGGAGTCCCCAGTCGTCCAGCTGAGCCACAGAAGGGGGAGTGACACTTCACCTTCAGCTCCTGTACCCCGCGGTGACAGCCAGGCCAGGTCACACGCCAGACAGAGAGAGGCGCGGGGCTGAGCTCCTGCACAGGGGGAACTGGTAACCAGGGTCACGGTAGGCCTGAGTGGTATCATAAGATGGGCTGGCCCTTTCCTATAAGCCTGCTGTCATCCCTCCTCACACACAGGCTGCTATGTGTGGCTTTTATTACATTAGAGAGTTCCCAACAGATGCTGTCTCTGGGGACCTACAGTGGAGGACGACCTGGTGGAAAGACAGAGAGGACCAGGCTGGCGAGGAGGGATCACCCTGCAGGATTGAAGCTCAGCCCAGGGCTGGTGTGCCGTCAATCGGCCGCGAGACGGACTTCAGACGGCTCTCGCACAGGGCCGTCTTTGTCCCACTGGAAGAAAGGAGGCTTTCTACGCGCCCGTCCATCACATGGTAAACCCTCCCACACACACACGTAAGTGCATACATATGCACACATCACTTTTGTTAGTGGCAATCTGGGAAGGTCTCTATACTGATTCCCTTAAATACATGGGCAGCGAGGACGAGGTCAAGAGAGAGGAAGAGAGAGAGAGAGAGAGAGAGAGAGAGAGAGAGAGAGAGAGAGAAAGAAAGAAAAGTCAATTGTCCCTGTGGCCTTTAACAAGCAAGTTTTAAGCCTGTTAAGTAGGCTAATGCTTGTCCACTGCCAGCCAGCTGGCCAGGCAGAGTAAAACAGAATATGCTGTAGGCTAGGCAGGCTACAGAACAAATAAAGACAAGCTGCCCAGTCAGTACGGAGGACACCTATAGCTTCGAATCATCTACAGGACCAGAAGGCAAGACCAGAAGGAGAACAGCCAATCAGGGCATGGTATATTCTAATACTATGGGGAGGTACTAGCTTGTGAAGAGTAGTCTGCTTAGCTACAGTAGGTTGGTACACACAGTGTTTCCATCCCCCCATCAGACACAGACAGACACGTTGTGGAACCTGGAGGCGTTCACAACGCGTTCACACCCTCGGTGGACGTGGTTCAGTGAGACAAGGTGGTTGTGAAGCATGTGTGTGTGGGCTAGCTTTGCTTGCAGATGGGGGGGGGGAGTCCTTTGAATACAACTTGAATAAAACGGTTATGGCAGCAGCACTGAGGAAAGCTCTAGTCCCACTTGTGAGCAGAACCCAAAACTAGTGCTGCCCACACCAACGAGAGAGAAGTGGCCATTAGGAGCTCACAATGGGCTCTGAGAGGCATATTCAGGAAACACCGTCCAGACTGAGCATACGAGTGTTTGTCTGTGAGGATAGGACTCATGCTTACTCAACTTTCTCTATCTAGCCATCTCTCTTTCTCCCCCCTCTCCTCTTCTCTCTCTCTCTCTCTCTCTTCTCTCTCTCTCTCTCTCTCTCTCATTACGTCTGCCTCTCTGCTTCTCTCTCTCCCTCTGTGAACCGGACTCCACCCTCTGTCAGCGTTGCCTATTTAGCTATGTCTCTCTTTCTCTCTTCCTTTCCTCTGATTCTCTATCTCCCTCCCTCCCCTCTCTCTTTCTCACACTCCCTCTCAGTCTGATTCTCTCCCTCTCTCTCTCTCTCTCTCTCTCAGTCGGAGTCACTCACTCATCATCGCAGTGTTTCACTGCCTCTCTCTCTCCCACATGGTGGATTTTACACCACTGATGTATTTATAGGACAGGAATCTGCCATTTGTACTTGGCTGTGTCATTGATAAGTCAGTCATGCAGCAGGAATTCATGAAACTTGGAACATTTTAATAAACACATCCGAAAACAACCCAGGAATCACAGACACACACACACACACACACACACACACACACACACACACACACACACACACACACAGGGAAATGTGTAAATACTCCACAGATCCTGACCCACACTGGGGAATTATGCAAATGCATGTGGTTCCCCCTGGTGTCTGTTCCCCTGCCTAGCACACACAGCCCTCCCGCTCCACCACAGAGCCTGGAGCCCACAACTCAGCCTCTTCTCTTCAGGTTTAAACCAGGTGCCATTCTTTGGAACCACACTGTGCCAGAGAGACATTCAGCTGGGAGTCTGTGAAGGAGGTGGACTTACCTTGGTGTGGAGTTTAGACAGCTGCTTGTCATCCAGGTGGCTCTCTGTGTAGACACGCCTCTTATAGCGGAACTGAAACACAAGCAGGAGACACTGAGTGAGCTGCTGGTCTCACATGACTAGACACACCGGCTGATGACAGATGAGGATCGGGAATGTTTTGTCGTTGAACAATCCGTCCGTGCTAATATTGTGTAGAGTCACTGTCCTGGTGTTAAATTGTGTCAGGAAGTCAATCAGGGATTTGTCAGATCTGGCCAGTCACAGAGTCAATCTCCATTTCTATCAATGTCAAAATTCCACTGGCTTTATTAACTCAAACCCCTGGTTTGATGGACAGGTCTGACTAAACACTAATATATAAGCAGTTGGCCACCAAGCCACCAAGTCTCTTTTACTCTCTGTTTCTCTGTGAAATTCAGCTGTGTGTTTTTATGACTGACCCTAATCGAACCCTAATCAAAACATGTCACTCATATCCACACACAGGTCCCGAGGGAGAGGAGGGTGTGTGTGTGTGTGTGTGAGGGGGGGGGGCTGGTGGTGTTGAGGGTGGATGATAACAGACAACAGTGCACACACAAGAATAATGTGCAAACACACATAGACATACACACACGCACACACATTTTCTATCATGGGGATGATAGCATCTGACAAGCGTCCAAACAGCAGGCGTGCCGTCCTAGAAAGCTACCGGAACAGCACACAGAAGCATCCCTTCCCTCAATGCTAACCACAGTGCATTCAGAGTACGCAGCACGCCAGCTCCATCAGCCCCCTCCAGCCATCCCAAACTCACCACAGAGGTTCAGGTTGTTCCGGATGTGGAGACACGCCAGCGAGATGAGAGTCGTAAGTGCAGCACCGCGCGAGCCCACACCCTCATCCAACTGTTTTACCTCCGAGTCTCCAGCCTCAGTCTCTCGGCTGGGGCCTGTGAGGCTAGCCTCCCCCTACAGCTGCAAACACCTGCAGTTTGTTCACGTCTCTACTTTAATGTGTTCAGTACAGCGTGGAAATATCCCCTCACAGTGGTGTGCATGGATTTGAGCCGAGCCCAGTCGCTCATGTAACATGGAGGAGAGAGGGATGTGGAGAGAGGGATGGAGAGAGGGATGTGGAGAGAGGGATGGAGAGAGGGATGGGGAGAGAGGGATGGGGAGAGAGGGATGGGGAGAGAGAGAAAACGTCCATATGGCTCGTTGTGAGAGCTGAAATAGCACAACAGAGCGTAGCCCTTGGCTTACACATTCAGTTAGCCTGGCTGGGAATGTGCAGGACCCCACACGTGGCTTCAACACATAGGACGTCCTAAAGGGATATTTGATCCAATATTAACTGACATGAAGCTTCCCCCCCCACCCCTACTGAATCCCCACCACACACACACACACACCATCGGGTGTGGCAGTAGAGGTCTATGGACTATTCCACTACAATTAACCTGCAGTTAATGCCTCTTTGGCCAGTCTGTGAATGGACCACTCTAGTCCTCATCAAGGTCACAGTCACATGTGATTGGACGGGAGGGCTCCTTTGTGCTACGATCTCCATCACGGTGACAGCGTGGAAAGTGGACAGATAAAACATAAACCTTTGCATAAAATCCTGTCGTAAAAGCCAGCTAAATGGAGGGGACGAGCCGGAGAGGCCAGCTGCTTCCATCTGCCTCTGTCGTTTCCCTGCCTCTGCTATGAGCTCCACTCATAATAGGAACGGTAAATCAAGCCAGGTAATAACAATCAGGGAGAAGGGGCTCCTGTAGGAATACAACGACTCCCCTATTAATGATCATCGCAGGGCGTCGCCGTGCATCAAGGCCACAGGACAACCCTGTAGCTGTATTAGTGATGAACATGCTTTTCCTCGTCGAAACGAGCTCTTAATCCGCCCGCGGGTCGGGAGCGTACAAGCCAGAGCCGGAGAGAGCTCCTGAGCAACATCAGAAGATGTTGATCCAGTCTCTCGGAGAACGTGTGTCTGTCTGTGTGTGTGTGTCTGATCACACATACACACACACACACTGAAAGACAAGTTCTGCAATTAACTTTGATGGGAGACAGCTGCTGTTGACGACACTGTCGCCGGTGTGTTATTGTTCCTGCTGCTGGGTTTGAGTGACACTCGAGCCCGGCGGAAGCACACATAGAGAAGCACGCGTGCGCACACACCCTTTTTGAAGACGGAGGCGAAGGAGTCGGATGGCGGAGTGGAGTGGACGTGAGTAAATGGATGATTGACAGGTGACAAGTCTCCCATGGTGAGCTCCTTCCGGGAGGCGGGAGAGAGAGTGTGTCGAGAGTGTGTCGAGTCTCACGCTGTATACACGCCATCAAACACAGTCTCCACATTCGCACGCCGTACGCACACTCACACAAGGCACACACGCTCATACACTGTACATACTCTCGAATGAAACCTGTGGTCTCTCGGTGTTGCATAATGTCAACCTTACTTTGTGTGCACACCACACACACACACACACACACACACACACAAAGACACCCACGTTCCCAGCTTGCTTCCTCGGGTGCTTACCTCCAGGTAGGGTACAGGGGTGACGGAGGGGAGGGGGTAGTCTCTCAGCTGCCGCTCCTCATCCAGGAACTTGCCGGCCTTGCCGTTGTGGGCTGGCTGGAACAGGCCGTAGTTCAGCACGTCCTTCAGGCTCTGGTTGAGGGTGCAGAGGATCCTCTGCTTGGACAGCCAGATAGGAGCGTCCGCGTCGAACTTCATACATTTCTGTGGAGACGAGAGGAGGCTTATTTAAACAAGGTTTTCGACTTATTCTGTGACAAACGGATGAAACCACCATTTCATATTTAGCGAGAATGAAGTCCAGAAATATGGGCAATTTCATTCCATTGATTTCCTTAATACAGTGTGGAGGATTCAGTCCTCTAATGCAGCGAAATATTCATGACCGTGCGAGTACGGTCAGAAGAAGAGAGAGAGAGATCTATTAATTCACTCCATCAGTTACAGTACAAACTCATTTAATCCTCAATCAATTATTACCTACAGAATTCTAAATGGTCATTATCAAATAAGTTCCACTCAACGGCCAGGGCCATAGATTAAGCTCTGTCTCTCAAACAGTGGCCTTCATCCCTAAGGCCACTCGTCTGAAGTAGACTTCCCTCTCCATGTGGATCCTCCCTGCAGTGGATGGTACAGTACCAGTAGAGAAGGGAGGTGGACTACACTGGAGATGAACAGGTTACCAGGGCTGTTCAAACTCCAAGGAGATCTTGATCACATCACGTAGTGCAGTGGTTCCCAACCCTGGTCCTCAGGGACCCCCTGTCCTGCCTGTTTTAGATGTTACCCTGCTCCAACACACCTGATTCAAATGAATTCTCATAAGCAGGCTTCTGCAGAGCTGGATAACGACCCATTCATTTGAATCAGGTGTGTTGGAGCAGGGTAACGTCTGAGACATGCAGGGCAGGTGTTCCCTGATACCACGGCCATACGATACCTGAACAGTTCTGCTCTATCGCTGGTGGTGTACATTAGGTACTTCAACTGAAAAGACACATTATGGGATTTGAGCTACAAACAGAGGCAAAGAGTAATAATACATTTTATTTGTATAGCGCTTTTCCAGGACACTCAAAGTCGCTTTACAGAGTCAAGTATTCATCAGACCCAGTCATACCGGTGGTGCAGAAGCGAGGCTGCCAATTCGCGCCATACGGGCCCTCTGACCACCAACATTCATTCAACATTCATACGCATTCATACGCATGTCTTTATGATGGTGGGGGAAACCGGAGTACCCGGAGGAAACCCACGCAGGCACGGGGAGAACATGTAAACTCCACACAGAAAGGACCTGGAGCGACCGGGGTTCGAACCAGGGACCTTCTTGCTGTGAGGCGACAGTGCTAACCACTGCGCCACCGTGCTGCCTAGAGTAGTCAAAGAGTAGTCAAAGACAGAGAGAGTTACTGGTAATGGAATGACAGAGAGAGAGAGAGAGAGGAACAGATAGAGAGAAGAGTGGGAGAGTGGGGAAGTGATATGTTCAGTCCACCAGCATTAAATCAATTCAACACCCGTTCTGCAACATCAATTCACAAACGCATAAACAAAACATCTCACACACAAACTCTTTCCTATCGCCACCCCTGTGCCATCTGCAGCAAACAGCTGTCCCCTATCACAGGCCACATAAGCCACAGCTGAGGAAACGCCCGTGATGACAAGAGAAGGATCCAGTTTGATGATCCAACTGACACTTTGTTGAAAGTGCACACTGGGTAATGGAGGCTCGTGGGCCTTGCTAGCCTCATCTGGCTACACACTGATACTGCAGGCGTTTGTCTTCTCCAAACTTCACAAAACACACATCAAGAATGGCTTTGAAAGTTCTCCCTTCCCTTTGAGACCGAGAAGGATTCTTGTCATTAAAGAGGGGACGTACAGGGAACCACAGAGGGAGAGAGAGAGATATGTGGGATGGGGAACCCTCGAAGGATGCTGTTGGAGAAAAGCAAACTTTGTTGTCGATACTCAAAAACGAAAAGACGCACAAACACATGGCAAACTTTGATGACAAATGGTCTATTACTTTTGACTTTCATGCCGAATACACTGTGGATTGTATTTTTGTCTAGCCACTTTATTTACTCATAATTCAATTTTAAATGTGATAAATGTTTTTTCTCTTCATCTCTCCTACCGACATCCGAAGTGGAACGAATCCTGATTCGACAGAAAAGTGGCAACACAGCACGTCCGAGAGATAGCAGCTGTTCAGGAACCTATGTGTGTGTGCCTGTGTGTTTGTGAAGGGCACAGCACTGTACTGTACTGTACTGTGTGTGTGTGTGTGTGTGTCTGCATGTGTGCTTGCGGTTGTGTGCGCGTGCGTCGGTGCTAGAGAACGCCCGGAGGGTCTGTTCTATCGCTCACAGCCCTCTGGCTAACCTCTCACCCCTCCATTCATCCAACTAATGAAACCGCCCCGCGTCGGAACAGACGACAGAAAAGCCATGTCCTTGTAGGACCGTGCTATCATAAATGATTACAACAATGGAGCCACGCTACGGTCGTTCGCCTCAGTTGCTTCAATCGGAAGCCCGACCAAAGTGAGTGTAAAGTCATTAATTAATTGGTGACTGGGGAGGCATGGACTGATGCTGTAAGGAGAAGAATGGAGAGTGAGGTTTGAGTTGAGATGATAAGATGTGCTTCAGTTAAATCATCAGGCTAGAAGACAGAGCAGGGACTAAGCCTGGTTGCCCATACAGTACAACATAAACACGCTGTGTCAGGCAGAGATACGAGCCACTACAGAATACAACACAATACGATGCAACCGAATATAATTAAGAATGTCACACAACCCAGCTGAGAGTAATTAAAGAACAATCGAAAATGATTCATTACACCCTTTAAGCTCCTTTAAGGAGCCACCGGGCCAGATAGGTGGAAAAAAACATTATTGGAGTGTGCAGGTCTGTAAAGTATAAAGTGTGTATGTGTGTGTGTGTATTGTGGGAAAATATTTTCAAGAAACAGAAGAGGTTGTCTTTCATCAGCCACCAAATCTGTTTTCAAATCACTGAAATTACCTTAGTTTTGGTTTTCCGGGTGATTGCACTGATGTGTGTGTGTGTATATGTGTGTGGGTGCGTGTGTATATGTGTGTGGGTGCGTGTGTGTGTGTCTGTGTGCATTCTTCCCCGGTATCCAGTCAGAGTTTGCTCAGTAATGAAGCTTCCTCACTGAAGCGTACTGTTCCCTCCCAACGCTCTCCACTATCATCTCTCTCTTCCTCCTCATCCCTCCCTCTCTCCCTGTCTTCCTCTCCAGTATCCCTCCGTCTCTCCCTGTCTCCCTCCAGTATCTCCCTCCTGTCTCTCCCTGTCTTCCTCTCCAGTATCTCCCTCCTGTCTCTCCCTGTCTTCCTCTCCAGTATCTCCCTCTCCTGTCTCCTCTCCCTCTGTCCTTCCTCTCCAGTATCTCCCTCCCTCTCTCCCTGTCTTCCTCTCCAGTATCTCCCTCCTGTCTCTCCCTGTCTCTTTCCAGTATCTCCCTCCCTCTCTCCCTCTTCCTCTCCAGTATCTCCCTCCTCTCTCCCTGTCTTCCTCTCCAGTATCTCCCTCCCTCTCTCCCTGTCTTCCTCTCCAGTATCTCCCTCCTGTCTCTCCCTGTCTTCCTCTCCAGTATCTCCCTCCCTCTCTCCCTGTCTTCCTCTCCAGTATCTCCCTCCTGTCTCTCCCTGTCTTCCTCTCCAGTATCTCCCTCCCTCTCTCCCTGTCTTCCTCTCCAGTATCTCCATCCTGTCTCTCCCTGTCATCCTGCTCCAGTATCTCCCTCCTGTCTCTCCCTGTCATCCTGCTCCAGTATCTCCATCCTGTCTCTCCCTGTCATCCTGGTCCAGTATCTCCATCCTGTCTCTCCCTGTCTTCCTCTCCAGTATCTCCCTCCTGTCTCTCTCTGTTTTCCTGCTCCAGAATCTCCATCCTGTCTCTCTCTGTCTTCCTGCTCCAGTATCTCCATCCTGTCTCTCCCTGTCATCCTGGTCCAGTATCTCCCTCCTGTCTCTCTCTGTCTTCCTGCTCTAGTATCTCCCTCCTGTCTCTCTCTGTCTTCCTGCTCCAGTATCTCCCTCTTGTCTCTCTCTGTCTTCCTCTTCAGTATCTCCCTCCCTCTCTCCCTGTCATCCTGGTCCAGTATCTCCCTCCTGTCTCTCCCTGTCATCCTGCTCCAGTATCTCCCTCCTGTCTCTCTCTGTCTTCCTGCTCCAGTATCTCCCTCTGTAACGCCCTGGACTTTCTCTCACACAGTTTTATTGCACCCCATACATCTGTGATAGTCTTATAGCTACTGTTTAAGCCCGTCTCCCCTTGGTTAGAGCTGTTTTCTCCCCCTTTCCCCCTCTGTCTCTCTGCTCTTGTCTTCTTTTAAATCAGGTCTATGAATGTAAGTGGAATATTATCCTACTGGTCCATTGAGAGGCTGTGCAACTACAGCCTAGTTGCGACTAGTCAGTTGTAAAGAGAGCTGCAGTTGAGCTGAATAACGGCATTGCTCCTGAACACGTCTTCTCTTTTCATACTTCATTATTCATCAAGGTTGTAATTACAACCATGATAGTGACTGCCCCCCTCCCCCCCCTCCGGCCTGTTCCGTCTCGCTTTGAAACGTTACAATGCTGACTTCACCAGCAGGATGGCATGTACCATGCTGGGGCAGACAGGGAGAGAGATAAAGACAGAGAAGGGTGCGGGGGGGTTGAGGGGTTCTGGAGGATGTAATGAAAAGTTAGAGGTCAGACAGGTAAGAAGAGAGTGGGCTAACGTTTGAGCTGCGAGTAAGTGATAGCGTTTGCGTCTGCCTCGCACACGCGAGCCAATGTGTGCGTGTAAGGGAATGAGTGTGTAAGCGGGTGAGCGTGACCTCAGAGAGATGCCCAATAGTGCGCGGCCGTCCTCTCGGGTCTGGCGCTCAGTCATGTGTGAGCACCAGAGTCCGATGCCCAGCCAGCGTTATGTAGAGCGCGGCATTCCCACCACACACGTCCTACGCGCGGCACACTTCCGTGACACGGGTACTAACGCGGGCCGTGCGTGTGCCCGTCATCACGCCTTCCGACTTGTGAGGCGGATGTGCCGCCCTGAGAGCACAAAAAAAGGCGAACGAACGTCTCAACGTGGACGTTTGATTCCGAAAGTTTGCTTGGAAGGATGCGAACCTCCTCAGCCGTGCGAGGAGGAGGAGGAGGAGGATGAGCGAGGAAGGCTGTGGAGACCGAAGCACCTTCCTAAAGGTTCCTCCATGCATCAGCTGTCCACAGCAGGCCCCAGACAAGTCACACTGGTTATCTCTATGGGCCCACATGGCCTCCAGCTCCACCCTGGCACAATGGAGCACACGTCACCGGGGCTGATGTCTTTACACAGGAGGAGATGGAGTGTTGGGGAGGAGCGCAGGAAGAGGGATGGCTGAGGGACGACACCGAGGAGAGACAATAGAGGAAGGAGAAAAGAAGAGTGGAGAGATGATGGAGAGCAGTTATTTCTTGCAGCCTGTCTTGATCTCTGAGGACCTCTGGCAGTCCGGCTCAGATGACTTATACACTCATTAACAACTCTGGCTGCTTCCATATTAGATATTTAATGAGTATGACCCTGTGTTTGTGTGCTTGTGTGTTTGTGTGTGTGTGTGTGTGTGTGTGCATGAGTATGTTGTCCCATACTGATCAAGGGAGTAAGACTGGATGAAAGCAAAATCAATAACAAACCTCAACCAACCCCCACTTTCCTTGTGTCATGGCTCTTCTTCTCTCCTTCCTTCTGTCTCTGTATCTCTCTTTGTGTCTCTCTCTCTGTGTCTCTCAATGTCTCTCTCTCTCTCTCTTCTCTCTCTCTCTCTCTCTCTCTCTCTGTCTCTCTCTCTCTCTCTCTCTCTGTGTCTCTCTGTGTCTCTCTCTATCTCTCTGTGTGTCTCCCTCTCTCTCTGTCTCCCTCTGTCTCTCTGTGTCTCTCTCTCTCTGTGGCTTGCCAGCTTCCTTGGTGATAACAGTTGTAAGCGTCTCTGTCTTAATCAGAGGGCCCTGCCGGAGCAGCCGCCGCCACAGGGAGATACACTACAGTCTGCTCCAGTAGCCCTCCATATTTCATAGCACAGTTAAAGCGGCCATTCATAATGAATGAGCAGGAATGAATAGGAACGAAAAGAAAGCAGTATGTGTTTGTGTTAGACTTATACAGGACTACCTTACAGTGTGTGCGTGTGTGTGTGTGTGTGTGTGTGTGTGTGTGTGTGTGTGTGTGTGTGTGTGTGTGTGTGTGTGTGAGAGAGAGAGTGTTAGAGTGTGGGGGAGAGTGTAAGACTGTTTTACATGCCTGCTTGACCTCAACCGCTTGACCTCGATGGGAGTAAACGGGAGTGTGCGGTCTGGGAATCCTCAGGGCCAGTACGGAAGCAGGACCAGGGTCGAGGAACAGTTAGACCAGCCTCCACAGCTCCAGAGGGTCCGCTTTGTGGTCCTGAAGGGACCCACTCTAAATCCTGCCCAGCTCCGATGCCAATGGCTCTCCGGGATACCAGAGACTTCAGACCAAAGCATCAATCACTGTGACGGGCCCCTCCAAACTTTTAACCAAGGAGATGATGCTGCCGCCTTGACACGGGACTGCCAAGCGTAGCAGGAGACGAACCCTCAGTGATATTCAAGCTGACATCAGTGGCGTCACGCTGCACGCTGGAGTTACTGGATCATCGGAGCCTGACATGCAATTTCACCCTGCTGGAAGGATGCTCCAATCTACATTTGATTAACTAGTGTATGACAAAAACACATCCTCAAACACTCCGACAAACATGATTTTTCCATCACATAAGTCAAGAAACTCATCCTCAAGATATCATTCTGCTACAAGACGTCTAAATTGCAGCACTTATCCATCTAGCCTAATTGCCCATTGTGACCCAAATTCAAGCCTTATTTAATAGTGAATTACTTTCTTGTTCAATTCAAGTGAACAAAAGAAATAATTCAGAGTTAGTAGAAGAAAACACTTCTGTGGCAGAGAGCATTATCCCTGCGAGCACCCTCTCCAGTGCACTAATGATTCCCACCAGTCTGAAATGAGGTCAAGACATTGCTGTGGCAACCATTACTGTTACCTACGTGACCTACCACTAAGTACACTGTCAAAAAGTACAAACATGGTTTGAAGCCCGTGGCCATTATGACATACAATACTTTTCAAGAAAATGCTCCTTGTGATGTTTCAGAAAAACAACTTTCCCGAACCATACACATGGTTGTGGAGTCCTTTGCTTAGCCTATGTATCTCAATCTACCTCCACTGAGTGGATATACCTCAATCTACCTTCAGTAAATGTATCTACCTCAATGTACTTTCACTTAGTGTATTTACATCAATGCCATCAATGAAAAGGCTGCTCTGTTCAGCGATGAGGCATGCAAGCACTGACTAAACCTTGACGGTATGCTAATGACATCAATGACAAGTCTGTGGAAGGAGAAAACAATAACTGTCTCCCTAAGTAAGTTAGAGTGAGAAGACAAATTAGAATCAGAAATCAGTCACAGTTTGGGGCAGTGTAATGAAAAGTTACACGGAGGGGAAAGCTTGTTAGGCGTGTACGGGGGCGTGGAGAGCATGCACACTCGGACTGGGGTGTGTGTCGATTCCTCACTCATCCGTTATCCAAGTGACGTTATACCAACGAGAATGGTTTGCGGAGTGGAACCACCAACTGTGCCTTTAAAACGTGTTCTTCTTCCTTCTCGTCCCTCTGCGCTTCTCGCCGGTCTCTCCATTGTCCCGTTTCTTTTCTCCTTCCCAATCAGACACATCTGGCGCTAACCGGCCCCCGGCCTTTTCCTCCCGACGTCTCCGTCTGCGCTCCGTATCTCGTGTTCCCTCCGAGGGGCCTCGGTGTTCTGAGCGCCAGTGTTCGTGCAGCGTTGATCCCAGGGACCCATCTGGCTCGGTGCCCTCGTGTGTCGCACAGACACAGCTCCTCCCCGCTCCCGCCCGTGTTCCAGTCATTATCCAGGTCCATCTGGGCCCCGCGGAGAGGAGGCCGGGACAGCGGGAGACAGCCTGTACAAACGGGACGAACGACACCGAACGACACAGGAGCTGGGGAGCTTTTAACCTCCAACTCCACGACGGGGGAAAAATGCAAATATGTGCCCACGATAGGGGGTATTTTAGGGGCGTTTGTCATAAGAGCCTTCCATGACGAGGACATTATTTGAGTGGTGAGCCATTGGATCCGGAGGGGGAGTGCACAGGGTGGCAGTGCTGCTGGCTCAGCCTGTTCCTGGGTCCCAGCACACCCAGGAGGCTGGCCACACTCTGTTAAACAGACTCGCCTCTCGAGACACACACAGAAAAGGACCCACTGATTCAATTAACTCAGGTTAATGGGCTACAATCAAGACTCAGATAGCTTGAAAAAGCCACACGGCACAGACACTCACTCTGCCAGACACACTCGCACAGAAAATGCTGGGCCTGGACTTTCCCCCGGGTATGAACAATGATGCGTGATTTATGCTGCCAATTTGACACAACTAGTTGGTTTCATCAGTGTTCGGATGACATGGAAGCAAGGTAGGCCAAAAAATCGGATTAAACTCAAACACACAGGGAGAGGGGGGGGGCTTTGCCAGCCTCATTGGGCCCTAGTTAGAATGTGAAGAACAACATGAATTGTTTTAGAATCCCCAAATAACAGATCATTTCCATCATCATAAGATCATGAGGGGTTTACACCCACGCACTCAAAGTTAGATTTCCAGTAAAACACCGTCTTGTTGTTCTTGCTGTATATTGTAGATGACGGGTCGCAAAAAAAGCTATCATCTATTAATGTCTCAATCCATTGATTCCTGGAAACAGACCCAGCTCGCTCACTGCAGGGAGCCCTGGACCTGCATCCTTAAATACCCTCCACACACACACACACACACACACACACACTCACACACACACACACACACACACACACACTCACACACACACACACAGTATATACAGCATATACAAACAGTCCACACACTTACATGCTCATACGATGACATGCACCTATACACACACACAAACACAGACGCGCACACACTTCCACACACAGGTGCACACACCTCCCCTGCATTGTGAAGCAGCCTCTTATCTCCACCTGAGGCCCGGGCAGACTGCACAGTGGACAACCTCCCAATATTAAAGGCTACAGTAGGCTGGCAAAGCGCAAAGACATGGTCTGGATTTTGAAACACACTCCAAACGTTACAATGGAGGAAGCTCTGCCTTGCGGCCTCTCTGCCTCCCTGCCTCTCTGCCTCTCTGCCTCCCTTCACCTCGGCACGCCCCAGAGTTCCGGATAGCCTCACAGGCTAGCACACTGCCTCACCGCTGGTCGATAAAGATATAAGACCAAAAAGTGAAGACATGCTTTTGTATTGAGCTAATTACACTCCACTGGGAACTGAACACAAGCAGGGATAAGTAAACGTTTTGGGTGAAAAGTGTTGAGAAAACACTTTCTTTGTAATGGTAACTCATGCATCACACATGAACAAACCAGTTTAAACACCCACCCACCATTGATCGAAACAGTTCAACCATGTGGCAGAGCAATCACACAGCGTCTCCAACAACTTGACTCACAAACCCTCGCACACACAATCACACCAGACACACACGCACACACACACACACACACACACACACACACACACCACACACACACACACACACACACACACACACACACACACACACACACACACACACACACAGCATTAGACACAGTAATTAAACAGCACTGAACAGAACATGTGCACAAATGCAACATTAGTTTGGATGCTATTGATTAAAGAGGTGTGAGAGCTGTCTTTCCCTCCTTAAAACTGCCACCACATCCTCATGCCCAACTATACTGACAGTGCAAACACACACACACACGCACGCACACCTTTCAAACATCAATTCAACTCTTCTTTATTGCTGCTGACAGCCAAGACAGCAAATGCCACCCAAACCTACACTTACCATCAGACAGCTGGGAGACATATCAACACACACACATCCTCAAACAGACACATTAATATGTTCACACACACACACACACACATCTTACAACAAACACTAATCAAGTCAAGAGATGTCTCAACGATCCAAAGTTCTCCATAGTAGCACCAAACATCCGAGCATGTTAAAGGTGGGTCTAACCCCGCACCGCAGGGATCAGCACCCTTTGAAACACTGTGATAGAAAAGGCAGAAAGATGGCAGAAAACTGACAGGGGGATGTAAAACAGGGGGGGGAGGGGGCAAAGAGCACGGGGTAGGGAGATGAGGAAGAAGAGTACGACTGTGGAAGAGGACGGGAGAGAGGCTGAGGACGTGCGAGGGCTGCGAGACAGGGAGAGAGACGGCGAGAGAGAGAGAGAGAGAGAGAGAGAGAGCCTGGCACTGCAGATGTAGCTGAGGAAGTCTGCGAGCACGCTCGCTCCCCGAGCCCCGCTCTGTGGGGCTGCGGTCTGCTTTGGGCCGCAGCGCTGCTCATCGACAAAGGAGATAGTGCAAATTGCCTGGAGAGCTCTCGTCCCATTGGCAACCAGGTAGAGAATTACTTTATTGACTGCGAGGCGATGGTGAGCGAGGCATCTTAGGAGGGGACGAACTATTCGAGGCTGCTACAAAGCTATTCCACGCACGCTTCACTTTCTCTCTCGATGTGAGAGCGCCCTCCCCCTCCTGATTACAGCATCCTCATTACACCCTCTGTTCTACAGCGTCACCCATACCACACATCACGCCGTTGCTGTGTCTGTATGGAACAGTAGTACGATGCCTGTATCCCACGGGTGCGTCAAATGCTAATGGCGTTCAGCCAGGCTTCCTGTCTGTGCAGGGGTTGTCCAGTTTGAGCCGAGTGGGTTCAGACGGTGCTGCCGACTACGAGGCAGCTCAGGCCAGCCGCACCAGACCTAGAACAAAAGCTGAAATCCGATTGGTTCTAATGCCCGCATCAATCCCGGGCTTCATTAAGGCTAAGCTAATTTACCTCCTGCTCTGTGAAAGGTCCCTGTGGCTCGCTCACCTCTCCTTGCCTTTCTCTCTCTCGCTCTCTCTCTCGCTCTCTCGCTCTCTCTCTCTCTTTGTGTCTGTATGTTGTTTTGTTCTTTTTCATCGCTGCCTCTATGTTGTTGACCTAAGACTCACACACGCAGCTAGCTATGCCAAGTCAACCTAATGCCTGGTTCTGGTGAACCTCGTCATGGCAGGAGACTGTGCAATCCCAAAGGTGCATGGAGGTGATCAATGCAGTAATCAGTAAGAATGTGTTTCAGTCTGTATATCACGGTGGTCTCTTCAATATTGTGTGGGTGATCAGTGTCATATCACACCCATAGCGATTGGTTCCTGTGTGCATTATCACTCAAAATGTGGCACAACATAATTACATTTCGCAACTTCATTACTTTGAGAGGATTATTGTGACCATCATCATTTTTGATGTTTGGCTTTGTGCAGACTTATCATTCATTCATTCTCTAACTCACACCTCAGTCTAAGACTTGGGCTTGGCCAGTGAAGAGAGTGACCATGGTACTGGCTCTGTCTTGATGGGTCACTGCTCTGAACTTGGCTCTCTGCCTGCCCGGCTGTCTCACTGGGTCAACACTATCTCTTTGGACTAGACTGGGCTTGCCAGGACAGACAATGGACAATTGTCGGGCTTAGCTTTACTGTTCAGAACACTGTCTCTCTGTCACTTTCTCTTTCTCTGTCTCTCTCGTTTTCTCCTCCCTCAACCCATTCACCTCTCTGTCTCTCTCTCCCTCAATCCATCCACCTCTCTGTCTCTCTCTCTCTTCCTCAATCCTTCCACATCTTTGTCTCTCTCTTCCTCAATCCATCCACCTCTCTGTCTCTCTTTCCCTCAATCCATCCACATCTCTCTCTCTTCCTGAGTGGCTGATGGAGGGGGAGCCTGGAGAGGGGGTTATGGGGAAAGGGAGGCTGGGCCAGGGGGTGCTCTGGACAGATGGTGAGGGAGATGGGTAGCCGCTGGTCCTGTCTCGTGCCATTGCTGCTGTGAATGAACTAAAAATAGCAAGCGGAGGACGTGAGGTGCTTTCCAGAGAGACGGGACACAGCGCAAGTGTGTGTGTGTGTGTGTGTGTGTGTGTGTGATACGTGAGTAGCCTGGGGAGGACGCGAGACAGGCAGACCGTCAGAAGAAGCGATCCTTGACGCGGGGAAACGGAGGGATGGAAGAGACTTCCGAGCCAGAGTCCAAAACAGCCAGAAATGGATAAAAGACTTGAGAGAATGAGAGCCGAAGAACAAAGAACAGGAGAAAGTGTGTGAATGGTGATGTTACACTGAGCCTGGTGCACTGGTGGGGTGTGAAATTCATCCATCATATCCACTAATATCACTGAAGACTACGAGAGGAAGAGAGAGGCAGACTGAGATCCATCTGAGTAAGGAGGTGAAGAACAGTTTTGAAAACGGTGTAGCATAGAAACAGATATGGACGATGCTGTTATGATCTCCTATGCAAAGCCCTGGGTTGCAATGACATCACCGACTTGCTTTATTATTCTCAAGCCTCTGGGAGAAATGGTCTAAGAACAGGGGTGATGTAATTTCTCTCTAGATTCAGTCTTTAAACACAGCAGGGGGTGTGTAATCTCCCAGCACACTAGGCTGGTGCTTAATTGGATCAGTCTGTCTGTCTTTCACAGTGTCACGTTTAGGCACCAGTCGAGTCTCGGGCTTCTCCCGATTCTACGTCTGTCTGTTTCTCCTCTCAGTATAATTGGTGTATCTGTAAGTGTGTTGTTTCTCCTCTTTACCCTGTGTAAGCACATTAAGAGGTGTCCCTTGGCATACGGTGTGATGGGATTAAGGTTTTGAGTGTGTGCGTGCGTGTGTGTGTGTGTATGTGTGTGTGTGTGTGTGTGTGTGTAGAATAAGGCTTTGTTCACAGCCAGAGATTCTGCAGCGTCCGTTGGGAATTTCCTTCTTTCATCTCAATGCTCTCGTACACTCTCCACTTCTTTTCCTTTCTACTTCTCTTCTCCCTCCCCTTTCCCTCCCGATTCTGACCACACAGCACGAAGTGCTTGTCCTGCGCTTGGATACATCACACCACACAAACTAGGAATGCAGCAGTTGGAGGTACTCATTAACCCACGAATGAGATGGATACTGTAGGTGAGAATGTAGGAGAAGGTGTGGGAGGTATCGGACTACCCAAATGAGACTCTCTTTATAGGAATTCTTAAGGTCAACATTGCAGAGAGGACACAGTCCTACAGACAGTGTAACTAGAAGCTTAATGTTGTTGCTATGCAAACTCCTTCAAACGGTGCACTACTGCCTGCACGTGAGGGTATGTGTTCGTGAGAGAGGGGGTTTATCTGGGATTACATGTTTTGGAGCTGGACATGGCTTTACAACTCCATCGATCACTCAATAGTCAAGCCTTCATTCTCTCTGGACACAGTGCTTTCTCCTTATTGAGCAAGACAAAGGTCCGTCTTTGTACATAACCTGCTTGGAATCAACGGACAGAGGTCCTGTTGGGAGAAGTAGGTAAGTGCTGCTGGCCAATTGCTCTGATGCTGCTCCTCAGGACCAATCCTCTCCTGTTTCACTCCTAAGATCCTGACATTCCTGGGAACCATCCTGCTGCTCAGATCCTCAGCTGGTCGTTCAGTGGCTCCTCCCCCCCAGCCTTGGACTTCTGTTCCGGGTTCGAGGCCACCGCTGGGGTTCTGTCACACGATCCATCACGGTGGCTTGACTACAAATGCCACGGGAGTGAGATTTGTCAGACAGTCACACGCGCAATACCGTCATCGGTGTGTTAAATATGAATGAGAGCCAGTGCATATTACTGTACAAATCAAAGTACGCTGGTGATGACAGGGTGGACTGAAAGAAAGCCGAGACTCTGTCACCACAGGATAGAGATGAGAACTTGGTGGTTAATTTAGCATCAGAGTGTTAATGCAAGAGCTGACCATGAGGGAATGCCCCCTCACATCTTTCTTTTTTCTTTTTTTTTCCCTTTATCTCTCTCTCTCTCTCTCTCCTCTCTCTCTCTCTCTCTCTCTCTCTCTCTGTATTTCTGTCTCTTAAACCTTTATCTCACTCTTTCACTCATTAGTCTGTAACTCTGGTACAGAGTCTTGGTCGGATCTAGACATCTGCTCGGTCCCCTGCCACCTTCTGCCATGCACACAAAAAACACAAGACACACACACACACAGTATGTCCAGATATATTCATAACTGAGAAAGAGAGACAGAGAGAGACAGAGAGAGAAAAAGAGACAGAGAGAGGAAGAGAGAGACAGACAGAGACAGAGAGAGGTAGAAAGAGACAGAGAGAGAGACAGAGAGAGACAGAGAGAGACAGAGACAGGGAGAGGTAGAGAGAGACAGAGAGAGAGACAGAGACAGAGAGAGAGACAGAGAGAGAGACAGAGAGAGAGACAGAGAGAGAAAGAGAGAACGTGAGGGAGAGGGCAAAGGGGAAGAAGGTAAGCGCCTGACTAACATTTGCAGTGGTTGACCAGTGGCTCAGCTGACCCAGCAGATGCAAGGTATAGCTACAGTTCCCATACACAGCAGCAGACCCAATACACACACACACAACGCCGCACACTCCTGTACGCACACTGGGAGAAAGAGCGGGGGCTAAGGAAAGACAGAATGACAGGCGTAAAAAGAGGAAGTTTGACAGTTCAGAGTGAACTCCCCCTTCAGCCTTCCTGTGAATTCACAAGGGATCTCGGAGCGCTTTGCGTCATCTCCTCTCTTTCCTTCTACCTTTTTGCTCCCCATCCCTCTCCCACCTCTACCTCTCCCTCCTCTCTCCCTCCCTCCTCTCTCCCTCTCCACCTCTACCTCTCGCCCTCCCTCTCTCCCTCCCCTCCTCTCTCCCTCTCCACCTCTACCTCTACCCTCCTCTCTCCCTCCCTCCTCTCCTCCCTCTCCCACCTCTCTCCCTCCCTCCTCTCTCCCTCTCCACCTCTACCTCTCCCTCCTCTCTCCCTCTCCACCTCTACCTCTCCCTCCTCTCTCCCTCCCTCCTCTCTCCCTCCCTCCTCTCTCCCTCCCTCCTCTCTCCCTCCCTCCTCTCTCCCTCCCTCCTCTCTCCCTCCCTCCTCTCTCCCTCTCCAAATGGTCACTTGTCAAAGTCAGCTGCAGCTGGGTTAATGAAGAGATTTATGAGGCAGACAGAGGGAGAGAGAAGGAGAGAGATTTTTTTTTAAACGAGGGAGTGAGTCAGTGAGCAAACAGAGCCGGCAAGTGTGCATACCGGAGAGAGAGAGAGAGAGAGATAAAGTGAGGGAGAAAAGGGCAGAGAGACGAGAGAGAAAGTGACAAAGAGAAAGATGACAACGAATCCAACAATTGACAACAGCAAATCCATTGAATTCCAAATGGAGGGCAAGAGAGTGAACGCTCCGGTCTCTTCTCCTGCTCCCACTCTCTCTCCCTCTCTCTCTCCCTCTCCCTGTCTCTCTCCCTCTCTCCCTCTCTCTCTCAGTCACTCACCGTCTGTTGCAGGTCTGGGATTCCTATGCGGATGACCAGCGTGTTTCCCTGCGGCTCCTCCATGGGTCCTCCTGAACTAGAGCTCCGCTCCGGAGCCGGTCGGAAAGCCGGAACGCAAACGGAAGCGGGAATACCGCTGTCCTCTTCCTGGGAGCTGCCGCTGTCAGACCTGGCCCCCTGGCTGCCGTTGGCTGCGTGTGTGTAGGGGTGTGCGTGTGAGTGTGTGTGTGCGTGCTGCTGCTGCTGGTCCTGTCGTGGAGGGCTGGGTGGCTCATGTTTGCCGGCTGCCGGACGCAGAGGCATGCTCCGTTTGAGGGGCTCTGCCTGTGTGTGTCTCTCTCTCTCTCTCTCTCTCTCTCTCTCTCTGCACACACACACACACACACACCGTTTGCTCTCTCACTCTTGCTGCACACACACACCGCTTGCAGCATGCATCACTCGCCTGGGAAAGAAAAAGAGAGTGAGAGGGAGGGAGAGAGGGAGGGAGGGGGGAAGAGACGGGGGGGGGGCAACAGGGGGGAAAGAGGGAGGGGAAAGATGAGAGGATTATTAGAGTTGCAAGGAAATGTATACCCCAGACTGAGAAAAGATGAGAGGGATTACCACATAAAGGGGGAGATTACAATCAGTGCATGGCATAAAAATCATTTAACTCTAATATGTGATTTATGAGAAGATAATCAAACTTAACAAAAAAGGCAAACACAGTAATTCAGATCTATAAAAGAATAGTTAAAGCGGGACATATGGGAGAGAATTAATTAATATTTGACGAATGAAGTGAGGGTTATTATTCGGAATGAGGCTTCGTGGCTATTCTCAGAAAGCTCGCGAGCCGACAGCCCAGCCTCGTTATCCCACCGTCTGATCATCTACTGCAGCGTGTCCACTCCTCTCTGAGGACCTGGTGTCACATGACCCCGCCGTCGAACAGCCCCCTCACAGCATGCATGGAGCGGGGCTCCTGTGATGTGCAGCTATGACGATGGTGATGATGATGTCAGAGCAGGGCGAGAGCAGCTCAGGGTCAGACCGGTGGCCCCGCCCACTGGCCGTTAACCCTCATGCTCCTGTCGGACTGGTTGGGCAGCTGCAGCTGCTGGAAGATATGCTGATTCTGGTGAGCCGCTCGAACGAGTCCCACACGCATACTGCAGCCTGACCAAGACACCTCCAAACTAACTGGGATACGACAGTATAACACGGTAGGTCACACAGTGTGACGCTAGGAATGCTTTACGAACGAGGTATGATGATCACGGCAAGCCATGTTAGCGTTTAGCACTCTGTACATGGCTGTTCACCAGAACGCATCGTATTGACTTGACATGGAAACTGTTCCCGCCCCGGGAGGCTTGGAGTGTGCAGGCGGTAATCACACAACAACATGCCCCCCCGTCTGCGCCCGCTCTTCAGGGGGCTGATGAGGACCAGGCAGGCCTCCCATGGCTCCATCGAGGGGGCCTCCCCCCAGCAGTCCTGCACTATGATAATCACACCTCCATCCACAGCCCTGTTATCAGAGCTCTACACGAGGGTGCACGATCCCTTGCCTGAAGACAGGAGGAGGCATGTCGTAGGAGAAAAACTGCAAATTTAAGTTGGAAGAAAGAAAAAAAAGGAAATGTGGCCGAAGTCTAATGGTGTGGAGGACTTTCTATGTCGACCCCGTTCAGTCTTGACAGGGAGTTTTGCAAAGCAGTATTGGAATTAACTGATCAAAGGAGATGTGTGTGCCTATCGTTTCATCTCACGTAGAGTTCTCTTTGCGCTGAAACGTTTGTTGGCAAGTGTGTGTGTGTAGGAGTGAGTGTGTGTGTGTGTGAGAGTGTGTGCGCGTGCCTGCTTGAGTGTGTTTGAAAGTTCTCAGCGAATCCCTTCCTTTGGATAGATGTCCGAGGGAATCACAGTGTGTCTCGTGAGATTCAAACGTTGCAGGAAAAATCCCCTCATTATTTCACATAAGCGTTGGAATCCTGCAGGGAGTATCTCTGAGGGACAGGTTTAAAGGTGACCCTGCTGTGATTATACACGTATGGTACGCTACAGTGTGTAGCCCTATAGCTAGGTGTATTAGACATGGCAGCTACAGAAAAAAAATACTTTAACTGCGTTTGAAGAATTGCTTAAACATAAAGCAAATATTTAATAAATAACTGTTTGGAACACTTACTAACAACATGTGACAAATCGGACAAAATCCGCATGGTTGAACACTGACGTCACAACCTGACTGCATGACAGCATGCTGTGTTTAGGATTTTGTCAAGAGGCCTCTTGACAGTTCTCAATTCACTAGGCACCCATATGGATTTAAAAACACTCTCAGAGTTCTCACAACAAACCTTTCCTATCTTAAGAGGTTTAGTGTGGTTGAGTGGTCTCTACAGGAGCAGCAAAGTGACTCTGTCCACGTTAGTTTACTGATTCCCTAACCGGCAGTCTCTGTAATCCGGGGCGGCTGTGACTCAGGGGGTAGAGAGGGTCGTCTGTTAATCGCAAGGTTGGCGGTTCCATCCCAGACTCCCATGTGCCGAAGTATTCTTGAGTAAGACTCTGAACCCCAAGTTTCTCCCGATGGGCAGAGCGGCGCCTTGCATGGCAACTCGCCGCCGTCGGTATGTGTGAGTATGAATGGGTGAATGAGAGGCAAAATTGTAAAGCACTTTGGGTGCCACTAAGGTATAAAAACGGTATAAATGCAGTCCATTTACCAGTTAATCCAGTAAATGTTGAAGGTGCTGGTATTACACCAGGGAAAATGCCTCCTCACATACAATCATCCTCCATCCACACAGCAGACACGCACAACACGGACATCATAGACCGCCTCTCCCACATACAGTATGTCCAACACCATGCCATGAAACGGCTCCCATTCAACTGGAGCTTCCTACAGTTCGCGTTCCATGTTCAGCAAACGTCTCAAACCCCTACGGTTCTCCCTGGAGAACACTTTCCAGCGTTCTAGATGAGGAAGAGTATGATATCCTGAAAGTTGAACCCAGAATATCCTTCTATAGTATGGATAGTTGGGCAGACTTGAATTTCACCCAGCTTGCATCATGCTAGCTTCCCATCAGCCTGGGAATAAAGTAGACAATGTTGCGAGGTATCGTACTCTACAAAGAGGAGTGGGTGGGTTGAATGAGACCTAAGTAGAAGCGAGCTGTAGTAGACGTGTCTTACTGTCTTTTACTGTCTTTAAAAATCCAAACAATTGAGTTGACATTCGGACATTATCTAGCATGTCTGCCAAAATACTCCGACCCTCAATGGTTCCAGGATTTGACGAGATTTGATTGGAATTGCGAGCGGACCAACTCCCTCGACGCAACTAAGAACCACTGCCTTGCCTTAAACTTGCCTTTTCTTCCGAGCTCTCTCTCTCTCTCCCCACCTCACCCTCAGACCCGCACTCTTTCGCCGGCACTATGAAAACAAAGTGAATTATTCATAACCCTACAGGGCCGTGTGAGGCACCAGTGCAATGTATGCGCATTTCTAAAATGGCCGTTTGGCTTTGGAGGTTCTCTCCACAGAGATGTACATGGCGAGTCAAAGACCCTACAAAGTACACCCTACAAAGTACACCTTACAAAGTAGATCCTACAAAGTAGACCCTACAAAGTAGACCCTACAAAGTAGACCCTACAAAGTACACTCTACAAAGTAGACCCTACAAAGTACACCCTACAAAGTACACCCTACAAAGTACACCCTACAAAGTAGACCCGACAAAGTACACCCTACAAAGTAGACCCTACAAAGTACACCCTACAACGTACACCCTACAAAGTAGACCCTACAAAGTACACCCTACAACGTACACCCTACAAAGTACACCCTACAAAGTAGACCCTACAAAGTACACCCTACAAAGTAGACCCGACAAAGTACACCCTACAAAGTAGACCCTACAAAGTACACCCTACAACGTACACCCTACAAAGTACACCCTACAAAGTAGACCCTACAAAGTACACCCTACAACGTACACCCTACAAAGTACACCCTACAAAGTAGACCCTACAACGTACACTCAACAACGTACACCCTACAAAGTAGACCCTACAAAGTACACCCTACAAAGTAGATCCTACAAAGTACACCCTACAAAGTACACCCTACAAAGTAGACCCTACAAAGTACACCCTACAAAGTACACCCTACAACGTACACCCTACAAAGTAAACCCTACAAAGTAGACCCGACAAAGTACACCCTACAACTGTCACTGCGCTGCCAACTGCAGGGCCCCCACCCACCCTTCCCTGACACACTGGGTGTCTCGTGTGTGTGAAGGTCCACGAGGAGTCAAACAGAAAACCAGGTTGTGTGCATACATTATAAGCATGCGATGAGAAGTATATCACGAAAGATATGACTGATTACTGTCCAATGGATTCAACGAAACGGAGAAAGAGAGAGAGAGAAAGAAGCTGGAGGAGGAAGCATGAGAAACATGGGAGAAAAGGTCGTCAGGTTAGCCTGTGGATGAACGTGATCATGGCTCCTGTAAGAGATTTGTTGCACCTTACACAGCTCTGCCTGCTGTTCAACATGGGAATCAGCCCATCAGACAGGGGCAGGTCAGGGAGGGCGCCGTCACCCACGCCCTCTTCCCTTGACCTCAGGACCTCTGGATCATGTTCATCTGGCCCTGGGGCCACCAGGCCAGGCCACGTGACACAGCTCTCGGAGCGTGTCTACAGCAGCACATTGCCTTGCTACTGTGTGTCCGGATGGCGACCATGAGAATCTTTGCATTCGATCAAATTCCAGAACCCTGCTTTCTTGAACGGGAACGTTTCATTGGTGAATGTGTTTGATAGGTGTTTGTGTACGGACAGGCTGAATTCTCTCCTAAACGGCCCCTCATGCATGTGTGTGCTGTCCGTGTGACCTTGCTTTGCTGAATAAATGTAGTCAGTGGAAGGGCATTCTTGGTGGAAAGCTTATTGGTATAACCATGGTATAAACTACAACACTGCCCCCTATCAAGAGACACCTTCAGAATGACCATTATGGAAATGGAAATAATGGCTATACTTGACAGGGTAGATATAACAAGTGAAATAGAGAGTGGCTACAGTCCTTCGAATTATAGTTTGAAGGCACAGACGCACACCCCTTACCACACACACAATCATAGACACACAAACAAACACCACACGGTGTGTGCTTGATGCTATGCTGATGAAGCTCAGGCTATCCCGCCGTAGATCCCGTTGAGGACCCCAGTTTGATGTTAAGCCTGGCCAATTGACTTAACGATCTCTCCCTAAGCCATGGCACTGCCGAACAATAAGCCAGCTCACCGACACACACCCCCACGAGCAAACACACTGGTGCTGTACACTGCAACCTGCACACGCTTGTGTTTCACTCACCCTCGCTCGCTTTCCCTTTCTCTCTCTATCTCTCTCTCGGTCTCTCTCTCTCTGTCTGTCTCTCTCTCTCTCTCTCTCTCCGTCTCCCTCTCCGTCCCACTCTCTCCTGGCCATACCTTCGCACATGTTCACTAAACTAGCTCATCGGGATTAGCCTTTCTGTCTTAACAAAAGGCTGGTGAGCCCATCCCCAGCCCTGGGGCCACACACCGAGGCCCCATATGGAAAATTAGCCATGCGCTAAAAGCCTGCATAATCAATACACTACAGTAGCTGCACAGCATCCCAATGCTGGAGCCCTAACCCCAGCCCAGCGGTCTCTCTTTCTATTTCTCTCTCTCTCTCTCTCGCTCTCTCTCTCTCTCTCGCTCTCTCTCTCTCTCTCTCTCTCTCTCTCTCTCTCTCTCTCTCTGTCTCTTTCTATTTCTCTCTCTCTTTCTCACTCTCTTACAAACACACACAACATCACAAATGTAAAGTGAAACGCGCACAATCAACACACCCTACTCCCCCAACCAATGAGAGACTCCTCACAGTGTCATCATAAAGTCACTATGTTGAATGGTTAGGATATCGATACCCTGGCTGGATCACACTGATCCAGGTTAAAGGGAAAGTCTGCTTTGCAAGCACATTTTCAGAAATGTACACTAGAGGGAAACTTTAAAGGTTTGAAACGCATGCTAACAAATCAAAGGGTCATTCATGGTCTGATGTCATCAGAAACCTATGGCGTTTTCCTGTAGGCTTTCGATTCTCCTGGTGTGCCTTGGTGTGAAGGGGGTTGTTTTTGAAGGATGGGCAGTTTCAATGATGTGTCATGGAGATTTCACCCTGGCAAGCTAAACTGGACTGAACTAATGATGGTATCACCACCACAGCTGACATGACACATTCTGAACGCAGATATCTGGTACCATATTGCCCGCAGGCAAACCCATAGTCGATGCTTAAACACACACACACATAGACAAGCAAAATGAGAGGACTGAGTAACAGCACAGAAGGTTTTTCCAAATGACAGCCCACATCAATCTGGTGCTAAGTACACAGTTGTTGCACAGGCTACTAATAGAAATGTTTCCTGGCTATCTATATTCTCAGAGGTGACCATGCTACTTGACATTATCGAAAATGGTACATGACCTTTTATGGGTAAACTTCTATAGTTAAATCATTAATGGCTTCCATAAAGTTTTCAATTAGCTGTAGCTAGTAGTAAAAATTAAGACATTTCTGGTTTGTGTATGTATCTCTCTCTCTCTTCTGCTTGTTAATGTTCTCTCTCTGTTTCTGTCTGTCTCTCTCTCATCTCTCTGACATGATTTCTCTCTCTCCCTCTCCCCTTTTTCCATACCTTTGTGGTGTGTCTAGATGTGTTGGGCTGCAGCTCCTATAGAAGATGGCTCTTTGATGGAGCCACCCATTAATAATCAATGGTCCTCCCATGGGAGTGCACCATAAATCCAGCCGGCCAATTTAGACCTGTTTCACACAACAGAGCACACCATCGCTAAACCACACTCCAGCTCTTAATGCTGAGAGGATCAGCCTCTCTACTACACAGCAGCAAGCCCCAGAGTCCGCCTCAATCACCTCCCACCACATGGGGAAAGCCTTCTCAGCAGGGGCCGCTGTGCGCCACCGCCACTTGTAACAGCACGACAGAGAAATCAGTGAGGCCTCAATTTAACTGAAGAAATGACTGTGGATTGGCTAAAACAATAAATCAGCGTGTGGAGGGCGTCATTTCTTAATAAGACATGAGGTACACAGTGGACGTTCCCAGTAAACGGCTTAATCAGCGGAAGCCGAAGAAACGCACAGGCGGACACACAAACGAACACACACACGAACACAAACGAATGTGAACACGTGAAACGTACACACACACACTCATACAGCACATAATCAAGTACATAATCAAAAAGGAGGCATGGTTCAATTAGTCATAAGCTAAGGAGCAGCTGATCCTTGGAGGAAACTCACTGTGTATCGCCTGTGGGTCTGAAAAAGAAGTGAGGGGGGGGGAAAGATGGAGATAGCAAGCGAGAGGGAGGGAGAGAGATAGAGGAGAGAGAGTGAGGGAGAATATCAATAAGGTAAAAGTGAATATAAATGAAAGAGGCTAGCTATTGTATCAATCAACATACTGGGGGGAGATATTCCAAGTAAAGATAAACGGCGCTGCACAAGTGTTAAGAGTTGCAGCTGGGTTTCAACATGTGGATATCGTGATCACAGCATAGAAAACAAGCACACACACACACACACCACAATGCTCCCACACACACATGATCATCTGGACAGCATGCTGATTCAGGAGCATGTGCATGCAGCCAGGTACCAGACCATGACGAGATACCACAGTGGAACACCCACAATCTTCCAGACATGCAGGAGCCCTCCCCACCGTCAGAATGCTTCATGAATGGGTGTGTTCTGTCCTTTGGTTGCCGTACCCCGTCTTTATGTGCTGTTATTCAATGACCAACAGGCTGACAGAGAGATGATTTTGTAGTGAGGATACTAACGCTCTATATGAATGACATTATAGTCACTCACTGCATTCCTCAGGCTCAGGTGGGGGCCCATAACCATGCCATTATTACATTAAACCAAAATCCAATACTGTCTGTAGGACACTGAGGAAGGAACAGTGCAGTGTGAGTTGGAATAATATTCTACAAGGCTTAAACGGGAAGGGAAGGCTAACCGTTGGCTTACAGCTAAGTGATGCGTTACAGATTCTCCAATGGCTTATCACAGGTTAGAGGAGGATAAGGGGACTTTGAGGGGTTAATATGAAAATGTATTTTACAGCTGTTAATATCCATGTCCAATTACCGAGAGGAGCTGTGGCCCTGCTGTTCTCCCTGTAGAGACATCAATATTTCACACTGTTTACTCCACTGCTGCCCCTTAACCCTCACCACACTATGAGCTCAGCAGAGTGTGTGTGTGTGTGTGTGTGTGTGAGAGAGATAGAGAGACACAAGCTGCAAGAGAGAGGGAGGAAGAGAGTGGGGGGGGGCAAAAGAAAGAAAAGAGAGAAAGAGAGAAAGGGGCAGAGAGACTGAGAGAGAGCAAGAGAGACAGGGGCAGAGAAAGAGAAAAAGAGAGAGGGTGGGGGAGAGAGAAAAAATGGTAGGGAGAGTAAGAGAAAGACAGGGGGCACAGAGAGAGGGACTGAGAGAGAAATACAACAAAAAAAGCTAAGTGGATGGAGAAACGATGTGGGAAATGAATGTGCGTCGACCCACTTTTTGCATTTCAGTTGGGGAAATAAAAGCATGCACTAGGCAGTAGCAAGGGCTGACTATTGATCTCCATCAGGAGTTCTAGAACCATATCTGGGTCAGACCCGGTCCCTTTCATCTGCTGCTGGATGTGTCAGCATGCAGCTCTGACACAAGCCTACACGCTGGGCAACACACACACACACACCACACACACACACACGATGGATAAAGCCAGTCAGCTTAACTAATTCATAAGGTGAAAGAGGGGCCCCATTTTATATCAAGGTGATCTAAGAATCTCAAAGGAATCCAAGAAATCTTAGAAGACTTCCTCTCCTGGCCTCATCTAGTTTCCTCTGCTTGGTGTGCAGTGGCAGGTCAGGCATGGTGTCAGCAGCGAGGAGGAGCAGGACCTGAAACTCGATCGAAAGGCTCGATCAGACTTTTCAGATAGGCCGGCTGTTCTCTAGGCATCAACCACCAGCTTGTATGTATGTGTGTGTTCATGTGAGTGTACATGTCAGAAGCACTCAGAGGACCTTACAAGTGTGATTGGGCATGGAACAGTTGTGAAGAACACCTCCACCTCAGCTAAGTATCCCCCCACCTCCTCTTTCTCTGACTGAGTTCCCCTGCGCTCCTTTTATCTGTCAGGCTGTCTGTTATCGATGCAGCATGTTGCATGTTCTCTGTCTCAAACACACACTCACGTACCTGAACACGGAAACACTTGATACACCCTCTAGACACTCTGTGCTTCTCATTCAGACAAACACACACACACACACACAGGCACACACACAAACAGAGACACGCACAGACAGGTACATACCTTGATGTATTGCCTATTAGATTGCTGTGACAGGGTTGGCAGTGGGCCTAGAGCAGGGGATAGTTTATGATGGGAATAATATCAGCGGTTAAAAATAACTTTATTAGGAAATGAGCCTCTGAGACAGACTAGCCTATAGCGTCACTGACAGCAGACAGAGGTAGGAACTGGCCAATGAAAATCACTACACAACAATTTGCGTCTACAGAGGATAGCACCTGTAGCTAATGGGCTGTAGTGCACACGACAGGTCACCTGTCTATGACCTGGAGAATGTAATGTAAATTCAAGTAGTATGGCTGGTTATTGATTCAAATATGCTGGTTGGTGCATACAATTGGTGCATGCAGCCTACACATTGCCTGACATCTTTGTTTAAGTTCATGTTTGTCAGTGCTCATACAATTTTATTGGGTTCCCATCATTTGGAATCCTCTCCACCACAACCACACAAACATACAGGAGCACACACAAACATACACACATACACACACCTCAGCCATGCAGCTTAACCAATCAATAACCCCAGGAGACTGTTAGAGATGAAGTGTCCATTTCTCGAAAGCTGCTATAATGACCTCATAAGTCTGCCTCTGGTCCTACTGTGAATGTGTGTGTGGTGCGTGTGTGTATATGGCCGTGTGTAGACATGTTATAAGTGGGTTAAAAGGCTGTCTCTGTCACCTGGGTAACAAAGAAAAAGACAGTTTCCAATTTCCAGTTCTTTTCAAGTATTGTAAATGCCATGACACTTCTCCAAGACACAACAGGAGCAACACAGATGTGTGTCATTTAGCAAAACAAGGCGATGGTTATACTTGCTTAGGTATGTAACATTTCTACAGGTTATGACAAACAGCAGCATCTTCAGCATTTTGTTACTGTGTCTCTTCACGAGTGGTCCTGGGAAACATCTCATTACACAAATTTAACCAAGTCTCTCACAACTACAGTACCAGTATCTCTTCATACTGGCACCTAACCACTGTACAGATGGTGTTTTATGTACAGTATAGGCCGATATTATATTGAAATATTCACACAGTATATTGTACGGTGTTCTGTACTGTAAGATGAGGCAGCCAGCAGTAATTCTTATTCAAAAAATCAGCTGCAGTGCTCCCATCTGTGGCGCAGATGGGAGTACACACACGCACACACACACACATACAGTTCCCATAGGTGTACGGGCAGATAGTAATTAGGGGGAATAATTCAATAGTGTCTTTTCTCATCTTTCCCTCGGTGATGTCACTAACCCCTACCCAATGATAATGACTTGCTTTTACCAGGGACTAAGGAAGATAACGTGTGAATGTGTGCGCGTGTGAATATCAGTGTGCGTGTGTGTGCACATATACATGTCTGTGTTTGTAGGTGTTGGTGTACATGGTAACACAGAGAGCACTGAGAACCCTCTCCCTGTTCTACAGCCTTTCGTTGACACTTTAAGTTGACACTCCTCCATTAAGTGGTCTGCTCAGTGCAGTGGAAACAGACAATGTGTATTGATGTAGAAAATAAGTCCAGATCCATCTCCTAGTGATCCAGACTCCACTGACCACAACGCCATGTAGCTGCACTATACTGTAACAACCACTATTGGTAACCTATCAATTTGCAGCATGGAATAATGTGAGCAATATAACTAGTTTGTAGCCAGTTTGTCATTTTTGCTGTTGCAATTTAGTAAGTAGCAGCCTCCAGTTAGGAGTGAACATGATCTTTATGTGCCAATATTTATTTGGGGTAATAAAAAGGCCCAGATTGAGCAGTTTGAGTTGGATGTGTTTGTGGAGTTTGGGCAGTGATGCATCAGCAGGGGGAGAGAGATAAATAAAGAGAGAGAGAGAGAGAGAGAGAGAGAGAGAGGGAGGGTTTGGCTAAGTCAAGCTTCATTTCATAAAGCCAGGCTCTCTAGACTTAGAGACCAATAGAATGTGATTAAAAAGGAGATAAAAGCACGTAACTAATGAAGATGGCTGCTTCATTAGAGGTCTTCTAGAAAGTTAAGAGAGCACACATGACATATGTAGATTTATTGCCAATTTTTCTGAAGTGAATCCCACTAAAGTGTGACTCAGGGCAAGTAGTGTGTAAAATATCATGATCATTTTCCCATTTTAGTCTGAAATTAGAATTCACATTTAAATTCCTACATTCAGTCAGTCCTGGTTATATGGAAATCCTCCATAGCAATGTTGTTATTAAATCCTCCATAGTAATTTACTAAAGGTGTATGTTGTTATTACATTTCTAGTTCTCCAGCTCCGACCTGTGAGACAGACACATAAGGTCACCTTGATTCAGATCAAGGTAGGCTACTGTGTGTGACATTCCTAAAATCATTCCTCAGAAAGAATCTACTGTTACAAGTTATCCTTACAGACCCTTGGGAAACTCATACAATCAACAAACATGGATGTAACTTTCTTCCTTGGCATGCACATAAGCCTACCCCCAACTGGCATCCAAGATACAAGTGCTAAGGCATTTAGTTAATCATGTCAACATATTTTCAGTCATATCTCATTAGCTGAAACCCAGAGGACAGAATGGGCAGGGATAGAGAGTGGAAGGAAAGGAAAGAGGGGAAAAGAGAGAAAATGGAGATGGGATTCTGCATAGTCCAAAAGTTTCCTCACTAGAACTGTACAGTATGCTAAAACGGCCAATTCCCCGAAGAAGAAATTAGCATCTCAAAAGACCTGGAGATCTCAATGTCAAAGCCACAAGGTTTTCCAGTGCTAATAACTGCAGTGTAATGGAGTGTGATATGATATTATTGTTCAGCATGTGAGTGGTTATACAGCTACATGCTACGGTTTCATGTCCATGTTTGTGTGCTTCCAACTCTTTGATATGCAGTGCTGAACATTACACCAATGCATTAGTAGTGATCCACCAGGCACAGAGTGTGCTTCTCAGACTAGGCAGACTGAGACAGATGGTTCCAGACAGATTAGAGGCTTGGGGGAAGATGAACACCTTTTAGCATCCCAACTCAGCACATGACTTTGAACCCATCAACGGAGACGCGAGGAGAGAGATGGAGGAGAGAGAGCAAAGGTCACTCTGGTCAGGTGATTGTCGGGGAGACAAGGAAGAGAGCTTTCTTATCAATATGTTTCAGGGTCTCTCTGCCGCCCATGCTTCATCTTTTTATCCATCTCTCTCTCTCTCTATCTATCTTTCTACCTGGAACTACAGTTAATACCACCTGAAATAATCAATCCTTCCATTTTCTTTATTACAAAGGATTACGGCATAGAAGCAAATAAAAATAAAAAGATGTAGCCTTTGGCTGTAGTCCAGTATAGCACTATTCAAGAGAAGCACATCTAATCTCCACGTTATCTCTGTGTTCTCTGCGCTTTATGTCGATCTTTTCATTTCTCACACCCTCCCTCGACCTGAACCCTTACTCTCACTTTCTCACATCTTTACACACTTGCTCGTCATACAACGAAAGTGACAACAGATAGAAGATAAAAAGATAATTATTGAATCTAAATGCCATGCCTGTGCCTAGGAGCAAAGTTGAAGTCATAGTCATGATAATGAGACTGATAATGACACAAGTCCTTAATCAGGAGGCTTAGGGCCTGGCTTGGTTGGATAGATGGGGGCTTTTATACAGACCACACACACACACATTATCTATCTGAATGCACTCACTCATTATGCACACAAACATTCACATATACACACACACACACACACACACACTCTCTCTCTCTCTTCTCTCTCTCTCTCTCTCGTCTCTCTCTCTCTCTCTCTCTCCTCTCTCTCTCTCTCTCTCTCTCTCTCTCTCCCCTCAGACCACACTGGTCATTGTGTGAGTTTTAATTCTCTGTGACTCCGCAGATTAGTGAATATGAAGGGCATTGTGTGAGGAGAATACATCTCTTTTCCCACTAAGGACGCAGCAGAGAGAAAGTCCCTTTCTGGTTAGCATTCAACCTTTGTAATGAAGTTCCACCGCACTGGGCTTTCATCAGCATTCAACTTGAGGGAAGAGGAAATGATGTCGCTCCAGGTACAACATCATCACCTGGTTTGAACATCTGTTTGAGTTCTATCTACCTGTCTCAAATCCCATTCTCGAGGTAGGGACAATGCCCCCAGTCAGTGGGCCACTGTGGAGGATATGGGTCTTCACTTCTAATAACAAATCACTTAATACAATTAGAGCACCGTCCACTGAAGTGCCCTAAACGTGATCCATTCTCTTACAGTGTATCCAACCATCATCACTGACCACTAGCTATTCAATAATATTACTCTAGATTAGATATAGTGTCCTTTTCGAAAGACAAAGAACAAACCTAATTGGGTAACACGTGGAATAGGTCAAGTGTGTGAATCGGCTTTAATGCCTGTCAAAAAAGGCCATGCAGATCACAAAGCTACATTTACAATGTGGCTCTTATTTACACCTCCAGACAGCATACAGGAAAACACAAGAAGTGGTCTGTACATATGAGCACCAATACGGGTTTGAATGCAGTCATCCGGCTGCAAGAATCTAGGAAACATTCAACAAACAAACAATCCAAACTAGTGAATGTTGGCATGTAAGCTACAAGTAGCAGACAAACCACAGGCTTGGCTGTGACATCACAGAGAGAAGTGTAGAGGCAGAACGGAGACATACCGCAAAACAGGCAGCTCTCTTCCTCTTCCCCTCCTCTTTGAAGACAGAGTTAGACAGACAGGTGAAACCTATCCAGGTGTATTGTGTGTGTGTGTGTGTGTGTGTGTGGCGGGCAGCGGGCCTGTACCTATTCTCTGCGTGGCAGAAGCAGTAATAGGATCATGGTCATCCATCTGTCTCAGCCTCAGCACACGCCAGGCTATAAATAATACCAGGCTAGCTAATGCTAATGCTAATGGACTGTTCTAAAAGCCTAGCGTTGGCTGATAGGAAAGCCATGCTTCGGGCTGCTGCTCTGTGCAAGCATGGAGTGGGTTGGGACTATAGAGAGGTAGGCATACCCATATGAACCCATAGGAAGAGGTGCACGAGGACGCCATTGGACAAATGAAGCCCTCGGTTAGTAAGCCTGATCGATAATCTTCAATCAGGATTTTTGACCTACATTTGACTGAAAACAAAGACCCGCCCAGGTTCTCCATGCTGCTGGCACACAGACGGAGGCTAATCACATTAGAATCAAATAAGGCTGAGTCTAGTGACAGCACCCATGATCACCCGAGTTCATCAGTCTAAATCTTCAGAGAGAGAATGTGTGAGAAAGAAAGAAGGGGGAGACCATTTTGGGGGGTGAGACAAAGATTGAAAGCAATATGGAGAGAGAGAGACAGAGAGAGAGAAAGAGAGAGAGAGAGAGGGGGGGGGGTGAAGGTGAAGTAGAGTAGAAACTTATCTTCCTGTGATGTGCTGCTGTCTGGCTGTTGGCACGTGTGTGACAATTGAGGTACAACGCCGTTGGAGTCATCCATGTCTACATGTCAAACTCCAGCACACTCCCAAGGAAGACGGTAACAAGCCTGTACTCACAGGGAATGCCAAATGAGACATCCATCAGTAGGGAGCATGGAGAGAGGGGAGGAAGAGAGAAAGAGAGGGAGAGAGGGAGAGAGGGAGAGAGAGAGAGAGAGAGAGAGAGAGAGACAGACAGAGAGAGAGGCAGAGAGAGAGAGAAGCATAGCCCTGACCCCATTTACAGGGAGAGAGAAAGACTCCAGCTGCTTCTGAATAATAAAAAAAGCTCACACCTCTCTATATCTCCTCCTCATTGATGTGCACTCAGGACAGGTTGGAGCAGGAATTGTTGGACCAAGTTGGACTGGAGTCCTAGTGGGCATCCATCCGCCCTCCACAAAACCTTTCATCAGCTCATCTTCTTCCCCTTAGTTCAGATGGAGAACGAGACACCTGCCAGTCTAGCAGCCCAAGCGGAGCACTGCTAAACAAGCACGCTGCTCACCGCAGGCACAGCAATAAGGCTCTGTCTCTCTCCATCCACTATCTCCACTCACTTATCCACTCATCTCCCCGCTCTCTCACTCTCCACTTTTATGAGCAGAGAGGCCGAGACAGGCAGCGGCAATATAATATTGTTTGTGTGGTGAGGTGCTTATGTTTGAGCATGTATGGATATGGGTGTTTCGGTGAAATGCATCTAAACACAAAATAAACACAGTCGGCAGATGAGGTTTGTGCATTTGAAAGCTGACGACCAAAGTCACAAAGTACAAGCAATGAGTCATGTGATCAGCTGTTCAAAGGTGTTGTATGTCACAGTGTATGCCCTGGCCAGCTCTATTGTCCAGACAGTGGGTAGGGCTAGTTCCTTTTCCTGGGAACTGTAGTACTGGAAAAACTCCAATAGTTTCCCATGGTTTAGGAAACTGTCTAAGGTTTACAACCATACTGTAGATAAAAGTGTCTTCCGATTATGTCGCTTAGGGTAAAACAGATTGATAAATGAATACGATGCTACTACCGACGACTGAATGTATAAACTATGATGGGCTTCTGGCTAGCGCATGACGTTTCAGAGTTAAGCTTTAAATGTGGAGAGAAGCGAGCTTGCCAGGGGCTAGCAGCTGAAGGCAGGCTAGCCAGTGGGTGACAGTGGGGAAGCAGATGGCTGTTTGGCCCACTACTGCTGGCACCGCCGGACGAGGGGGACTGTGTGGATACAGAGGAAACTGGACTGGTGCTCGTCCGCCTAAACACATGGAAGCCCTCACAAACGAGCCTTCTCCTCTCTATCCCTATTTAGTGAGCCTCTGGCTGAGACTGAAAGACCTCAAGCTTCCTTATCTATACCTCTCTGTCTCTCTCTCATCTCTCTCTCTATCTCTCTCTCTCTCTCTCTCTCTCTCTCTAGTCTCTCTCGTCTCTCTCTCTCTCTATCTCTCTCTCTCTCTCTCTCTCTCTCTCTCTCTCTGTGTCTCTCTCTCTCTCTCGTTCCCTGGAGTGCTGCTCAGAGGGCAGGGCTCAGCCAGGGCCCAGGCTTCAGCAGGAGTTGGAGAGGAGGTGGGTCTTCCAGACTGACTGAACAGTGGCGGTCCTTCAGTAGCTAGTGTCGGGGCACAAAGGGCACGGGTTCTGGGGTAAGTAGCTCAGAGCTACTTAAGAACATTTCCATAATGAACTGGGTATCCATTTATTAGAACCAAAAGTTAAACCATGACAGAAGAACACCTGTCATTAGGTCCTGAACTTCATTGCAAAATACTCTACGGCTGCTGCGAGGAAGGAAGTGAAAAGCTCAGCGGTACCAGCTAACACTCCGGGGTACAGCTAAGGCACAGGTGTACCATCTTCCCCTATGGCCTAACGCTCACAAAATTGAAAGAATTTGGTATCTTTCTGAAGCAATTTACCCGTAAGTCGGTGAGAACGGCTCTACCATGTATGTGGAATCATTGCAAAATTGAGGTTCTCTAATGCGCCACTCTACATCCGACAGCTCCTCCTAATAGGCCGGTAGCTTGCGACGCCCACTCTGTGGCAAAACACTCCTTAGGTGGCATGAAAAAGATCAAGTGCCAGGAGTGTTGGCCACTTGAGAGCTGCCTCAGACCAGAGTGGGAGCATGGTCTCACCCTCTGACTGTAAACCAGTGTACTGTGTTTACCCTACAATATATGTCTTTGATGACAGTAGATCATGCTACTGATTCAGTTAGCTTAGGTGTATTGATCTGTCAACATGTATGTAGTCTGGAGGCCACTGTGAATGATAAAGCCCTGGTAGCTATTGATTAGCGGTGAGGGGGCCCTGTCAGACGAGTTCATTAGAATTGAACATGTGTGGTAACAAGAGGCTTCCCGCGCATCCATCACAGTGAAGATGGAACCAGCGTATCACATTACATTCCAGGGGGCCGCTCACTTAGCTCAATATTCACCAAACACCCTCTGAGAAGATAGATAGAGGAGGGAGGAGGAGTGGACAGGGGGAGCTAATGTAGAGGAAAGATGGCCAGTATGCAGATGTAGGGGAATTGGAGAGGAAAAGATGGAGGAAAGATCGAGGGATGGGAGTGGTGGGATCGAGAGACAGATCACACACACAAGAAGATAGAGAAAACTGTGATGAGGGGGGAAATATAGAGGGAAAGTGTGAAGGAGTAAGGGGGAGGGAGGGAGGGGGTGGGAGGGGGGGAGGGAGGGAGGAAGGGGGAGGGTGGGGGGAGGGAGGGGGGGGAGGGGGATACAGAGAAACAGATAGTGCTTGAGACAGTAGATGTAGATAGATGTGCAGACAAATGTGGAAGGTCACCTGTGAAAGAGTTGGGGACATTACAGTCTGTGATAGAGTAGAGAGGGAGAATGAAAAATATAGAGGGAGGGAGAAACGCTTAGTCTATCTCCGGTCATCCATTGCACGTAAGTCACCTTTTGACTCAGACTAGATTTCCCATCGCAATCTATCACTTGTTCTCTCAGACCTGGCCTAGACTAGACTTGTGTGCTGCCGGCTGAGGGGACAGCCTGATAAAATGAAGGTCGTGGTAGTGGAAAACAGAAGCCGTGTAACTTCTTAGTTTAGGTAAAAGTCACTTCTTTAACCACCTAAAGCGGGCGTGTCAGTTTAGTTATCTTAGATGGAAAATTCTATTGATTAGTTTGGTGGTTGACTTAATCAATGCAAAAAAGTTCACAGTCTGTGTCTGCTTCCTACTAACCTGCTTCATCTGTTTGTGACAGAATCCACATTTTGATTGGTGTACAACAGCTGGAGAAGTGAATAAATGGGACCCCATTTCCCCTCAAGCTGTGTGTGTGTGTGTGTGTGTGTATGTGCGTCTGTGCATGTGTGTCTGTGCATGTGTGTGTCTGTGCGTGTGTGTGTTCATGTGTGTCTGTGTGTGTGCTGCCACGTCCGTGGTTTGGTCAGTGTGTGTGTCCATGCAAAACACTGTCTCCACAGAACACTAATCAAACAGAACGAAACAAAGAAAAGCCGTTGTGACAATCAAAGACCCTGAGCCCTGGGAACACTGCCAAAATCAACAACTTTGTCCAGAGCCTACAAGCAGAGTCCTATTTATAGCTTGCAAGGACTTTACACATTATGTTCACATTAACACTATCACATAATCACCTACAGAGAATTCACTTAAATCTGAACCTGCTTTAGCTTAGAGGCCAGAGAACAAAAAGCCACAGTTAGCTCTTACTGTTTGAAGCTCGGATAACGATCCACTTCCTGGTTCTGCGTCCAGTTCTCTCTGCCGTCTGGAGCGAGCGGCCAATCATCAACTGCACTCAGATGAAAGAGAGTGGTCGGGCGGAGGAGGTGAGCCGTCTCAGGCCTCATCCAGACAGGCCTTCATCCTGCCACTCTGTAGTCAGGGCATGTAGCCTCTGACTGGAGCTTCAGGGGAACGCTTACGACACCAAATTACCACCCAGAGCCAAAACAACTATGACAGGGAGTCAGGTGTCTGGAGTCAGGTGGCTGAGCGGTTAGGGAATTGGGCTAGTAATCTGAAGGTTGCTGGTTCGATTCCTGGCTGTGCAAATGACGTTGTGTCCTTCCTTGGGCAAGGCACTTCACCCTACTTGCCTCATGGAGAATGTCCCTGTACTTACTGTGAGTCGCTCTGGATAAGAGCGTGTGCTAAATGACATTCTGACCAGAAGGCTGATGAGCAGGCACATAAATTACACAAACATACGTTTACACAAGCACACGTGCACACCTGAAAGGTGTTTTATTTTCATTAGTGTGGTATCAGTTTGTGGTTGATTACATAGACCATGAGAGAGAGAGAGAGAGAGAGAGAGAGAGAGAGAGAGAGAGAGAGAGAGAGAGAGAGAGAGAGAGAGAGAGAGAGAGAGAGAGAGAGATGATTAAATAATGAAAGGCAGATAGTTTCCTAATCATCAGCTATTTAACAGACTGTGATTGTATGATTACAAAACCTGATTTACAATTCAACTAATCAGCTCTAAAGGTCTCAACTTATTTAGTAATACTTAATTAACTCGCTTCAATCTTCAATCTTCAACTTCAATCTCACTCACGCAGGGATCAACAGTAGGCATTCAAATCAATGTCACTGCAGAGAGAGACTTTTATAAATGTATTTTATATTTTTTACAAACTTTATGATTTGTTCCGACACTTATGTTTGGTTGGAACATAATAATCTTGATTGGCTGAAGGGACTTTTAAATCTACATTAATATGGATATATTAGAAAACGTTTCGTTTCGTTCAAAAGGCTGTCCGTCCACGTTTTGACTGTGCATGAGTAAAGTTTTTTGGGGAGGATGACGCAAACTGGAGGGTGGCCAAACAACTGCAATTCGTCATCCACCATTTTGTTTTGGACTGAATGGGTCACATGACTGCGTCAAATGATTACAAATGCGTAATCGATTTCGAACCGAGTTTTCAAATGTATCCACTTTGGAGTGCGTTTTGAAAAAGTCTCAGTGTAGACGGAAGGCCAAAACGGAGATAACAAAAATAAGCATTTTCAAACAAATAAGTATTAGTGTAGACAAGGCATGGTTGGTTTTATGGAAACTAACTGGGGGTTTAACGGAAATCCTTTGCAAATGACTTTGATGTTCTCACTAGTTATCTGCCTATCACAGTAGGTACCTACTAATTATAGTCATCGTATGGTAAATATACAAATGATTTTGCTAGCAATCAAGGTAACAACAATGTAAAGACTGATGTTCCGATGTAAGCCAGTGCTTTGATTTGAATGTAGGCCTACATTGACAGTGTGTGTGTGTGTGTGTGTGTGTGTGTGTGTGTGTGTGTGTTATTGTTGCTCCTCAAAGCTAAAGGACATGCAAATCCAAACAGTCCCTCATTAGCCTCATTAGTCTGAACCCTCGTTTAGTTCATTCACACACACAATAACACTCACCCTGGAAAACAAAAGCTGCCAGTTATGCTCCTCTGTAGTGTGTGTGTGTCTGTGCGTGTGTGTGTGTGTGTGTGTGCATGTGTGTGTGTGTCTTTTGTGGGTGCGGCCGCAACACCAAACACAAGTTCACAAAAGAAAAATGGTCCTACTGATGAACTAAGAAAACAGAACCAAGATAGTTGGATTACCGTGTGATAAAATAAAGACTTTTTTTCCGCGGTGACCATAGCCTAAACACAGTCTGAAGAGCGCCAAAAGCCAAGCGCTGGGTCCACGCAATCTGAGAAGGATCGTACACAGTATCTGTAGCATGAAGGATGGCTGGAGGACATGAATCGGTGTGCAGGCGAGGCTGCGTATACGTGGTGTACGTCAGTAAAGAAGTGTTTTGTTTACTTACCCTCAGAAGTAGATGTGGAGTTTTAGGGGGCACGGGAGAGAAAACCAAGACTGCTTGTTACCATGGAGACACAGCAGCATTTCTGAGGGGGGACGGAGAAAGAGCCGGAGATTGAGGGAGGGAACGGCACACAAGGACTGCTCTCACTATTGCACAGACACACACACGCACGCACACACATACCACAAGCCACTATATCACATCACAAAGAGAGGTAGCCTACAGTGCACGCACAATCGCAGACCACTTTAAGCCGAGGGCAAGAAACACGCCAACCTCTTTCAGGAGAATGTCAACGCCGCACACATGCTGACCCACAGTGGGCCTCTCAGACCAGCAGTGCATGACGTGTAACTATGGAAACCATAAAGTGTATAGGAGGCAAGGAGACAATGGGGATCGGGAAACCATTCTTTCCCAGGCTGCCTGATAAAGTAAAGACATGCACTTTTGTACTTATGTTAACACACTAACACTCTCACCCACACACATTTATATACTGTACAAACACACAAAGTCCATGACATCAGTTGAAAGTGTGTGAGTTGGAAAGCTAAAACAGCAGACGGAGGTCTCTCCCCTCCAAACAAGAGAGTGTGACAGGGAAGGCTAATGGGCTCTCTCTTTCTATTCTGGTGGCAAACATGTAGGTCCAGAGAGAGCGAAGTGTAGAGACAGATATTGAACCAACTGTCCTGCATCTCTCCCTTCCCTCGTGGTCCCTCTGGTTCTGTCTGAGCAGACGGGGGGGGCCCTCCAAAGCCCACACGCCATCACCACCGCGCCTACACATGATAACTTCATAACTGCTGGAGCCCACCTGGTCACAACAACATGAGTGTGTGGTCTGTACACAGACAGACACGGCAGCAGACAGATGGAGGCACACAGGTGGATAGCAGATACAGCAAAACAAGTGTCCATGCAGCGGTTGGGGGAAATACATTGTCCATCCTCAGGCGACATAACACATATACACACACCCTGTGCACATTCAAGTGTTTGTCTCGGCTTGACGTGTGTAAAGACTCTACAGAGACAGGAGCATCCAGGCTGGATAAGCTAAGCCAATCGGGAAATTAATTGGTTCCATGTGCCTATCAATGTCTTGGCTGCATGTCATACATGTTTTCATATACATGCCCTGCCATTGTAATACTGAATGTATCCCTCTTCCTAACAGTCAGGGAGGAAGGGTAAGAGAGGGAGAAAAGAAAACGAGTACAATTGAGAGAGCAAAGGAGAGAGAGAGGGAGATAAAGAGAGAGAGAGAGAGAGAAAGAGAGAGAGGGGGAGAGAGAGGGGCCATGGTTGCTTAGTAATCTCCTTTAGCTCAGCGTCCATCTTTCAGTCCTGCACTTCTGAGAGATGGACGCCTGGTTCGGAATAATCCCACTATGGGTTGTCACAGATGTAGACAAGCCCGTCTTCAGATCGTTTTTTTCAAAGCTTTGTGTGTGTGTGTGTGTGTGTGTGTGTGTGTGTGTGTGTGTGTGCACGTGGGTGAGTGCGTGTTTCTGCTTAACCGCCACTCCCCTGCAGTTGCAATGAGACAACAGAGCTGCGTGAATCTCAATGCTGCTCTATAAACCCTGAATAAGCTAATTAAAGTCCATGGGCTCAGCGGCTCAATGCATCAAAGACTACCAATTACCAGACACATAACAAAGGGGATGGCTGTAGGGGGAACTCTACTGTACATGTACATTAGGCCCAGATCTACATCACAGCAAGGTTGATTCTGGAAATCTTTCTATCATCATTAGATTCAACAACTACGGTAATATCCAGGCACTCTGGGCTGCATAACATTCCAAGGCTTGTCCGCATCATTATTGATATTCTGTGCACTTGGGCAACGTGATTGCTCCCGGTGCAGTTCACAACATTAAACCAAACACTGCACTCGAAAGAAGCGGGTTCCTTCGAGGTAGCGGACTGGTGAGGGATTCATTCACAACTCCTTCTTTATCAGTCCCTCCACTCTCACTAGTATCTGTTCTCCCTTGGCACAGTTTCACCAGGTCGCTATGGTAACGTAGGATTCCAGCCAAGATCACATCCAGAGAAGCAACAACAGATCCTCCTGTCTGTACTACAACTCTCTCTCTCGTCTGTCTGTTTCCTCTGAAATCTTCAAACCCTTTTCTCTCTACATAAGGGTTATAGGAAGACTCAAGCCATTAGGCTCCTCCAGTCTCCAGATGGCTTGGCAAGAAGACTTTGTGATGGATGCCCAAAGCCTGTAAAATTATATCTATATTGGCATTAAAACAAGCAAATAAAACAATTTCTAAACTATTCACTACATGCAATCATATTGATGTCAATATAGATCATTTCCATAGTCAATACTCATTCAACTTTTTAACAAATATTTGATGAGGTTGTGTGTAGATGCACACATGTCATAAACAGAGACACACACACATACATGGTCTGTAGTATTTATCTGCCTGTGTTAATGAGTGTAATTGTGTTAGTTGTTTTGGGACTAAGATAAACAGTTGTTGTGATTACCGAGGCGTTTCCGGACCGGAGGCCATGGGTCGCAACACTACTGAGAATTGTATCTAAATCTGTGTCTCAAGAGCCACCCAACAAACAGTTTCTCTTCTTCTGCCAGTTGAATTGATCTCCATGTCACTGTGTACGTCTAGTGTCCGGACAACCGTTTTCCACGTTTTCCTCGTGCAAACCTCCTCGGCATGACCTGTCCATCTGTGCCAGCTTGATTTGCCTGCTTTTCAACGTGGCTGTCTGAAGCGGTTGATCATGAGTGTCGGTCGGTTGCACACGTGACCCGAGAACAATCCCTGGAGAGAGCAGGTGAGGGACAAAACGGTCCTGACAAGCCAGGTGTCAGTACAGTGGCCCGTGGAGGAGATTGGACTATGGTCACTAAGTGCTGAAGACTCTGTCTGGGTCGAGCTGCTCCTAAGAAGCTGCTGCATAGTAAGAGTGAAGAGAGTGAAAGATCAATTTAGTGTGTGTGTGTGTGTGTGTGTGTGTGTGTGTGTGTGTGTGTGTGTGTGTGTGTGTGTGTGTGTGTGTGGTGTGTGTGTGTGTGTGTGTGTGTGTGCTGAGCCATCGTCTGCCTCTCCCTCTGAATACTAAAACTCCTGCTGCGACCTAGACCAAACTAACCACTGCAGACAAACAAGGGGAAAGTCTCCTATTCCCATTGGCTGGTCATTATGCTGCAATATCTTATGCTTCGTTTTTCCTTGGCTCAGACTTGTCTGATCTGGATGTTGCACAAGGACCAAGAGACAGCCTCTCTCTCTCTTTCTCTCTATCTCTCTCTCTCTCACACACACACACACACACGGAACTGTGTCTCCAGCTAACTGAGGTCAGAAGATAGACAGACACACCATTGAGAGGAAAACCTCTGGAGAGGATAGGTATTGGAGCTTGACATGTGCTAGACGGGATTAGGAAAACACAAACAGCATCACTTTAAATAAGACGAAAACACACACAGTCACACACACACACACACACACACAGTCACAGAAAAGGCACACAGACACGCACCCATAGACACACAAACACACAGAGTCTCACTCCAGACCAGAGCATCGGCCGGATCCACCTTCTCTCAGAAGAGCGCTCATTACTCCCCAGCTTGTAGTTGCAGCCACACAGCCTGTTAGAGAGCAGGGCTGGTGTTTTCACAGGGGTACGGAGAGAGCTGTGGAGAGGGCGGATCTGACGGAGGGAGGACATTGCCTAACCCAGACTAACGATCATGTCCACCTAATGGTGGGCCCACATGCACATAGAGGGCATTGCATTGGACCATTTGAGACATTGTAGAAACAAGATGGCCGAACACACACAATGTATGAGTGAAAAGGAAGAACGGCTAGGCTTTGCATCTTCGCTGACCCGGCTACGCATCTCCTAGAGTGTGTCTCTGCTTTCTTCAGCTGACTTGGCCACAAGACTAGTTGTTCCCTCTGCACAATGTAATGATTTCCTTTGTTTTTTCAGTTTTGAGGCCCACAGCTGAATGTTTGCTTGGTCATGTGATACGGGTACTCATACTTGGACTTGGGCAGGAAAAAAGTGTTTTGCTTTCCCTGCAAACAGAGCAAAACTTCAAAGAAGTGAACTTCACTCTCTTTTTTATTTTATTTTATTTATATCCAAACAAAGCTATAATTTTATCAACCGTTTCATTAACTTTTCGAGTATTAGAGATAATCAAAACACATTCAGTTTGTCATTATCTTCCATTTGCGATGGGTAAGCACTGTTGATATTGTTGATATTAAATCTGTAACAACCCTATCCGCCCGCCATGGTCTTGTAATCATTTGGAGAGAACTTGCATTATAAATCGTTTTGGTTGTGCGAGTGCATTCTTATGTGTTTGTGCCTGTGTGTATGCATATGTGTGTGTGTGCATATGTGTAAGTGTGTGTGTGTGTTTGTGTAGGCTTGTATTGTATGTACGGTACTGTACCTATTTGAATGTGTAGGTGGAGTCAGGTGGCTGAGCGGTTAGGGAATTGGGCTAGTAATCCAAAGGTTGCTGGTCAATTCCTGGCCGTACAGAATGACATTGTGTCCTTGGGCAAGGCATTTCACCCTACTTGCCTCGGGGGGATGTCCCTGTACTTACTGTAAGTCGCTCGGGATAAGAGCGTCTGCTAAATGTAGATGTAATGTAATGTGTTCACGTGTGTTTTTTGTTTGTTTGTTATTTTACAAACAAGCACCTTTTTGTGTCGTCCAAGGTAAGAGACACCAAGCAGCGAGCCTAACGTTTTCCTTTCAAGGAATCACAGAGAAGCACAAGCTGTGAGCGTCTGAAAGAAACCCTTCTTTCTGTCTCGGCAGCATGTAAACTGCAGCTCCTCAATCAATGTCTGACTGTGCCTTTCTGCTCGGAGCCCCACTGCAGTGTGGACGCTGTCGAGCGCTCAGTTCATGTCAACAACAGGTTAACCTGCCGTCTGGGCCCTGCCTGCTAAACAAGAATGTTTCAGCTTGTCCTGATTATAATAGAAGCTAGGGTGATGAGAGTGGACCCCTGTGGATGCTGAGGAGCTCGTAATAAAGGACTTGACTGCAAGGGGAAGGAGGGGGGAGAACATTACCTACATGAGAATATTGAGAATCTCTTAGCACATTAGAAAACAGTCAGCATTCCGCAGTGAGAGCAGTCGTCAATGTTACTGTCTTGTTGTATGATTTGAACATAATGTAATCGACTTGCCTGTGGTTGGAGGCAGCATGGGTGCAAAGATAATTTGCAGGACTAAAGCTTGATTTAAATGACTGTGTCGGGAGCAGGGTGAGCTTGCCCCTGTGACAGCCCCCACACCAGCCCCCACACCAGCCCCCACACCTGCCCCCACACCAGCCCACACACCAGCCCCCACACCAGCCCCCCACACCAGCCCCCACACCAGCCCACACACCAGCCCCCACACCAGCCCCCACACCAGCCCCCACACCAGCCCCCACACCAGCACCCAAACCAGCCCCCACACCAGCCCACAGACCAGCCCCCACACCAGCCCACAGACCAGCCCCCACACCAGCCCACAGACCAGCCCCCACACCAGCCCCCACACCAGCCCCCACACCAGCCCCCACACCAGCCCCCACACCAGCCCCCACACCAGCCCCCACACCAGCCCCCACACCAGCCCACAGACCAGACCCCACACCAGCCCCCACACCAGCCCCCCACACCAGCCCCCACACCAGCCCCCACACCAGCCCACAGACCAGCCCCCACACCAGCCCCCACCCAGCCCCCACACCACACCAGCCCCCACACCAGCCCCCACACCAGACCCCACACCAGCCTACAGACCAGACCCCACACCAGCCCCCACACCAGCCCACAGACCAGCCCCCACACCAGACCCCACACCAGGCTCCTAAGCCTCTATTCTGTAAGTAAACTGTGTCATAATAACACATTCCACAATGCAAAACTTTGCCTCTGCTCATACGTGTTCCATTTGGACATGGTTTTGCTATTGGCAGCAGTACCTCACATCTTTACCATGAAACCAGTGGATACCACTCTCTCTACCAACTCTTCTCTCTCACTAATCACACTTCCCAGATCTTCTCTCTGTATGTAGGCTCTCAGTATCTCAATACAGCCAAGGTTATTTGGGATTCTTATATTTGTATCTGACTGATTCATTTGTGCTAATTACATTTATTACATTCACAGCATGCCTATACAGGGTCCTGTAAAGGGACATGATTCAATCTGAATCAATAAACAAGTAGGCAAATCAGAAAACAACTATAATGCTTTGATTGGAAACATTTGATACTAATGTTTATGGAGTATTCACCAGGACAACAGCATGCAATCTCAAATGAACAGCCTTTTCCCCTTTCCCCTGTGTTAAATCTATGGAATCCATTTGAGACCAGAAAGGGTTGCACTAATTCACAAATTGACTTATGAAACACATTATAGGTGCTTGTTCCACATTGATCTACATGTATGCAATCTTTAGTTGTAAGCAATCAATGTTTCACTATTCCATTACACCCCATGATCATGAAATTGAGGTCAACATAAAAAGCAATGATTGAAATGACAACTGGAAACAATGCAGATGGTGTTCAAATATAACAAACTAAGTTCACAAACTTCATATCTTTAATATGCAAAGTAGCCTAGCTGATAGGATTTAGACGTACAGTACTGTTCTAGTTATGTGTGTGTAAGAGAGAGAACAATAGTTAAAGCTTACTGTAGTTATAGTGTACAACTCCAGAATATGAAGGGATAGACGGTTGAGAGAGGGACAAAGAAAGAAAGAAAGACAGACAGACAGACAGACAGACAGACAGACAGACAGACAGACAGACAGACAGACAGAAAGAAAGAAAGACAGACAGAAAGAAAGAAAAAAGAAAGAAAGACGGAGAAAAGAGAGAGAGAGACGGAGGCCGTTGGCAAAGTCAACACTGTCACTAACACAGCCATGATGACAGAAGGAGGGGTGAGCTGGAGAGCATTCAGGCGTCCCTCCTCTCAGCCATTCTAGAGCTCAGGGCATTGAGATGACCCCACCCCCCACCCAGTGGCACAGCACACGTGCACATGACATCAGACATGCCTGTTGCTAAGGAATGAAAACCAAACAGAACAATACCTAACCACACAATAACAGCTAGTATAGGTTGTACACTTGTCTGTGAATGTGTTGACCAACATCAGTGTTGTTTGCCATTTACCGCAGGAGAACACGTAACCTGTTGAATACAGAGGCCATAGTGTCAGTGTGGGGTGTCAAGGGCTGACTAAGAATTCTGGACTCTAAACGCCAAATCCCGAACACAAATATATGATGTGATCCAAAAACATAGAGAAGAACATCTTCTACGTTAGACGCTAGGCATGCCTAAAAGTCTACCATGCCTGATGCTGCCTGTGTGTGCTGCTGCATCATGAACCCACTATTCAGATGAGGATTCATTTATGTGCTTGCCCTGAACACAGCAAAAAAAAGGAAGGGCAAAACCAGAAGTGAGCCCAGAAAAACGCCTTTGTGCGTGAATTATGGTCTCTGTCGTATGACCCTATAGTCGTATAGAAACAGGACGCCTCAGTCAATGTGCACACTCTGTTGTTTAAATGGGTGAAATCAACACAACAGCACGCACTCTTGCAAATCTGAAGATACGACACGTTCTTATAGCGAGAAATACCTCAAGTAGCAAATGATCCAACTATGAGAAGAATCCCCATCCAGGTTTGAACTGTAGAATTGCCAATCTTCTACTGAGCCGGTTGCGAACATACACACAGCACAAAGGGTGACTGACCACAAGTTTACTGACCCCACAGTGGAACAGCCAAATGTGACTTCCTCGTTCTGGCTCCTGTTTCAGAGCGTGAGCAGCAGTGACTGACATGTGGAGGGGGGCAGGGGGTGCTGAGATTGACAGATGAGTTCAGCACTCACTTTAAAGTGCAGGACTTGTCCTTGATGGGCCGTTTCGGTCAGACAGCCAATCATTCTTCACGTCTGTTTTCCCCCACTCCCCCGGGGAACAACTCACCCAATGAGAGATAAAGGAGGCACGATGTTCTAGAATGTGCCTGAAGCTGATGTGTCACAAATCACCAGAAAAATCACATTACTCGTCTGATGAATCAACGACAAAAGTGGGTCCATCTGTAAATGTGTGTCTGTGGTTGATGATCAAAGTAGGCAAGGCTGCTTTTGTTGTTATTCGATTTGGATTCCGATTGAGCAAAGAACATCAAATCTATCAATCCATTTCAGCAGCATCTGAGGTGCTACTCTGTCCAATGCCCAGTAGGTAAACACAGCCTTTTAAAGCTATTTAAATGAATTTGTAAAACATACCAACTAGTTTACTAGATGATGTGGGGGGTTTTGAGCTGTCAGCACCTGCCTGGTCGTCGGTCCGCCAACGCTGGACCTGGTCACCAGCCGGAAACTAGTCTCCGTGACGGGCAACACCGAGTTTCCTGATCCCTTCCTACATCTACGCTAAGCTGAACAATGGATTTGGGTGTTTCTAAACCCATTGGCACTTCCCTGTTGTATTACTATGTTTAGCCTGTGTTCTGCTCCTCTCTTTCACCAACCGTCTCTGGAGGAGGGGATCCCTCACTGAATTGCTCCTCCCAAGGTTTCTTCCATTTTTTCTCTTGCATTGAGTTTTTCTGGGAGTTTTTCCTTGTCTTCCTTGAGGGTTTAGGTTGGTTGAGGGGCAGCTCTATGGGCGTATGTGAAGCCCTCTGTGACATGCTTGTGTGTAAAAATGGGCTATACAAATACATTTTGATTTGATTTGATTACAGTTTTACAGTCACAAAACAAATCCCTGCCCGGCCATGATACAACAGCATGCGTGAAGTTTTCCAGCTTCACTGATCTGTTTGTCTAACAGTTCTCCTCCTCTGATAAAGGGCTGTCATCTTAGAATCTAATTCAATCCCAACATTTTATTTATGGGGTTGCCTCTAAATACCCTGAATAACATCTTGTTTATATGCTGAGAGTTTGAACAAGATGCCTGCAGACATGTCTATGACCAAAAAAGAGTAATTAGTCTCTCTTTCTCTCTTTCTTTCTTTCTCTCTCTCTCTCTCTCTCTCTCTCTCTCTCTCTCTCTTTCTCTCTCCGTACTAAAAGCATTAGCATCTCAAGATGCAGACAGAGGAAGTCAAAAGAACCTCTACCACAGTTCACAGCCTCTGCCACTCATCCCCAGAGGCTGGCAATGGGATCGTGCCATTGGATGACCTGGACGTCACTCGAGCTCATTAGGCCAATCACAAAGTGTTTGATTTCAGCAGCTGTGCAGAGAGGTCACAGATACCTTGGTGTTGCTAGAAGGCTGTGAAACTAGCAATACATGTAAGGCACACAAATGAATAGCTGTGCCGCTTTGATTACATCCCTGGGTACAGCCAGCAGCAAGCTGAGACTTACATTCGGAACAGAGAAATGGATTCTAGAATCCCCTGGTTCTGGTGTGGGTGGGTGTGAGCAAGCCAATCGGCTGATATAAGCTGGTGTGCAACATAGAAGCAGCAACACATACAACAGTGATCTCATTTTGAACCACCTGTAGCACGGTTTGTTTGCACCTTCATTAACTGGCCTACACACTAATCTATCCAACCTCAAACATCGTTTCATCAATGAAACATCAGTGTAAAACCCATAATCGACATCCTACTGCTATTACTGTTACTGGTTATCTTTTAACCACCTCGCTATCATGGGAACAGGCAGAAACAGGAGTTACACATTAACTAAAAGATGATGTCACTGTATATCTCATGCATGCCAACATCTCTCCTTAAACATCTAACTGATCAAAGTCAATAACAAAGCATTCCAAACACATAGTACTCAAATGCACACACACCGTACACATCTCACTGTGGGGATTAACACGCTGAGCGATAACAAACAATGCGAGATGAAATAGTGATTTTTGTCTGTCTAATTCCAGAACACAAAACAAATCTTTGATCTGAGATCAAATAGATAGGCCTACGGGCACAACTAAAGAAGGGGAAACTCACCAGCAGATTGTCAGTGTTGTACTCCAGCGTTCACATCAGCGATGTTCCGTTCAGCTGGAACCCCCTCCTCAACACTTATCCCAACATGCGCGGCGCGCTGACACCCAGGGGGAGAGAAGAGGCAGGGGAGCTTCGCAAGAGAGGGAGGGGGGAAAGAGTGGGAACGAGAATGAAAGGTGTGAGAGTGAGCCCACAGACAAACACACACACACGTACATCAAATAAAAGACTGCAGTCAGGCTGAAAAGCTCAAATACATCCTGGCTTTAGTCGTACGTCAGCTTGCATCCATCCGTTTTCCCAGAAATCCCCCCCCCAGGAAACCTTTTGGCTATATTAAGATAGCCCACAGGTTATGGATAGCCTACTGATGAGGCGTGTGTGTGCGACGCGGCCCACCTGTACGCTTGCCCACTAGACAGCTGCTGTGCCTGTTCAATGAGAGTGTAGTTTGACTGGTGGGGCTCCCACCTGCAGCCCTGTGCCGGTGTGACCAGCCTCCCCAGCCCGCCAGGCACTCCCGCTAATTAAAGCAGATGGAAGGGGTTGAGAAGGTTGAGAGGGGAAGGAATCCTTGAGGTGGCAGTGATGAAAAGAGAGGAGCGTCACGGAGGATAAGTAACAGGTCACGCGGAGGTAGGAGATAGAAGTACGCATTCAAATTCAAATCCACGAGCGGTGTACAAACGCACACACACACACAGCTAACCCCAATACCACTAGAAAACCAACTGGCTTACTGACAGATAGCCTGACAGAGGCGACAAAGGGATAGGCCTACGTGTGCTCAAGGAAGAACTAAGTGTGCTCTCTCAGGCTCGCGCCCTTACCAGACTGTACATGCAGGAGCAGGATGTGACTCCACCATGAAACAGCAAGATACGACACCGAGGGAGGACCAGACCCCAGGAGGACACTTTGCAGAAGTATACCACTGATGGGACGTGGGTGGAAGATGCCGTCCTGTAGGCACCTAAAGCCTAAACAGCAGACCAGACTCCACCCGGGAGGTTGAAACTAGCTGTACTTCTTTTCTCTTGCTGGAATGATGAGACAAGCACACACACAGGTCTACCTGTTCTTTTGGGCGTGTGTGTTTGCGTGTGTTTGCGTACGTGTGTGAGGGAGGCATGGAAGCCTCTTTTTGTCCCCTGTGCCGACCCAGTAAGGTGATCCTAACTGGGTAAACAATACCTGTTCATTCAACCGGACCCAGCTGGAGGACTGATCTAAGCTTAGCCAGACAGGGACAAGCCAGCCAGACATGGGGGAAAAATACCCTCAGTATGTGGTCCATTCTCGGGGAGGCCTCCTTTCAGCAATACAGGGTGTCTCGTGACTGTGTGTGTGTGGTGTGTGTGTGTGTAGGGGGGGTCAAAGGATTTCTCAGACATGAAAGGAACTGGAAATAGGGGCAGGTGGAGTAAAAAAGCTTCAGTCTTCACCTGTGTGTGTAAACTCTCTCTCTCCGGAGGTAATTCACACCAGCATTAATAATAGAGGAATGTGTGTGTGTGTGGTGTGTGTGTGTGTGTGTGTGTGCTGTATGTGTGTGTGTCTGTGCACTGCCACAGATACTGCAGCATTCGGCTTGTCCTTGCTCAGTTTTCGTGGCTCATCAGTTCATCATTGTTTTGTTATTCAACGTGCATCCTCTCACAGTCGGGATACAAACCATCTCTTTGGCCTGCCCGATCTGACAATCCTCACACATGCCTCCAATCAGATCAATAATCCGTTTGGCTCTTCAGAGCACAGGCACACACAGTTGTGCACTCACACATGAATACACCGACACATACAGCCCAAGCATGTCCAAACGTATTAAACAAATGCAGACAGTTCAAATATTCTGCTCACATTCCATTCCATCATGGCTGCCAGCCATGTCAATGAGATTCCTGGATATTTAGCAGTCAGCAAGTCAGTCCCTTACAGCCTCAAACTGATCTGATCCCAAATTGAGCCAAAAGGTGATTTACATATTCATGATGGAGGACAAGACTGGCATAATCTGTTAAGGGGCACCTTTGAAAGACAGAATAGGTTTAAGTAGATCTGTTTCCGATTGTAGTGTAAATGTAAGGCTCTGATGTGAATCTGTAGATCAAAATGTCATGTCAGTCTTTTTAACTGTATTTAACTGTATTTATATTGTATTTTTACCTTTAAGATGACTTGTTTTTACTCCTTGTAAAGAAAGCCTCCATTACCGTTTTTCACTTCAATGTTATACACTTGTGTCTTTCATCCCATCGGTACAAAAACAACTCTGAATTCTCCACCAGCTGCTTTCCTAATTCACAACTATTTCCCATTTCGCTGTTTGCTTTTTTTGGGCGATAAAAGCGTAAATTTGAGGAACATTTCCTACCATTTCACAAGGGACTGAGTGACAGTGTGCTATCAGCAGCACATGTAGATATTACATTTTCTCAAAGAAAACACAGCTATTGCTTCAAGTCCCCATAGACAGAGAACTTTAGCACATCTGATGCTAGTCTGTCTGCCATCAGTACTGCTGTGTGTGTGAGGGTGTGTTTATATATATGTGTATGTCTGTGTTTTTGTGTGTATGTGTGTGTGTGTGTGTGTGTGTGTGTGTGAGTGTGTGTGTGTTAGTGGGAGCGCTGAGCCATGGCAGTCTCCGGCAACTGAAGTTGTTGATCATCCTCGGTTGAAAATAGTCTGACTGTTGCACACCAGTGAGCTTCAGCGGTGAGGTCACGTGACTCAAAAGTAAAAGAAGAAGAAGAAGAAAGACCGTTCCCGACTTCACACAACAGGAAAGGGTGAGTCTCCACAGAAACAAAGCTGGGGAAAACATCATGTGGGCTGACTGCTCTCACGGTGTGTTTTCTGGTTTGTTTGATGGTTTGGTTCCATGGAGCTATGACCCTCATCATAAGGTTGTGTATCAGCTGATGGGGTCGTCGCTTAGGGGACGAAGGTCATCCCAGGTGGAGATGGATGGTGTAAAAGAAGCACCTGTGTGACATCACACCAAAGTGGAAAGTAAAGTTTACTGGATCAGGGGCTGTAAGAATGGAAGCCCTGGACGTAGTATATATTGGACAAATGGACACAGACAGCAGTGAAAGACAGCAAGGAAAGAGAGAGACAGAGGGAACAGCTTTCATTGAGCATGTCACTAAGAAATGGGATCTGAGTTTGTGGGCATTGGAGCCGTAATTGGTTCCAGGTTCCAGTCCCTGTGGGAGACGAACTCAAGGAACATTGGTGTATGGGAGCTGATATGCAGCTTGATAGCTTAAATACCCATCTGACGGGTGCAGAATTCTGCAGCCCTATGCAGAGTGAGGACTAGATGAGCCTGAGCCGACCAGGGTAATAGATTGCCTTGGTAATTTACTGCTAGCAAGTTAATGAGACTCTTGGCATGGCTATACTTTACTTATTAAGCCTGCACTGGAGATGATATCCAGGAAGATGTAACCCACTACGGCCAAAGCAGTCTTCACTTCTCTCTATAGTAGGTTTTCTCACACTAGAAGTGGGAGCAGGATTTTATGGTGGGAAATATTGTGATTTTGTTCAGCAGCAGTTTTGTCTAGTTGCTTTCAAGCCCAGGCGAGGCTGGAAGGTTGAAAGAGGGCATACTGTTGTCTCTCTGGCTGTTCCAACTAACATGGATGACAGGGCAGTATTTAAATCCGAAAAATAACAATGATAATAAAAAATCTCATTAGGTTTGACACCTGCATTTCATGAATATGGAAATACACAGGACTGAGCCATATTCTCTGCTTTTGAACGTGTAGCCTGTCGGTTAACTAGATCATAATCAATTCAGGCAGAGTTGTTTGGAAAGCACCGGGGGCTTTGCCGTCCCTAAGAGGAGCTGGAGGTCAGAACGCGCCTCAAGGTGACTGCGTGAAGGAGATGACACGGGGTTAATCTCAGTGGTCCTGAGAGTAATGGATCATATCGCTACTGTGATCCTTGCATGACAAACATCCCTGTGACGGCAGCATCACATCGAGCCATATTCTACTTAAGATCATATCAGACTTGTAATATAGCGTGCGCTGGCAATCTAGCGTGTTGATTTAAGTGAACTCCTTTTAAAGTAGCATGCTAATGAAATGCATTAGTGATGCCCTGGTACACACACACACACACAGAGTTCAGCACAGATGCTCTTACAGTAGTTTGTTAATGTGGCAAATGTGGTGTGTTGATGAGTTTCATCTGATTGTAAATTCAGAGTTGACTCTAATGCACCATGTTAATGATTCTTTATGGGATGCAGCTACACTTTAGAACACCTGTACACAATTATGAATCATTTATTCAATCTGCTTATGAAAAGGGAAGGTTTGGTTTGTACACGCTGTTCATGTAGAGCACGCTTGCGTTCTCCGAATGATCTCCGTCAATAAGACTATTCCACAAGGCACTACATGACCAGCAAAACACCACAACGCCCATGAGAGTAATACTCAAAGATTCTTGAGGAATCCATTGGATATAGTATAGTCAATCTCTCCTGGCATGGCTCTAGGTCTCCTGGCTCTGTCGGTCTCCAGGAGGAGGGCCGGGGTAAGGCAGGGGTCAGCTCTATAAAAGAACAAATCACTTGTGAAGAGCAGCTTTGTTCGACAATAACAGATGAGCAGGTCAGCTGGTGAGAGGAGGGGAGAAAGCCTGAGGGGCACTCAGGATGGTTTATAAGATTACTTAGCAGCTCTGGACATCAGGGTGCAAGGGCGGGCCTTGGTCACGGTCACTAACAGATCATAACTCTCCGATCATAAGCCTTTAGGAACATGGGTCATATATATCCATGAGGTGTTTGTATTTTGGCGCTTGTATTCGCTTTGCTCTGCAACCTCCTCGGGTCCTAGAAGGTTACGTGGCCGCTAGTTGCATCTCAACATCATTGTGAGCAATAGTATGGACTGAGAGCTTAGCGTAACTGTAATGGTGCACGTTAGCCCAATGTGTCCTCAAACATTCATGAGATCTCCAGCTCATGTTTCTTTTGAGAGGTTCGTTAGATTCCATTGCACATTTGTGCCGTATTTGAGCAAGACACTTACTGCTACAATGACAGCACAGCACAGATGTTTGGCTTACACTAACAAATCCGGTTTTATGTTAGTGTACACTGTTTCTACATCACATCCTACAGCATTTTGTAAAATAGTACAAATATTTTACTTGTGAAATGTGTTGACTGAGTTTCCAAATGTAGATTAGAGACCTTTTACGGTCAGTGGAAATCAATGCAATGTACTCACAATGTGGTTTATCTTCTATAATTGGCAATGTAAATACATGGTTACTAGTTCCCAGGCAGGGAAAGGGTTTAGAATGAAGTTCAATGAATCCCACTTCTCCTCCTAGTCTTTTCTGCAGTAGAGTTCTGACCAATGGCGGGGCAAGCTCAGACAGAAGAGAGTGACAGTTGCTGTCCATGGTCCTGACTGTTCCAGAAAGATTCAGACCGGTGGTGCTGAACAGACAGCTGTGTGCCTTCTCTCTCCCATCGCTCTCTCTTTTCTCTCTATTTGTACCTCTCTCTCCCTCTGCCCACCCCATTTTCAGGTTCTGCAGCTAAGGCTAGTGTGCGTCTCAAAGGTAATCCTTAGTCTCTCTCACGCAGGTGAGGGAGCAAGGTGTGAGGTCTCATCAAGGTAGAGAAAGTGTGAAAAGGGAAGGGAGAGAGAAGGAGGAGAAGGAGAGAGGAGAAGGAGAGAGGGAAATGGATTAAGACACTGGCAGCATCCAAGAAGAGTACTCCACTCTTTGTCTGTTACTGTTGTTTGTTACAACAGTAACAACAGTAACAGCAACACATACTGACATTCAGGAATGGTCCTAGAACAACAAATGGAGCTAAGTATTCATAAAATAATACTTAAGACCAATAAGAAAGGAAGGCACCAGCTACAGACGACCTCATTCAGAAGAGGGCTCAGTTAGGAAGCTCCTTAGGCAGGTAATCAGACATGACTTGATCAGATAGTGCCCTCTAGTGGTCAAACTGACAGCCCCAGAGCTGCCTGTAGAATTGCAGCATTCTCTCCATCAATCAGGATGAAGACTGTAAAGTTGATGCCAAACTCAATTCATGGCCGACTGGCCTCACAGTTTTTGTTGCTTCAACATAATCCATTAAAACAGACATAAGGTACGAAGCTGAACAGTGACATCTTCAATACTAATAATGAGAAAAATAATGAGCCTTGGACAGTACGATTAACATGACGGGCGCTGTCTCAACTTCACAACTTAAAAATCCACAATAGGAGGCATAGAGAAATGGACAAAGCGCAGGGAATGGAGAGTTGTTCTCCTGCGGGTATGAGCAGGTATCTGGAGACAAACACTCACCCGTCTGCCCATTGGGGTCAGCCTCTCTCGTCCGGGGGACCAGGGTTGACAGGAAGATTTATTTTCCCCACCTGTTGGCGTCAGCTGTTTTGGTCTATTCTTTTACAGACCCCTAAAGATGAACAACGCAGGAGAGTTGCAAAGCATTGTGTCGAACAGAGGGTTTAATATCAAAAACGGGAAACAGACAGGGTATATAATATGTAATGACAGGACAAAGGCTGGACACAAAACAGGAACCTAAATACACAGAACCAAACAAGGCACAGGTGGACGTAGACACACATCTAAAATATGAACACACACACACTCACAAACACACCTACAGTACACACACATACACACTCAAACACCTGCATACAGGCACACACACTCACAAACACACCTACAGTACACACACATACACACTCAAACACCTGCATACAGGCACACACACTCGCACACATGGGATCAGATACCTTGTTGTGGTTGTGGTAATACCTGTTCTGGTGAGGGTTTGTAAATGCTGTTTCCATTCACCAGTTAACAGGTCCAACTTGTCGGGTGTCTTGGACAATGATCAGAGACCGTATGGGTTTGATTCATCAAATCAGTGACACACTGAATACAGTTTGGTGTTTCCTGGGGTAGGAAGGCAAGTACCGGAACCCCAGAACAAGTCATTCTTTGGAAGGTATGGGACTGGTGGTGTCATAGGTGCAAGGGAAGGTGACGCATGCTGCCTGTCAAAGCTGGTCTGTGCCATGGAGTGAAACGCCTGGGGCGTTCTTGTCAGGATTAAATGAAGTGGGCTAAAGCAGTGAAGTGACGCTCCAAGGGATCTCTTTATCTGCACACACTTGTGACACTGCCAGGTAAAGATGGACACACACATACGGTAAATACATCATTGATACCATGTCTCGAATTGTGCCGAAAAATGTGTCTAAATAAGTAGGCAGAGAAGAGGAAAAAAGAAAACAGTGGTTAAATTGACACAAGCATATAGTTCTTTTAAAGGGTCTGCCTTTTTCTCTACCTTTCTATGTTGCTCTCGCCCAATAAAACCAGTAAAAACACACAGACACACGCTTTCAGTTTTGCAGCATGTAGGTCAACCCTGCAGAGATATGTTAAAGTGAATGGTAAATCAAAACAATCTATCAGCTAGAGCCACAGCAACGGCTCCCTGAGGCTGAACACTGGTGCAGCTAGACATAAAAAATACACACACACATAAAACACTTCGATTTTCCCATTTGAGGGTTAGTAAAAACGAAGGTGGATCTCCAGCATAGGCTAATACAAAAAGATAAAGTAAAATATATATACTGTATATTCTTTTTAAAAACCATTTCTTGTGTTCCAGGCTTTCTATTGCAGCTCAATATAAGACATTTGCATTCAGAATCATTAATGTAGGATATGCTTGCTGAGTGGAATATATAGTCCAGGGCTCACAACTAACCTTTTTCCTCACTCTCCGAGTACGGTCTCGAAGTGCAAAATTAACCGTAACAAACTGATCTTGACCTGTCCCAAGATGGAAATGATTGTGTTTTTGCATTTGTCTACTCCGTTTTGCTTCTCTGTTCTCCTCTCCCACTCTCTCTTTCCTTCCACTTTCTGTGAACAAAATAGTTTCATTAAAAAGTAGCCTATTACAAGGCCGGGCACGTCTTTATTTGAGAAAATCAACCTTGGCATTTATTTCTCCCTGAACTCTAGCAGGGCCCGCTCGAGCGGTACTGCATCAGCACTCTATTACTCTTCCTGTTGAGTTCATTGGCTCGGTGTCAGGCTGAATCACGAGCAGAAGTGACACAGACCCATGTAGCGCGTCAATGCTGTAAGTGGTACGAGACATGACAACATCAAACCAATACAATTTTATTATTGACATATCCTACAATAACTTTTACATCCACAAGATGGCTGCAGTGAAGGTTTCTGGAGTTTTTAGCTACAAGACAGCTTGCAAGACATACGTCATTTGTAAGCGACAGTACAATTTGATCACATGACGATCATTTGACAAAACATCCACGTGACCACTGTGGGTTATCTGTTATGATGAAAGCGAATGAATGGTTCGCAAAGTGTGTTAGCTTGCTATACTTTTGCCAACTATTCGTGTTATTGCAGAAAACCGATATTGCAAAATGTTCTTTTTTTTGCAACGTTGATTCTGGTTCTGGCTGTGCGTTCCTTAGGTTCATCTCCAAATGTTATTATTCTTTTTGCAGATGATTTGGGTTTCGGGGATTTGGGTTGCTATGGACATCCCAGTTCACTTACCCCCAACTTGGACCGACTGGCATCCGACGGTCTCCGATTTACAAACTTTTACTGTACCAGTCCTGTATGCAGCCCCTCGAGGTACGCGGTAGGCTACGACACAGACGTAAAACACTGCATCGTTGTGATTGATACGAGTAATCTAAACATAAAATTACAAAAGAGTAGTTTGTATTATTTTAACGGTGGCCGTATGCCGCCCTACTGAAACTCATTGGGATGTTTGTTTATTATAATGTAGTCGTATATAGATATATCACTACTTCTCACTCAGGGCATCTTTGCTGACTGGGCGCTACCAGACCAGGTCAGGTGTGTATCCTGGAGTTCTCTATCCTGGCTCCCGTGGAGGTCTTCCTCTCAACGAGACTACCATAGCTGAAGTGCTCAAACCGCTGGGCTATGCCACGGCTGCTATAGGGAAGTGGCACCTGGGTCTTGGGCTCAATGGTACATACCTTCCCACCCGACAGGGCTTTGACAGCTACCTTGGAGTCCCATACTCGCACGACATGGTAAGTGTGTTCTTTGTTTGCTCTGTTGGTGTATTCAGTATGAAGATGTGTTGTCCGACCCTCATGGTTTGCACCCCTCTCGTCTTTCCAGGGACCCTGTCAGAATCTGACATGTTTCCCTCCGGATGTGAAATGCTATGGGTACTGTGATGTTGGTGTGGTGACCGTTCCCCTGATGAACAATGACGTTATCAAGCAGCAGCCTGTGAACTTCTTGGATCTAGAGAGAGCTTACAGTGATTTTGCTACAAATTTCATCACTTTGTCGGCCAGGAGACAACAGCCATTCTTCCTCTACTACCCATCCCATGTAAGCAGCTGTTCTTCTTCGTTCTCAGAAATTACAGAGCTTTTGGTTCATTTACGAAAGCGTATGTTTTCCTAAGTAACTTCTACCCCTCCTACTCTGTATGAATGTGTCTCTCTTTCTCTCTTTCACATTTTGTATGCTTCAAGACGTTGAAATCTCTCCTTTTCTCTGTCTTTCTTCTGTTCCCCCTCTTCCTCTATTCCTCCAGCACACTCACTACCCCCAGTATGCAGGTCCTGGGGCAGCGGGCCGCTCCCTCCGGGGCCCGTTTGGAGATGCACTTCTGGAGTTTGACACCACCGTGGGGGACATCCTGTCGAGCCTCGAACAGAATGGGGTTCTCAACAACACACTTATATTCTTCACAGCCGATAATGGGTGCGTGTGTGTGTGAGAGAAAGAGACAAAGACGGTGTGTGTATAGCTCTTTAGTAATTTGCCCTTTCTCTGTCTCCAGACCCGAGCTGATGCGTATGTCACGGGGAGGAAACGCCGGGTCTCTGAAGTGTGGGAAGGGCACTACTTATGAGGGGGGCATGAGGGAGCCTGCCATAGCCTACTGGCCTGGGACCATCAGACCTGGTAGGAAAACACTCACTACCAGTACAACCTTGGATGGATGTTTGAAGCTCCAACACCAAGGGCTCTAGACCTTTGAAATCTTCTTCTGTTGTGCCACATTTGAGTGGCATATCCGACTACTTTGAAATGGGTGTTCAAACCCAAGTAAGGAGTCCTTTTGACTTGGGTAATGAATTGGGATTTGATATTAATTTCCAAGGGGTCACACATGAGCTAGCCAGCACTTTGGACATCCTGCCCACCATCGCAGGATTTGCAGGTGCCAAATTACCCAGTGTCCAGTTGGATGGTGTGGATATGACTGATATTTTGGTCAACCATGGAAAGGTAAGAAAGACAGTTTCACTTTTCTGGGAAGCTTTGGAATAGCATGGTGTGTCTGTTAGTCTTCAACTGAGAGTCCTCCTGCCTGTCTTCTAGAGTAAGAGGGAGGCCATGATGTTCTACCCCACAGACCCCAGTGAGAAGTATGGCATTTTTGCTCTCAGGCTTGGGAAGTACAAGGCCCACTTCTATACACGAGGTGCGTTCTAATCTGAAGATAAAATGTGCCGCATATCGAGCAGAAAAAAAAGCTTTCTTGGTGTAGAGGACTTTTTTTTAAATTGAAGATTCAAGCATTATATAATCATAAAACAATACAATGTAATTGAAAACCACTTTATTCCCCTTGTCTCCCTCCCAGGAGCTACCCACAGTGAGACCACCCCGGACCAGGCTTGCCACATCACTGCCTTCCTGACGGCCCATGACCCCCCGCTGCTCTTTGACCTGGAAGCTGACCCCTCAGAAAACTACCCCCTCTCCCTTCAGGAACACCCAGAACTCAAGTCACTGCTGGAGAAGATCCAGAGTTTAAAGATCCAGTTTGATGCCTCCATGGTGTTTGGAGAGAGCCAGATACGTAAAGGAAGTGACCCGGAACTACAGCCCTGCTGCGACCCCCACTGCAGCCCTAAACCCAGCTGCTGCCAGTGTAGATGAGACACTGAACCCTTTATAGTCCTGGAACTACAAAGATCTGTTGAGGGACACACACATGCACTTTAATACCATCAGCAAAAAAAAACTAGGCTAAAAAGGGAAGACTTGGCTTGGATTACCAGTACTGTACACGCATGTTCAAAACCACATGAGATGAATAATTGTTGATTTTTATACTGCATTCCTTTCCTTAACTCATTAGATGTGTTTTTATTACTTTAAAATTGTTCTAATTATTTCTCAAAATCCAAATGTGTGCCTTCCTACTGAAAAGTTTAATGACGATTTAATATTTGTGTTGTGAATCAATTGTTTCCTCTGTGAAGACGGCTAATGTGAAATCCCTACAGATCAATTCTAAGAATTTAGAGGAAATGTTTTTTATTTATTTGTACTACTTCTATTAAGTGTTGTAAGGGAAGAGACAAGAAAGACAATCGGACGTTGTTCGGACATCAAGCATATATTTTATTCATAAGACCAAACCCATGACAAGGCAGTGTTTTTCGTTTTTCATTTTTTTCATTTTTTCTTCATTTAAATTTTCAGTTTTTACAAGTCCTTGTTTTTTTTAAAGATGATATATGTTTGTTCTGTCACATACCTGTACTGATTTGTTCTAGTAACACAGTGAAGAATCTTGTTTGTGTAATAAAGTCCAAAGTTTTGTTGAACTGATATTGTATGACTATACAGAACTAGGTCATCCTCAGGAATTGTCTTGTGGAGCTATAGGAAGGAAGGGAGGGTTTCAACTAGGCTGTCAAGAGAAAACCAGAAACACTTCCATTTATAGGTCTGATAGTATAGGTCAGAGATGGGGCTTGTTTCTAGAGCTCAGAGGGATGGCCTAGCCTATATTAGCAAGATGCTATATGTTTCTTTATGAAAGCCAACTGTGAAAGCTCTGTTTTAATAGTCCAGTCACTACTCAGCTCTAACAGGGATTGGTCATTGCTCAAGTGGGATGACACTGCGAAAGGGAACATAGAACATAATGCATGTCCCTCAATAATGATGTCACTTGTCACAAATACCCCTACAAGTTGTTAGCAAAAGCTTGTTTGTGTAGTGTTGCCGAGTTGGTGAGAGTTGAAAATGTCACCTAGTGTGATTAATGTTAGAATAACAGTTTGTGTGGAAATGTGACAAGCTCAACAAAGAACACAAAGTCCATGAACGTCCATGTCCATTTTCCTTTCCATCAGCGTTTTCATTTGGTTGTGATCTTTTGAAATTGTATTAATTTACATATTTAGTTTAAATAACATACTCAACATAAAGGACACAGCACTATCTTTTGGATTTGCTATCGTATTTACATAATCTAACTGACAGCGATACACATTAAGATTACATCTTCACAGCCTCCTACCTAGAAAACAGTCACTAAGGATCTTGTCACCGTGGAAAGACCTGTTGTGGCTCTACGATGCTCTCTTCTTCTTCTTCCTCTGAGATTCTGATCATGAATACAGACAGCGGAAGAAAGTATAGTACTGGGACCTAACGCATCCCCTCTACTTCACCTGCTACTAGGGACAGTAATCTGAAGCCTTTCGTTTCAGGCACGAGTGGACTGTATGAAATTGATGATTCACCCCCCTCCCCCCTCTTGACTCTACCCCCTTGGTCCTTGTGGTACTGCCAGCTACAGTATGCTAAAACAAGCCTTGAAGAGACGACTAAATGAAGTAAGCGATCCACATACTGATGAAGTGAACATACTCCCTGCCTGCCTGAAGACAGGGAGGGTTTATGTGAAAACGTAGCCATTTCTCCAGGATTTGGCGACCAGTAGATAAAGCTACCTAATTAAACCTGCTGGCTGAAACGAGCCTTGCACATCCAATATATTGTTCCTCAGTGTCCAGTGGCCTTTCATGAACCTTCATGTACCAACTTACAAACTTACCAATATATTTTGGGTTTAGCGTCACTTGAAGAACCACCATCATATCCAGATCTGACAAAACAATGTCATTATTGAGAACCACTTGTTTAAGGCAGATCATCTCATTCCTTTTCTCATCAAACTCAGCAACCAAAAAAACCTGATGGAAACTGAGGAACGTGTTGTGAGGGAGCAGTGTTGAACAGTCAAGACTGTGATATCATGGCTTTGTGTGAAGTGGCCCTCAGCTCACTTTGACCTGAAATTTGACTGACCATTACTGAGTAGTTTACAGTGTTAACTTATAGCTATGAGTTTGATGTTAACTCACAACTCGGAGAGTACAGGCGACCCAGATTATCGGTCCTCATCCACAGTCCCCTAATATGGGGACAGCCCTAACCCTGGGGAAACAGAAACACCTCTCTCTCCACTAGCTCGTTCTCTTTTCTCTCTTATTAGGTTATTGATTGTGTTTGAAACGTACATAAAGTGGGTATGAGGCGTCTGTATGTATGTTTCTACTGTCTATACATATATTTACAGTACACACTACATCTTGTACGCAACACAGGAGTAAGCTCAGACCAAGGACAGTTCACTGGATTCTCTCTACCTTTCTCCAAAGTCATTATCAGTAGAAAATCTAATCAGCCGTTTGCCGATATTACACCAAATCTCAGCCCAAACAATTCATCTACATCACAGCTATTTTGCACCCTGCTGTGTCTTTTTGAAATGTGTGTGCGTGTGTGTGTTTGTGTGCAGTACCCTACCAGCCATGCATTAAAACATGTGAAACCGCAGTAGTAGGAATATCCTTTTGAGACCTAAGAGGATGACTTTTTAAATTAAAAGGTGCCCAGCCTCTTAGTTCTGCAACTGTATCATAGAAAAGTCAAAGAAACAGGCAACAAAACCATCAAGAAGATGGAAAATAAACAGTCGGACAGACAAAGTAAAATATGTAGCATACTGTAGAACTGAAATGACAATCCCAGTTTTAGAGTTACACAGGGGGTATTTTACATTGGACAGAAAAAGACCCACCACCTCCCTCTGGTGGTGAAGTTGATGAACATACACTGGCGATCGGGAGGGAGAGGGGGGTTGTCAAGGCAACACATCCTCTTTCCTGCCTACTCCAGGTAGATGTCCTCGGTCGGGCAGGCGTACTCCAGGTGCTCCTGGTAATACTCCTGGAAGGCCCGCCTGGAGAGAAGGACACAGTGTCAAGTGAGGGACATACCATGGAAAGACAAAACAAAAAAAGAGACCAATCTACAATGTAGAAAAGAACATTGTGGGTCCTCGTCTTGATCATGGTGAGATTCTGACTTTTCTCAGGCCTGTTCTGTAGACAGTGAATCATTAGTATCTTTAATAATTCAGAGCCTGTGGGCCTGATTCCAACCAGATTAACAAATCACAGTTAGAAGTCATTATCAAAGTCCTTTGCTTCTCTCTCTCTCTCTCTCTCTCTGTCTCTCTCTCTCTCTCTCTCTCTCTCTCTCTCTCTCTCTCTCTCTCTTTCTAGTTAAATAAGACAAGTGCAAAAGACTGTTAATATCTCAGATGGGCTTTCAGAGAGCAGTGGGACAGAGGTGATGTTTGGGTGAGCTGTGGACTCACCCGACACACTCGGCCACGCGCCTCATGGACTCCTGGGAGACGAACACGTGGCAGGCGAATCTGTTCAGCATGGGGTGCTTAGTGATGAAACCAAAGTAGCTGAGGGAACAGGGGAAAGGGAAAGGTGCATGTGACAATACTGTGGGAACACGGTTCACTTCCAAACAGAACGTGTTCATCGGGACGTACCAGTTGTTCTTGGGATGGCACCCGCAGAAGGAGATGTTCTTCATCTGAAAGAAGTGACTGCACCTGTCGAACTGAGAAGAATAGGAGGTGTCAGACTCCTTCCCCTTCCCTGTACATAACACCCACCCAGGCCTCTGTTCCACTCATCCCTCACCTCATCCATGGTGTCGTATTCATCCTCCAGGCTCATGACCAGCTTCACCCCTTGCAGGCTGATCTCCAGCTCACACAGAGAGGGGGGTCGCACATGCACCGTCCGCTTCCGGGATACTGCAATCTGACAGGCAGAGAGAGAGAGAGAGAGAGAGAGAGAGAGAGAGAGAGAGAGAGAGAGAGAGGAGAGAAAGAGAGCAGAGAGAAGAGAGAGAGAGAGAGAGAGAGAGAGAGAGATGCTTACCTAGACAGGTGACATGCAATGGAGTCATGCACACTTTCATTCGAGATAATAGCGCATGTGCCTTACTCATCATCACTTCCTGTTGGGCTTACCTTTTGCATGGCGGCACAGAGGATGCCGTTACCTTGGTGATAGGGTACCTCCACAGAACCCAGGAACTGGACGCTGAAGCTCTCCATCCACGCAGGGTTCCTCTTCACTCCTAAATACATCAGTCAAAAACATTTAAACCACAGTCAACTTATGCCGACCAAAGTGCTGGTCATACACAGGATGTGATGTCACACGGGAGCACAAATGAACTATTCGACAATACAAGTCTTCTTAAACACCAGTGCCTCGATGCCTCCACTTACCGACAATTTCCTTGGATTGCCCTATGACCTCATGAGCGTAGAAGGCTGGGAATATGCCCCTCTCTCCCGTGCGCATGTTATAACCTCTGTACCAGTAGTCATCCTCCTCCTCCTCCACGTAGAGAGGGTCGTCCACATCCAGCTCCAGCTCATCTGCATGTCTGGGGATGAACCTGCGGGGGGCAGCAGGGAGGGGCAGGGGTTCAAGCACAGTTCAGGAACCAACAGTTGCTTTTTAAATGCTGCATCCTACTGAGCCGAGATGATCAAAGCAGAAAATCCTTGTTAGTGTAATGGCAGGCCACTGGGGCTGGGGGATGCTCCTGTTAATGTGCACAGAGAAGAGTCTGCTGAGGGATCAGGTGACTCCCAGAGGACTGACTGTCAGCTGATGAAATAACAGATATATTGTGCCACGAGGAGAGAGAGAGAAGAAGAAGAAAGAGAAGATATCTCATGAGATAAGATCGAGGGTGACACAATCCAGTAAGAGCAATATAGAAGTATTTCTCTCACTGGAGGAGAGATTTAACGGCAAACGCACACAATTGCCGTGTTATTGAACAAAGGGCATGTGTGCGTACACATATTAGACATGTAGTGACAGGTGTGATTATCGCTGGTCCCTCTGTGGCAGGGCTGTGGGCCCAGCTGTAGCTAGGACACCTGGCTTCCCCCTCTCTCTCTATCTCTCTCTCTCTCTCTCTTCTCTGTACCTCCCTCTCCCTCCCTCCCGCCTCTCCCTCTCCACCACTTGTGACTCACCAGCCACATCTCTCCTGCAGTGCTCCCCCACCCCGGAGCTCTTCAGGGAATATCATGTTTCACAGTGGATTGTGTTTGCTCCTTCATTTTAGATGCTGCATTTCTCTCATCCTGGTTCGTACTGTACCTTGTCTTTTACGTGGGTCAAGTGTCTCTCACCTGTACACAGCCCTGTGTGTCTGATCCCTCTCCTCTCCGCTGATCGTACAGGAGAACAGGCCAAAAGACTCGGTACCTACAGAGATGAACACACACACACACACACACAAACACACACACACACACACCATAATGAGGTCACCAACACTGATGCTGCAAATGTGGTTTTTATTCTATAATGGCTGTTTCCAAACCTTCCCAAATGAAAAACGACAAACCTATTCTTGACGAGATGGACTTTTAATTGAACAAAATGATGATTCATCAGCGATGTGAATCACCAAGGGGTTGAGAATAGATCTACTAAGGAGCGCAGTCCTTCAACATACACAGTCTCATCTGAAGCTGCCCAGCAGTGAGCTCGTTCACTTCACTAATGCAGAAACTCATCAGGGTTGATGATGCCTGCCAGCATCATTCAGATGCCTGTCGATGATGTCATCTCATTGCGGGGAACTAGGGACATGTTAAGATTGGCACTGTACTTCTAGCTCTTTCAGTGACACATGTTTTTACATCATACTGGTAACACGCAAAGCTTCGTGTTCCAAAAGGACCTCTTGGGTTGGAACATCTTTCATTGAAAGCCCTTTTGTTGGGAGTAGTGTTCTTCTACGATTCTTTTTAGGGCAAAATGTTCTACATAACACCCAGAAGAACACACTCATGATGGTAAACCAAATAACTGTCTCTACCGTACAATCCTGGCACCCTCTTTACTTGCACAGTTGAAGTAAAGGCACTCTTATTTTTCAATTGACTTACTGGAGGAGCGCGAGGTGCTGTTGACGAACACGTTGAGGAACTTCTTGGAGAAGGGGATGTCTGCCTCGGGGGAGGAGTCTTCTGAGGAGCTGAATTCCGGCCGCACCCCCACGTCACACTGCCCGTAGCCCACCTGTCCCTGTGCCTAGGGGGTCGTCGTCGCACAGTGTGGAGAGCTCACTGTCGTCACTCAACACAGAGGTGCACCTGGGAACGTCCCACACACAGAACAATCGTGTGAAAGGCATTACGTTTTTGGTGTCATTACATTCAGATGTTCAAATCATTTGTGAAGGACTCATTCATTCATTCGTGCGTTCACTGATAGACCCAGATGCCTCCCCTGCATACCTCCTGAGGCTGACCAGCTCCAGCGTGGTGTTCTCATCCACCACCAGGGTGTACTTCATCGAGTCGTAGGCCAGCCCGTCGTCATCCTGCTGCAGCCTCCCGACCTGCAGGGGGAGCTCCCGCTCGCAAAGGGGGTAGGTCCCGCACGCTCTCATCGATGGGCGGGGAGCTGTCCAGATAGAGGTCGCTTCCTCCGTAGGACGATTTCTTCCTCAAGCTTCCCGAGAAGGGCGAGTCGTCCTCCTCCTCCACCCCCTCCCCCTCATCCTCCTCGTTGTCTGTGGAGTAGGAGAGACTGAAACAGCGGTTGGTTTGGGCGGTGGGGATATCCAGGGTCAAACTGTGTTTGACCACGGTGATGCGCTCCAGGGAGGCCGTGGAGCGTCCGCAGGGCTTGGTCTCGGTCTCGCGGCCCTCGTCCTTGTCGCTGGCCACACTTTCGGTCAGGCTGGGAGACTCCAGATCCTTCCTCCCCTCCCGCATCATCAGGTCGTTATCCGGCTCCCCGGCCTCCTTCTCCTCCTGCCTCTGGCTGTTTTTGGCCGCCTGAGCGCTGAAGCCCTTCTCGGGGCGGTGGGCTGTGTGGCCGTGGTTGGGGCTGTGGATGTAGCGCTCCACGATGACAGGGCTGAGGGTGTGGAATGTGGCATTGCCCACATGCATCGTGGGACTGAGCTTCTCGTCGCTCCTCACCGACTTCCTTTTAGGAGGCTTGGCGCTCTTCTCTCCCTCCTCCCTGTCCTCCCCTTCCCATCGTCGGCCTTTCCCCTCCTTCCCCCTCTCCTCGGATCCCACCGTCTGGGTCGGCCGCCCCAGCTCCTGCTCCGGAGGCGCTTCGGCGAAGCCGTCCGTCTCGATGTCTGAGGAAGGAGAGATGGTATCGGTGACAGACACAGACCTCTTGAAGCAGTCCTCGGGGCAGCTGATTGGATACGAGCCTTCCGAGATCATCTTGTTGACCAGATTGCTCAGCAGCCACGGCGAGTCAGAGTTCTCGCTCAGCTCGTCCTCGCTCTCTGACTCAGACTCCCCCTCGCTGTTTCCGTCGTACTCGTCGGCCGTGGGCATGAGCCGCGGCCCCACGGGCAGGTAGAAGGAGCGCTTGAAGCTCTCCAGACTGTGGTCAGGCTCGATCTGCAGAACCATCTGTCTGGAGTGGCTGTCCTCGCAGTGCTGGGCCGGGGGAAGGGTCTCGTCCGGGTCGGCTAGGTTCTCGTAGGGGAGGTCGTCGTCCACGCTGTGGAGCCCCATCAGAGCCAGCCCGTCGTCGTACATCTCCGGCGGGGGGGATGGGGGAGTCGGCAGTGGAGGGAGTGGCCAGGGTGGGCGATGGGAGGGGGGACGGGGAGGGGAGGGGAGATCCGTCTTTGATAGGGTCGCGCTGACCCAGGAGCAGAGAAGCCTTCAATCCCACGATGCCGCTGTCTTGCTCCAGCTCCGTGTCTGGGTCCAGTTCCTGGTCGGAGGTGGGCGAGCTGGCTTCCTCGATGGAGTTGGTGAGGTGGGAGGAGCGCCCGCTGCTGCTGTCGTCGCTGGTCAGGTCCAGCTCCGTCTCCGAGATGGAGGAGATCATGTTGGAGACCAGCGGGCCACCGCACGCGAACGCGGCCTCCAGCTCCCCCTCGATATCTGAGTCAGACCCTGGAGAGCTCAGGTCCTGGTCCGGGTCTGACATGGTGTAGCAATGCTTGGCGTTCATATCTGCTATTCCCGGGTCTGACGACGGAGAGGTGGAGTCGTTGGCGGCCATTTCATTGGCTGGGCCGTGGCGGTCGGAGCCGTTGGATTGGCCGTGAGCATTTGAACGGTTGGAGTAACTTTTAAACGAGGCGGACTCAGATGGCTCAATGGAAGGGAATTCCACGTATTGGTTCTCTTTGCACACCATGTCGTATGTCTCCTTGCACATAAACTCCACCTCAATGTCCTTCTCCAGCTCCTCCTCGGACAGGGGGGTGTCGGAGCCGTCATTTCCCCCCGATGGGAGCCGTGGAGGACAGGCACCGGCTGGTCCCATCGGGGTCCGGGTCGTTCTCCAGCTCTCGGTCCAGGCCAGACTCGCTGGTGACTGTGTACGTGTCGTTGGCGCGTCGGGACGACTGGCATGAGTGTTTGTGGTTGTGGTCGCTGTTGAGATCGTGGTCGACCTCTGTGTCGGAACACTGGGAATGTTCGTCCACGGAGGGTACTCTGGAGCTCTGGAGAAGGGCCTGCTCGGGGAACTCTCCGGAACAGGGTTGAGACTTATGCTGGCCAAAAGAACCTGAAGAGGAGAGGGAGGAGAGAGGAGGGAGAGAGAAAGAAAGAGGAGAAGGTAAAGGAGGGGATGATTGTATGGAAGGATAAGATACACCAAGTATGTGGGTAGTCTGTGCAGGGACAGCAGTCACCAGAGGGGAGATGTCAAGGACTAGAAACATAGAGTTAATACAGGAGGTTTCGGCAAATCATCCTGCACGTTGGCGACCACTATTTCATCACAATGAGATTCTTAAATACTTTGTCGAGCACTGTTGCTGAAGTCTGCTGAACTGTACAGATCTGAAAGTGACGACGGGACTTCACGGCACATCAAATCACGGCACATCATGTCACGTCACGACACGACACTCATGTTCATGGGATGACTTTTGAAGGCTGACTTCCAGCGCAACATCGGCCATTTTGTTACCGTATTCGGGCCTCTCTCGTCTGTTGCCCTCCATGTCGCAGAGAAGGGGCCTGCGGGGGGACTGGGGGTGCCCGCCCTCCCCTGCCTGTTTGGGGGGAGTACCTTTGCTCTGGGACCCTGGAACCTGGGAGGCTAGTACGACCGGGCACTGGCCCGTCACATGGCTGCCGTCCTCAAGACATGAGTGAGTCGGAGACAGACGGCCTGCAAGGCAAACATGTGACAGTGAACCACCTTTACAAGTGAAACGCAACAAGCCAAAAGCTATTAAGCGAACAATACAGGGGTTGAAGCAAATTGAGGGCTGCATGGTATCGTTGTTCTCACCCTGTGAAGCTGGGTTGCGCAGAGAGTCTTGCCAGCTTCCCTTCTTTGGGGACAAACTGCTGTTGTTGTTCAGGGAGTCCTAGGGGAAAACATGGCGAGTTTTGGTGTTGAATAATATCAATGGATCCGTGTCTGGATTTCAATTTGGACATGTGTAAGCGTGCGTGTGTGTGTGCGTGTGTGTACTACAGACCTGTGAGACGGCGGTGGTGAGGTTGAGAGTGGTGGGTCGGCTCTTCAGTGTTCCCAGGGTAGGGGAGAGGGAGGGGGAGGTCAACGGGGAGGGAGGATCCTCAGGGTCGACCTCGTCGTCCTCTTCGTCGTCCTCGTCGTCGATCATCTCAAACTCCTGGAAGTCGTCCTGGAAGGAGCACATGTGGTGGTGCATCTCACTCTTCTCCAGGATCAGACAGTCCTGAAGAGGAAGAGAGAAATGATTCATGAACACAGGCTTCCGAGGAGAGAGAGAACGTTCTCTCCGAGTGGAGTCTTTTGCCAGATTGCTGGGGCTCACCACAGATCTGTCATCCTCACCTCTGGCAGGAGAGAAGGAACAGTTCAGCAACTCCTCTGTCTAGCACACATCCGATTCCAGAACAACCCACAATATTGCCACTTTCAGAGGGACAAAACACTAGGAAGCTGACTACACACACAATCGCACACTTTTCCTTGAGCACACACACTGCTGAGGATCCCACACACATCCAAACACCACGGTAGGGTGGGGCTCAGGTGACTGCTCCACCCCACAACAGAGTGCACATTAACAGTCATGGAAATCTGCTAATGTCCTTTTTATTTGTGTAAGAGCGTGTGAGCGTGTACGTGTGTGTGTAGTATGCTAGTGTGTTTTTATTGTACCAGACAAGATGGATAAAACCACATTAATGTGGTGCTTTAATCCAGCCCCAAAGCACTTACTATTGATTAGAAGTAGCATTACACTGTACAGTATCTCAGTACAAAGTCGTACCACGGAATATACGGTAAATAATCTAGAACCTTCCCGCACAGTGTCAGTCTGTCTTGCTGTGTGTCCCATTTGAGGGAAACCCTCATGGAAAGTCTCTCTATTAATCTCTGTTTTTAAGAACGTGAACAAACACCAGTAGTTTCATTCCTCTCCCCACTTCCCCTGAACCCTATTCTGAGTTGGACAGTGAAAGCACTTCGAATCTGTTCTATACACTTTGCATTTGGCCAGCGCAGCAGTTTCTCCTTTTCAAAAGGATGTATTTTAATGGGAGGCATCAAAGCAAGGCCTCTCATCTCCTGCGTCTCGCAGGAGTGCTGACGCCCCGTAAACCCTCACATTACCACAGGAGTCAACACCCAACACACCCCCAACAAGTTACAGTACATTCCCAGTCCACAGAAAGATGTGTGTTTCATATGAAGGTTGGATTGCACATCAATCACAGCACACAGACGTTCGCGTTGAATCAATCATACTCTGGTGACAGCAATATATCTCAATTTAACAACATTGCAATCACATATATCTTTATGGTGTAAACCTCACGAGGTCGATAGCTGCACTGATGAAGGTTTGCGTGTGTCACAAGACATCTTGCTCTTGGGGAACCGCAGCAGGCCACCCTCGGAGAGAGAGTGAGCATCCATAAATATTCAAGTTGCCTCCGAGAGAGGATCGATCCTCGGGTCTCAGGTTCCCAAGGACACCCCATCCTGCTGACTGAGAGGCCAAGCTGGGCCGTGTTGTGAATGAGCTAACCCCACACCCGCTGTCATGAAAATGAACGTTTGTGGCAGCAGCCTACGTTGTTTAACTTGTGAAAATGCCAACAAACATTCACCCGATAACCCCGCCGAAGTTCTTAAAGTCATCTGGCTCATCTGTTTCTGAGCCAAAGTGCTTACGCAGCAGTCCACTGACCCTGAACACTGAAGCTCTGATGGGACGGCTTGGAGGAGGAGGACTGAAGTATCTTTGATGGGTAATTAAAGGACTGGAGGCTGGCTGGGCATCCCTGACGCTCTAGCAGGCTAGCTCTTTGAGAGAGACGAGCAGGCTCACTGTGCCGCACGGCAGAGGACGGAGACAGCAGCTCATCAATGATTCACAAGACTCAGCAGAGAGACAGGAGCCGAGATGGGGGGAGCAGCGCGCAGTCCAGGACAGGATGGCTGACCAAGAAAGACCAAGGAGACCAGAATGTAGGTGTCGTGGAGGAGGTGCTAAAGGGGGAGGGGCAGCCTGACGACAGTCGACGTCATCTAAAATCAAATACTTCCGAAGGTTTGAGAGATTGACAGAGCAAGAGATTGGAGGAAAGGACAGCGTCAGGACTAACAGGCGATGACAGACAGCAGTCCACTGACTGAGTTTGAACCCAGACAAGCTAAGGCTTCACATCCTTTTTAAAGGACACACAGAAAGCCCAACTAGATATCTTACCTGCCACTACACAGAGAAATGTCTCACTGTATCCCCATGAATCGTAATGTGCACCATGGACGTTTACAGTATGAGGGAGGCGACTACAGGAACTGCACCAGTGTGGTGTTGGCCTGCAGGCCGGGGCTAACAGGCCGCTGTATGCCTGCAGATTGAAGCAAGTCCTTCTGTCAGGACAAGCATGACTAAACCCATAATGCTCACTGGTGCATTTCAGAGTCCGTTTGAACTCCAATCCATAGGGAATGGATGGCCTGTTCCTGATCTTATCGACTGCTGCTAGTTACTGTATGTTTCTCTCTTACAGTGATCAATATTTTAAATTAGGAGACAAGAAACTGGGATTTGTCTTTTGTTTGTTTGTGATGTTGCGGTTATAATTTGTGAATGGCAAGGATATCTAACACAGCTTATATGCAGGCCTATTACATCAATCAACAGTGTCTGTGATTTGCGAACAAAGGCGACATCCTGCTGATGGCGATTGACAGCCTGGGGTATTTATTGGTGATGTCATTTCCATCCTGTAAATCTGCACACGTTTAACTCCCAGCGATCACCATGGCTGAGGCACGGCCTATCAATGTGCGACAGCCTGAATAATACATGTGTGGAGGCCGCTCAATCAGTGTTGGGTAGGAGGAGAGACCGACGTGGCTAGAAGAGAGAGAGGGAAAGGAGGAAAGAGAAAGTGAAAAGCACTAAAGGGCTGGGAGACCGATGTAGAGGGGCTGGCACAGAGAATACGTGAGGAGAGGTGGAGATGTGAGGGAACTCCTTGTATGTGACAGGATAGTGTGCACAGTGGGATTCCGTGATTGTATGCTTGCTAACTGTCAAACAAAACAAACAGAACAAAACAAACAAACTCAACTAAAAAGCAAGACAGATTGACATACAATCTTTTTCTGCAAACTCCCTTTTATACACTCACATAGACCCTGTCCATGCCTTGTAATCCGGTGTGCCTGCATCATGTCAATGCTGGGGAATGTGAGCTGGAAGCAACCTAATTGATGAGTGACACCATCTCTGCTGTACACCCCCACACAACTGAGCAGTCAGAAAAAAGTCTATGTGGGGCAGGAATATATGGAATCGAAAACTGTTTGTATTCACACACACCCAGATAGCTATGATATCTGCAGTGGAGGCCGTTTATTTGGGGTAAAGGATGCTAACTCCCCTCCCCCCCCGGCCCTTCCCCGACAACATTCGCTCTGCGAACAGAAAGCACAAGAGACATGGGGAAACCTGAGCTCACTCTGCAGGACGGGGGGAGGGAAGGAGAGGGACTGAACCAGGAGAGAGCGAAAGACAGAACGAGCAAGAGAGTAAGAGAGAGGGGAGGGGAATAAGGCAGGAGGGAGGGACATTGACTCTGCATAGCAGCAAACTGCACTGGTCACCCCCCCCACCCCCCCTCTCTGCTGCAGCCATGGCCCTGAGCCACAACCATAAAACATTCACATCCCACAGGAGAAACAGAGAGGGAGAAAGACAGGGGGGAGAGAGACAGAAAGACAGACGAAGAGACATCAAAAGACAGAGGGTTAACAGAGCAAAGACAGAAGGAAAAGATAGGAGATTCACAGGCAAGACAAGTTACGAGTTACTGTACATGGAGAATAAACATGGCGATTATGTGAGAGTTGCTGTGCATGTTTGATCTGTATTTTGCTGTGTTGTGAGAGTCTGCTTGATTTCACCTCATACAGCTGACTAAATGGGAATATCAAAGCAGCTCCACCTGTCCCATCTGCAAGAGTGAATCTGAGCAACCCAATTAAACACAGCTTAGTGATGGGGGCTCCATTTTATCTGTGGTATGTTGTAGAGCTGGTGTTAATCAGGCTGGAGGGCAGGTTAGAGTCCTGGCCAATAATGTAATGACTCCATCACTGGCCAGGCTGGTAGAGACAAAGGCTGCAAGGTTACACAGATACAGCTTACATAACAGCCACATGCAAATTGGCACTTTTTTAAGGCTCCACAGGGGGGGGCACCAAAATATTCTCTCTGTCTTTCTCTCTCTTCAGCATTTTTTTTTCTTTCTCTCTAATTCGCTCTTTCTCTCAATCTCTCTTTTCATTCTCACTCTCTTGCTCTCTTTGACCCTGTCCCTCGCTTCTTTTCAACCTGCTTCAACAAGCTGCTATTTGGCAACTGTCAGTCAACAGCAGACCAGCCTTGGTTACTGCTTATTAATAATATAGTATGAGTGATGACTGTAGATAAATAATGATGACAAACAGGCTGTAGATACATTGCAGTCAATATGGTTGTTGAAGTAATGGTGAGTCTCACCTTCTCATAAGGGTCTGAGTCATAGTTGAGTCCAATACCACAGTCATCTGTGATTTCAGAGAGATCTTCATCGTCAAACTCCTCCAGACTGATATCATGGGATGGCCTGAAAACATGAACACACACAATGTAAATGCAGTGTACTGTATTCAGTGTTCCATACACGGTCATACATGTACATGAAGGTTTCCACCGGACGTCCACCCTCCAGGAGGGCGATTCTCTCGGACTCATCGTGCCCACACAGTGTGCTCCAGCCCTGGGGAAGACTGCTCTGCGCTATAGCCTGTCACTATCTCTCTGGGTCTCCACCAGACACAAGGCCACACGCTCTTCTGCTGTAGTGGTGTGAGTTTCAGGCTGCTCCAGAGGCAGGCAGGACAGGGGTCGAACATGACCAGGTCTGACCTCTCTAGACGACCCTTTCTCATCCAACACTGCAGCATATCTCTCAAAGGGAGGGCGACACCATACGAAGAGGCCCTGTTTAGAACCACTGCACATGCGAGAAACAGAGGCCGTTTCATTAGCCCGAAACGTCCCGTTTTCCTTTATCTCGTCTGCGGTACATTTGTTTCAGCAGGGCCTCTCCACTGCTGCTTCTCAGATGGTGTGAAGCTCAGAAGGGAAATGCTGCATTGCAGGTTTTCTAGTGAGGACAGGACACCCAGATTCTAGTGTACAGTAGATGGTATAAAGACAAGGAGGGTGAACGAGAGAGAGAGAGAGAGAGAGAGAGAGAGAGAGAGAGAGTAGAGAGAGAGAGAGAGAGATAGCGAGTGAGAGCTAGAGAGAGATGAGAGATGATGAGCTAGAGATAGCGTCGAGAGCTCGCTATCTCGCTAGCTCTCTCTCGCTCTCGAGCTCTCGCTCTCTCGCTGCTCTCGCGCTCTCTGCTCTCTCGCTGCTCGTCGATCGCTATCTCGCTCTAGCGTCGCGAGAGCGCTAGAGTGGACAGCGAGATTACACCACTTTAAACCCAAACATTCATTCTGCCACTGTTCTACACAGAATCAGTTACCAGATCACATTCATGAATAAGATACAGAGTGCAGAATCAAGTAAAAATGTTTTATGTGAAAGGTTGAAATCTAGTGTGTATTGACGTGTTCACAAAGCATGAACATACATTAGTTACCTGAAAGCATAGTCATAGACTGTAAGCATATCTACTGTGAACACCATGTAAAAGTGCTTTTATGTGGCTGAGTGGATAGCAATGTGGATTTTAGATAGCTCTATCCAAATTCTGGAAGTTCTATTCTCAAGTACACTGATAGTCTTGACCTTTGTATGAGGTTGAAAGTATGAACACCTTTGTTTCCTATCTACACAACTTACGTAACAGAGAATAGTTGTAGATCCTTTCCAGTGGCATTTACAGAATGGAAATCTCTACTGTATGACTTTATTCTGACAAGTCCTAGATTTTGTAAGTTTGTTTCTTGTTTTCACCCCTGACCGGTACACTTGAATGTCACTCTTCGTTGGTGGTTGCCAGAAAAATGGACTGAGGTCTAGCCAAGATCAGTAAAAAGTCCATTTAAAACACAACAACAGCTTTCAAGCTGCAAAAAAAATGAATAATCATGTTATAGCACAAGTGCTTGATTACAATAAGTGCCTTGGAGGTGTTTGGTGAGCCCTATCTGGACAGACGATAGGGGAAAGCTGGATAGGGGGCGATAGGAGGGCTGGATAGGAGGGCTGGAGGGCTGGATAGGAGGGCTGGATAGGAGGGCTGGATAGGAGGGCTGGAGGGCTGTAGGGGTGGGAACCATGGCCTCAGTCTGCCTGGAGGATGAAGAGTGTGGAGGAGGGAAGCTGAGGGTGACCTCCAATGAGCTGATATGATCCTGCTGATATGATAATCAAAACTATACGACATGATAAGAGTGTCTGGCCTGTTGTAGCCTATATAAGACCAGGGGAGCTCTAGCCAACTTGTATCCAGCATACGGCTTAGTGTGTTGACCAGCGATCATGAAGTTCCTCATCGTTGTCCTGGCGTGTGCCGTTGTCGCCGATGGAATAGTCAGGTACGCAGCTCTCCTCTATCCCCGTCTCTTTCTGCGTTTCTCTCCTTTTCTCTCTCTCTGTCTCTCGCTCTCTCTCTCTCTCTCTCGATTCCCAAACTCTCTAGGAGAAGCGTGCAGGTTATACCGGGAGCTCGCGTCGACGAAAGCCTGCTCGGTATTTTCAGTCACACGAAGCCACTGTGAGCGTGTTTGTGTGTGACCTATTTTTCCAGGGTCCCTCTGGTGAAGCACAAGTCTATCCGTCAGGCTCTAAGGGAGAAGGGCGTCCACCTGCCTTACCAGGACCCTGCTCAGAAATACCAACCTACTGAGTTTGTTGGCGGCTCCACTGCAATGTACATCAACAACTACGCTGATGTAAGGCCGACTCGACTCATTCGAAATATGGACTAGCCTTGCACTGAGTGACCAGGTTCTATGCTATCTATACCTTTCTGCAGGGTATATAACTATACCCTTCCTGGTAACTGTGTCCTCTAGACCACCTACTATGGAGCCATCACCATTGGCACGCCACCTCAGTCCTTCCAGGTGCTGTTCGACACTGGCTCTGCAAACCTGTGGGTAGATTCTATCTACTGCAACACCCAGGCCTGCAGTGAGTCCATCTCACGCTACAACTTCAACATGAACAAGCTTTGCAATGACGGCTCAAGCTGTTCAGATCACCTTTTCATGATAGTGTTTTTCCATTTCATATCTGTCTCCTTATAAGTGTAAAGTGAAGAATGCACAGAAACTCTATTCAAAATGACAATCGTGACAATGCTGCTCTTGCGATGCAAGGAATTTCGATGTAATATATGTCACACATATAGGTCCCCCTTTTTATATGATGCATTCATTTGATCTAAAGCAGTCAAATGCTCTGCCACTGAACTATACTTCTCCTTTTTGATCATGTCTAGACACACACACAAAGTTCAATCCCCGGGCCTCTTCCACTTACTCTGCCAACGGACAGACCTTCTACCTGCCCTACGGAGCCGGGAGCCTCCACGGGGTGTTTGCATATGACACTGTCAATGTAAGTCCGACTGTTGTTAGGATATCTCACTGTCAATGTAAGTCAGTTGACTGTTGTGTGTTGAGAAGAAAGGTAGAAGAAGGTGGAAGTAATGAACTGTAATCCTTTTGGTAATATGAACTCTGTAGATTGGTGGGATTGTCATCAACAACCAGGAGATTGGACTAAGCACTGACGAGCCAGGTCAGAACTTTGTCGTGGCTAAGTTTGACGGCATCTTGGGTCTGTCCTACCCTTCCATCTCTGCTGGAAGGGAGACCCCCGTCATGGACAACATGATGTCCCAGCGTCTCCTACAGGCAGACATCTTTGCCTTCTACATGACCAGGTATGACTACCTCTGACCTACATAAACCAACACTAATAGTACAACACTAGCCTACCCTACAAGAACAATACTAACTTACTCAAGCACACCAGACTTTAATTCATTTTAAATGTGACCATTAGGTTGGGTATTAGCTGTGTTGTGTTTTACTTTGCAGTGGCGGGCAGCAGGGCAGTGAGCTGTCATTCGGAGGAGTAGACAACACCAAGTATTCAGGCCAGATCTACTGGACTCCCGTTACCTCCCAGTCCTACTGGCAGATTGGTATTTCTGGGTAAGAGCCAAAACCCTCCAAAACTCAAACAACCGACCATGCAAATGATTCACACGACAGGTGTCGTGTCAACGTTACATGATAACTTGAGCTACGGTATCTCAAAAGTCAATGTTATTTGGAATAATAAGTCACAGAACAAGCCACATTGCTGAGGCGAGTCTCATGTTTTAGAGTTGTCTATTCAGTCCATTCTGGATGAGATCCTGGCCCCGGGGCATCTTAAGAGTCGTCCGTGTGTGTGCTCTGTTAGGTTCGGGATTAACGGCCGGGAGACGGGCTGGTGCGCTCAGGGCTGCCAGGCCATCGTGGACACGGGCACCTCCATGCTCACCGCCCCTAGTTCGCTCATGGGAGGCATCATGCAGTCCATCGGAGCCCACAAGGACCAGTATGGACAGGTGAGCCGCACAGCTGCGGACGGGGCGCAACGCTCCAGTCTATACCAGCAGGATGTACCGAAAGACTAACGTAGGGGTAAACTCGACCAATCTCTCTTTACCACAAACACAGAGGGACTGGAGGTGCAGTAAATACTTGCAGGACCACATCATAAGACATATATAGCAATTGCCAAGTAAACGACATATCATGCAATGCAATGCATGACGGAAGGGTCACGTGCACATCATACTGTCACCTTTCTCCATATCTCTCACTTCCTCATGCCTCTCTCTGTGTTATGTTTGTCTGTTGCTCCAGTACGTTGTGGACTGCAGACAGGCCGGCAACCTTCCGACCTTGTCCTTCACTATCAGCGGAGTTTCCTTCCCTCTGCCTCCCTCTGCCTACATTCAACAGGTAGGTCACTGTGTGTGTGTGTGTGTGTGTGTGTGTGTGTGTGTGTGTGTGTGTGTGTGTGTGTGTGGTGTGTGTGTGTGTGTGTGTGTGTGTGTGTGTGTGTGTGTGTGTGTGTGTGTGTGTGTGTGTGTGTGTGTGTGTGTGTGGGTGGGCATGAGATAGTGTGTATGGGAATAGGAGCTTGTCAGAGCATTAGAACGTGTCAGGCTGTCGGCATAACAACATCACGTGTGTGTCGAGCGACAACTGTCCTTTTTCTCCATGCAGCAAAACCAGGAGTGCGTGGTGGCCATCACCCCCACCTACCTACCCTCTCAGAACGGACAGCCCCTGTGGATCTTTGGAGACGTGTTCCTCAGGTCGTACTACTCAGTCTACGACCGCGCCTACAACCGGGTGGGCTTTGCCACCGCTGCCTAAACCTGGCACACGTGACGTGACCCGGAAACAACATGATGATGATGACCGCTGACCTGCCGCAATGCTCCAGTGTTCCATATGGAGTTGTATGTCCTGTGTACGGTATATGACTTTGAATGGTGTTTAACACTACTCACACATGTTAAACTGCTATTGGTTGAGAACCTCTCCATGGTAACCACCACAGGGGATCTTGTCTTGGGCTTGCTTTAAAATGGGTGAGGGGGATAATACAGACTTTTTCATTATCAATTTGTTGTTTCCTGTCATAGCAACATACCGCTGAGTTGTTGTCATGGAAACAACTGAAACATGAAACCCAATTCTTTAATTAAAGGTTCAATCTTCTTAGGATGTCGTGCTTAGATTCTGCTTCTACAGCAATGATGATTACAAGATTTGCTCTTTTCAAATAAATTCTCAACAATGACATAGTTGTATCTGTGTGTGTCTATTTGTGTGTTCCTAACTGCACAATTACACAGTTCTAGGAGTGAAAGTATGTTTGCGAATCCGTTTGTGTCTGTCTGTCTGTGCATGAGTCTGAGTGTGTGTGTTTGTCTGATTAGAGCAACAGCTCATTAGTGAAATGGATTCTTGGGAGGGATACATTTTTGCTACAACATAAAATTAGCGCTCTGCTCTCTAAGCTTATTAAAGTGCTGCACACAAATACATACACACACACAAACGAAACAAAAGTTACTCATGTACCAACCAAAGATAATGGCATTTAAACCAAATAAGCAGTCAAGCATGAAGCTGTCACACCATCAAGCATCTCTCTTGTATACATGTTCCTGTTCTGCATGTATGGGATTGAATCAAAAGTAATTAACTAAAGTGTCCGAGAAATCATGTACTAGACATGGATAGGCTTGATTTATTCCCCCCAGACAGGCTGTACCAATGTGTCTTGGGGTTCTATAATACAAAACTCAATCACGTGAAGCATAGTATTGGGTTACAGTAGTCAATACTGAGGAGAGTGGAGAGCCATATGGGGCATTTCAGGAAAGGATGGAGTAGGAAGAATGAGGTCACACATGGACTCACCCCCCCCCCACCACCACCGCGTCTCTAAGCTATCGCTGGAGTGAATGTGTGTGTGTGTGTGTGCAAAATCACCACAGCTGGCTCTCCATGGTCATCTCCATGGCAGCTGTCAACACAACAGGGGAATAAAGACTGGCTGACAAAAAAAAGCCCCCAGTCTTTCTCTAAAGGTGTTTCCTCTGGAGGTTGCCTCTGTGTCTACAGGCTCCATTTTGTTGCTCGGCTTGTCTGCACAGTTTGCTGTGGCCTGGCTATTGTGGCATACTATAATCTGTCCCCATTTTCCCTAAACGGCAAGACCTGCAAAATGTGTCACAGTAAAAACTCAAAAGCCGCCACCCCCCCCCCTTCTCCCTTTCTTTCTCTCTCTCTCTCTCTTCTCTCTCTTTCTCTCAGCGTTGTAGTGACTCGCCCATGTGTGGCATGTGTCCCCCTCCCCGCTCGGCCAGTGGAACGGCGACAGGGCCTGCATCTGCAGTCATCCACTGCATGTGATCCTGCATACATAATGAGAGCTGAGACCAAGCTGAGGCCTTATTAGGACAGAGAAGGAAGTGGAGTGGTTGTTTCAACTAACATCAAGTTTCACACCAAACTCGTAAGCAGTGTCACAGCTGACTTTCCTGGTAGTGTGCTTACACTACCCATAATAGGCACATAAATAAATAAATAAAGGATGGAAACCCCAGCCCAAATGTTGGCCTGGTTGCCATTAACAAGTTAGTTTTGCATTTTGCATTGTTGTGTTCCTTAACTACTGTTCCAGTAGTCACTGAGCAATTTTAGGACAACAAAAAAGTTGCTCTTAAGTCCCAAAATTGCTGTTCTCCAATCACTCTTGAACATGTTTAGGAGGTGAGTGAGCAGACCGACACACGACTGGAAAACATAACAATTTTAGAGTATGTGGTAGCATGCTCCAGACTCCAGAATATTCAATACTACTTCTGCTCATACTGTCCCATCTGTTTTATTGTGGCCAGATCTGATTTGGCCTGTGGCACAGAGGCCTTTTTATCAAATCTCTTTCAGAGCTCTACAGCCATCGCTTGAGTCAGTATCGACAAAGCACAGCCATCTGCCTCTCTTTTTTGACTTCTCTTTATTTCCGTCAGTCTGTTCTCCCTCGCTCTTTAGTCTCCCTTTCTCTCTCCCCGATTTCTCTCTCGATCTGTTTCTCACTCCTGTCATTTTCCTGTTTACCCTTCCTCAGTCTCTCTCTCTCCCCCTTCCACTCTTTCTCTCTTTTGGGAAAACACCTGTACCAGACCTTAGCATCATCCTAGTCATCATCTACGGTGTCTGATGAGGTCAGTCAGGCCCAGAGAACAACTAACTCCTCAATGATGTCATCTTGGGCTCATTTCTCCTAATTCAGCCTGCCCGAGCAAACTACACTGGGCTGCGAGAACTGCTGGCCTGAGAAGGGCTCTTGCTCATTTCTCGCTCTCTTTTTCTTTAGGCCCATGTAAAAGCTCTTTCCCCATACACACACACGTACACACACGTACACACACACACTAACCAAAACCTGATGCTGCCACTGATAACTATCAATGTCGCTCCTCTATTCCACCCCCTCCGTAGTCAGTGAGCTTAGGCTGTGACAAACCACCGGAACCAGTCACCCTTCATCCCATCTCCATCGTCTCTCTTCAGCCTTCACTTCACACACACACACACACACACACACAAGCAGAACACACACACACCCATACACGAGCACACACTGACCCCTTCGCAGTCACACACACACAAATGAGAACATGAGTCACCAATCATAGTGCTTGTGTTGCCCTTAAAGAAACAGATCAAAGCATGTTTGAATGATCCTGTGTTTGTGGAGGAAACGTTCCGTTCAGTGGTTCAATCAGCGGATCAGAATCATGTTGGTTTGAGAGAGAGAGAAATAAAGATGGGTCCTTAAGCTAAAATGAATTTGTGTTTGATTTAAGCCTCTTACTCAATGGTACTAACCCCTCCATCCCAAGCTTCAAAGGAACATAATGTAAACTGGAGCATCAATATAGAGATAGTCACCAAGGGGAGGGGTGGAGTCAGAAACAGCCTGCTACCAAATCACTCTGTCCAATCAGTAACAAATACCACTATGCCAAATGAGAAGACTGAGATAGAGAGGAGAAATAGACAGAGAGAGATTCGACTGCAAACAATAAATAAAAACCCCAGTGTGGACAAATGGACCGTTTTTCTATTCTATTTCATGCAAGGCAAAACATTCCCGAGAAACAATCAACCACGCAAATCATATTCAGTCCACACCTATTAAGGAAAGTTTCCACAGGTGTTTCATATGCATCTGGGAAATCGTAGTCCCATGTAGGCTCTATTCAAGATCAGCGAGCAGGTATGGTGAGCCAGGTTCCTTCTCCTAACCCAAGTGAGTAAGTTCACTCCAGCTACTAGGAGTGTTCCGTCACCATGCTGAGCCTGCAGCTTCATCCTGAACCTATTCTGGGGACCCAGACACTGTCAATGTGAAGCACAACCTCCCCAGAGGCTTATATTTATGCCAGGGGGAACCATTTTGAGGTTACGTAAAGCAGATTACCGCATAAACACACCACTGGCATACATCTGTTCAGTCCCAAAGACAGACACACACGACAGTGCACTTAGGAACTAATTATGAGCAGATATAATAACGCGGACACGCGTTTCGGCTGTTTTCCTATCCATTTATATGGATGTTTTTGTGTTTCATTCAGTCTCACTCACTCACTCACTCACCAAATTACTAATCTGCATAGAATTAAAGTACTATGAGTGGAACCACATACCTTTCGATTCCTTAGAGAACAGCTATATGTACAGTATATATATACAGTATACTGCTGCAAGAGCAGGATTTATAATTCCTGCAAGACAATGTCACTCCCCTTGGATCAGTTAACCAAGATGGAATGCACTGCCATGGGTTGTTGCCAGTTAATTTAATACTATATGGATCTGAAATAACGACACACGTTTTTCTGAAATGTAATGTTTCTTGTCTCTAATCTGTTTACACTGGATATTTCCTTTTGAAGTACAGTAGACTATAATGGTGTTTATGGAGGGTATATACTGTATATGACACAGAATATACACAATACCAAATGTTTTTATTTCTGCTTCTTTATTTCCTTGCCTCCCTTACTCCTTTGTTTATCCTTTTCAAGGTCATTCTGAATGTTACTGTGCTTGCCATTAAGGCTAATAGAGAAAAGGAGCGGCCTGGGCTTGGCTACCTCACTGGTAATGAGATGTACTGTCTCTAGCATTCAACAGTTCTGCTAGGGACTGGGTTCAACGGCCACAGAAAGCACTAGATTGGGCCTTCGGAGAGCAGAGCTCCTCTTCCCGGTGCTCCAGTCGTCACTCGTTTCTTCCAGAAGCAAATGGGACACTCAGTTCCTTCCACTTACCCTGACCTTCTCAGAACCCCATACCTTTCTTTGTATAATTTGGAATGTGTCATTAAAATACACATGGTGCGGTGATGTGTTTTCAAATAATTAAGGTCACGTGTTTTAGGACATTGATAAATACCATACTTCTGTGGAGGCTTTCATGACAAATCAGATGCATACATTTCTTAACTTTAGATATACTGTATTTATAAAACCATACTATGTCGAAATATATATCAACTATCTTTAAAACAGTTTGAAGCATGTATGTCAGTCATTTAACAAAAGATTATTCACTCACATAGATAATCCAATGAATAGAGAAGAGCCAATGTGATATTACCTAGAATAGAATAGTCTGCCTTTCAACCTTTTAGCAAACATGCAGGAATCATGTATCATAATGGAAGTTGAAGTAATCAACACCTACTATTTAAATGATTCAAATAACGTGATGCCTTAACACCCGTAAGCTTAGTCACCTCACCTCCATCCGACTATTTTAGCATGTCAAACAGAAACCGGCTAAAAAAGCAACGCGTGTCTGTTTGGATTTAGGATCTGCGTTTAGGTATGCAATACACGCTTTGACAGCTACAGCTCAGGAACCAGCTCTGGTTTGTCTCAACAGGGCGTGGGCCTTGCTCCCTCTCCTTCTCTGGGGTAATTGAATCGGGGAAAATGCGGCAAGCAGGCAAACAGCGTGACAGTAAAAATCAATTGCTTGTCCCTCCAGTGAACATTTCTCATCTTATTTGAAAATGTAACGCACTTCAAGGGTAAATATTTTGACGAGCACAGAGGCCTACAGATCTAGACAAAAACAAAACACAAGCTTCCTCAGAATCAATCGGTGCTTGCGCACTGCGCGTTGTGGCCAAAACGTAGTAGCAAACTGGGAGTTGTAACAGTATGTCTATGGCTTGTAAAACTGTGTAATACATTATAAGAATTAACCATCTGCCCCATTCGTTTTGATGGGTGCTCTGTCCACTTATCTCCAATATCAACGCTGAAACAACCCCGTTCCCGCGGCTCCCATCATATGTGGTAACGAGGTGTAATCTTACCTGCAACCGGGAGGAGAGAGTGAATGGAACGTGGAAAGGGAAAACATCTCAGCCCTGTCCGCCATCTTCTTCCAGAAACGACTCAATGTGACTGCGGAGAAATACTAAAGGAGTGCAGTCCATTCACGGCCGCGTAGGGCAACAGACGGACGCAATCACGGACAGATACTCTCTTCCTCCCCCTATCCTACGGGCAGATGCGCCTGGCCACGACCTATTGGCAAGTCAGATAAGCGTGATCAGCACCATCAAATCTGTAGAGCTATCCAATCTAGGGGGAAAATGTAACCGACCAGACGGAGAAAATAGTGCGGTAAAAAAAAATATGTTTTTCTCTACAGATACATCCAGGATAGTAGGCCTACACCCGCAGTCCGACAGCTGCCTCGCCAAATGCCTTCTGCTGATGCTGCCTATGACACAAAGCGGCGATGGGCCAGCGGTGCAAAGTGGGCGGGGGGGGCTGGGGGGAGGGGGGAGCATACGTAGAATTGGTGACAGGGGCGCACTTTCTAACCTCGCGAACCATAACTAAAAGTTTGATAATGCATTGTCGTGATATTTGTCAACTCGTATGAAGATTACAGATAACCAGTTCCTTTACAGCAACTAAGTCAAGGAGTGCGATTAGAGAAATTTGTATACTTGACAATCTTAGAATTTCCTAAATGTAACTGCCACATCACGGGGGTATATCACAGCTGAACTGAATGAATCTCAGGCCTATGCTTCAACATTGTCATATTTCAAATGTTCAGCTGGCCTACATATCTTAAGGAATTATCTTATGTTAACTTCCAGGTTTCGGGAATGGGCTACGAATTTATAACCTACGTTGACAAAATATTATACAGTTCGTCGATAGATTTTAATCAGCTCAAAAAGCCAAAGCAATATCTGAACTGCGGAGCTGTCCAGTAAACCGGTGCTGAATCTGATGAGCGTGGGTGTCTCCACACGCGATACAAGCATTAATAATACCCACTTCTCACCACAGGAGGGCGATAGATACCACAACTCTCTTCTGATTCACTCCAGTCATGGAGGACCATTAAAATTACAATTTGTATCCATCATATTTAATCAGCATATCAGCAGTTGATGCAATCAAATGCACGCTATATTTTATTTTATTTGCCATCTATTTGCTTGTTTTCATATGGAAATTAACAACAACCTTTGCCTTGTTAATATTTGGGATTGATAGGTCTTGCAGAAAAAGGTTCTACGAACTGCTAGGGATAATAATATATATTGTACTATCTTGCCAAACTTCAAGTTTTGGTAAGTGCTTAACACAGAGCAATAGAATACATTGATTTATGATAGGACCATAAAAGACAGAACATACAGGGATATACCATTCCAAATGTTTATTAAAATGGTCAAGCTATCGTTCAAGCTATTGTTAAGAATGTGGATCGAGTTAATCCATCTTTTCCTCTGCAACATTGATAACGATTCTGGCCGTAGCTTCCCATTCGCGATCTGAAGGGCAGAGGTACAAGAGCAGCGTGTAAACTCATTTTGTTGACATAAGCCATTCAATGTAAATAAAACGAAACATTTATTTGTCTTAATTTTACACAATACAGACCTGCTTCAATGGTCACTGCGCGAACCGTTCTCATATTCCCACCACATTGAGAGTTACAGCAGGCACAAGCTTCATGATTTCCATTGGACTCTTTCCATCTGTGGAAAATGACAGTTATTCACACCATGTCAGAGATCAGGAATCCTACAATAACAGTCTCACACACTTAACTTACCCATTGGCATAGGAGCAGGCTTTGTAGGTATGGTCAATAGTCCGGGCAGCAGTGGTTGCCTTCAAGTAGCAGGTAATGTGGATTTTCTGGGAAGTGCCAAGAGAAAGGTTTCAAATGGGAGAATGAGACATTAGGGAGGATCTGAAAGAATATGAGAGGATCTTTAGGAGAGCTTGCTCACCATTGACCTTACAGCTCCAGTTCCCTTGCCAGGTAACTTGGACCCATGTTGGCTGATGATTTTGCCCAAGCTCTGGCCCGCGAACATGAATGATTCAAGCTGGAACTGAAGCTTAGTGTCATCCACTCGTTGAAAGAATGTGGAGGCGGACCCAGTGACATGACCATCCATCATGCAACTGAAGAACACACACATAGGCTCTAATTAGAGTCCCATCTCCAAATGTATCCTTTCTTTTGCAGTACTCAGCCAAAGATTTGAGAAACCTCCACAGTTATTGCTCATCAAGGTTCTGTTCAGAGTGTCACCTGCTCCCTGTACTTACCCATTGTTGGTGATGAAAGCATATCTGGGTGAGGAGTTCACGTCAGGTGAAAGGGTGGCCACACAGCTGTCCACGTAGACACGCAGCGGAACGTGCATAAACCTTTTGACAGAGGCCTCGATTCTAATCAAATCGCTTTGTATGTAATTGGTATTTATCCTCTCAAACCTCCCGTCATCTGAAAAAAGACATTAAGGTTTGACAGTGTTACTGATTAATTATTGATATTACTGATCCCTCTCCAAAAAATGTATTAACAATTTCTACAAACTCACCAGTCATGAGTCTTAAAGAAAAGTAAAGTAATTCTTCTGCCACTCTGGTAGTAGAGAAAGGGGTCCACCGGGGATAGATAGCTAAACTGCTCACGTTGTGTCTCCTGGAACAGACAAACAAACTGCATCACAGTCCAGAACACAAATGTTGCATTTGTGGTAAGTTGTGAAACATGGATCATTGACATACCTTTGGTAGTGGCACTCCACTCTAATTTCAGCTCTGCCAGTCCTCACAATAGGGGCATTTTGCACTTGAGTGGGTGCATAGATCACAAGGAAGGAGTATACCAACGCTTCCTCATTCATCTGGAAAATGCATCACTTAAAAATGTCAGGGTGCACATAATCACGTCACATTATCACAAGTCATGACACGCACTCCTAAAAGACGTGATTGCACATGTGAAATGAATGTCAGATAGTTATAACTGTTTATATTTACCGTGACTTTGCTGCCACATGACACCAGATCAGACTGAAAGAGCAAATCTGACGGTATCTCTTGCGAGACCTGACAATCTCCCAACGTCAGATCCTTACTTTGGATTAACTGACCAGTACCAAACATGTCCCTCTTCACCATGATATTGACCTGGCTCTCTAAGCACGTAACAGAAACAGAGTTGACAACAGGAGGTAAAAGCACATCGACATGCACCCCTGTCTGTTCATCTGGTTTAGGATCTTCAGGAAATTTCCAGTTGATTGGTGGCTCAGGAATAACCTTTCCTTGATGATCAGGTTTTCCATACTGAGCTACTGAGAGACCAACACATGCATAACCAAGCACGGCCACCACAAGACATTTCGCCATCCACTTCATTGCCATGGCTTCACAACAAGAAGTAATCCACACAGGTCACTAGGTGCTGTGAGGACGTGGGGAAGTTGGTGCTGCTTTTATAAGGGATGGGTCATGTTTACTTTGCTGACACAGCACCCTATTTACTGACCGTTCCCAATGATCTTTAGGCAAATGAGTTAGTTGGGGAATTGGTATTCCAGTAAACAAGTGTCTCTCACAGAATGCAACATGTACACAGATTTCCCCAAAACAGATGTGGATGTACTTTACATACATGCATTGGAAAAGTAGCTTGTTTTTCAATTATATTATTATTTACAAGGGTTAATTTTTTTATTTTTTGTATTCAATTGCCTCCTTTGGCCTTTGGTGTTCAATTATATATCATGAGATCAGATGCAACTGGACAGCTATTTAAGATTATTTATGTGGTTCTTAGAATCAACACAACTCTAACATTGCAACCGATTGCTTGCCCTTGGATAAGATCTTTGTGACCCAAATGTTCCAGGTCAAAACTTTTAAAGCCAGGATGAACACTGTGCAAAGATACACCCAGCCTTTTGGATGACGTAAGTGGCCTGATGTTATCAAGCAAAAACCTACACTCATATCAAAACAATTCAAAGAAGTTAGCTTTACATCCCGTTCTTCTTATTCTTTGGTTATAATGATTGAATTGGATTGGATTACTGCAAAAACGCCTGTAAATCGTTTAACAAACCATTGCTTTGCACTTGTGCTCAGACAAAATCAACATTCGTTGACAAACAGTCACAATGACCTTCCTCAATATTTAGATGTTCAAACTGAACTTTGAAATGTATTTAAGGACTGAGTGACCTCAGTGCATGTCAATCAGTGGAGTATGTGGCTCATTTGCTCATTACATTGTTCAGCTTGCACATACATTTATTAATAATTTGACACACATGCATGTATGCATTTATATAGTGTATAAAATGTTTACTTCATCATCATTCGTCTCCCTAGACAACATGGCATCCAAACTAAAATGGCAATTTAAAATAAGAATTTGGGGCACAAAGATGTTCAGTCCACCCATTCTAAAAGTAAGCAGGTCTTTGCCAGGTTGTTAACAGCTTATGGCGAACTGTTTGGTGTGAAGTCCTGACAAATACATTGAGAATAGCTTATCCTGTGACTGTGGCCATGTTTGGCTGTTTATCTAATGCCATAAATAAATGGGTTTATTTAAGTTCCATGTGTACAGAGAGACCTGTACCACATAATCATTTTCTACCTGTAGAATGCATAATGTAAAGCCACTTTTTGGAATGATGCCTCTTGTTCACAAATGACCCTCCACACTTGCTTACTTACCTATAATTTACAAATCAGTGTGAATTGGATGTTCAAACGTACGTGTGTGTTTAATACACACATTCATGTATGCTCAATACCATATAGTTTCAGATTAAATTAAATCTGCACTTTCTTAATCTGTAAAATTACTTATTTTTACGTTCCGTAAGTGTTTGGTGTGAAGGCAAGACATGTTGCAGGGAAATAAATATACTGTCGTGACTTTCCATACACTCCTGCACAGTAGGTGGCGATGTCTGCACCAAGTTAGATCCAATACGCCAATCAAATTCAAAGAAGAAGAAAAACGCTCACTCACAATCAACGGTTTATCAAACTCCGGTTCTATGCGATTAAGATCGAGTATGTCAGCCTATTCACGATAGCCATCTTTAAATGGAAATCTACGGCAATTGAGAAACACATTCCATCTGAATTTGCATCCTTAACCATTAGTTCAGTTGCTAACGCAAAACAGATTACAATGCAGTCGGGGCAAAATACGATTCCATGCCACGGCGAGGGTGCTTTGGACAAATCCGACAAGACACAGGCTTTTAGAAACATTCCTACTCTTACAACAGAAGACACCGATCCCGCCCTGGAAAGGAGAAGAGTGGGAGACAGTATTTCCGTCGCTAACGAGACTAGTTTAAGGACACCGAGCCCTGCGGGTGCCTATGGTGATGACGACTCTGAAGCAGAGTCGTATCGGGATGGACGAAGCGAGGAAGTGGACAAGGACACTAAAGGCAGGGCGTTTGCTTGGTGTCGAGACTTTCTGTCTGGCTCATGGAAGACCATTCCAGAAGCGGATTTTCAGATCAGCATTGTGAGGTTAGTAGACAGCTAGCTACCACACTTAAACACAGACACAGATTTTACGGCTACATAAACAACAACTGGCGTTTTATTATATAACTTGCCACTTGCAACTTTTCTTGCCACGTGTGCACAGCTTTGATAATTTGTGTCCAATGTCCAATCTGTTTTGCCCTGTGTTTGCAGTGGGGGACTGAGTAATCTTTTGTACATGTGCAGTTTACCTGACAATGTAAATCCCATGGGCGACGAGCCTCCCAGGGTACTGCTCCGAATCTATGGAGCCATTCTTCAGGTCTGTACTGACAACCCCTTCAAGTAAAATGTTTACTTTTGCAAATGTCTGCTTATTAACTTTTAGACGAAAGGGAAAGGGTGGAGAGACATGAGATTGTGACAATTAGGCTAGACGTTTACGGATTAGATCAGAAATGCTCAGACTAGTTATTTTTCTAATACATAACCACTAACTTGGATGTGTGTGGCAGGGGGTGGATTCTTTGGTCCTAGAGAGTGTGATGTTTGCCATCCTTGCAGAGCGAACACTGGGGCCACAGCTGTATGGCATCTTCCCAGAGGGACGCCTCGAACAGTACCTACCAGTATGTTGATTACACACAGTAACCCTGTCCCCCACACTCACTGGAATACTGAGTAAAAAAACTAAATACGCTTTTATAATTACGTTCTATTATCAACCACAAGTAAATACTATTTATTACATTTGATATAACATTTCTATACCCAACCAGAATACCCGTATGAAGACAGAGCAGCTATCAGATCCAGAAATCTCAGGCAAGATTGCCTCCAAACTGGCATGCTTCCACAAAATGCCGATGCCATTCAACAAGGAGCCCAAGTGGTTGTTTGGGACCATTGACAAGTGAGAATAAGACAGTACTTTGTCTGATCAGAACCTGCTCAACAAATACGTGGTTTCTCAGTGTGCACTTAGAAGAACAAAGTATGATGTAATCCCAGCACATACTGACACAAGTTTTCTGTTTGTGTTTTGCAGGTACATGAATCAAGTGATGAATCTGAAATTTGTCAGAGAAGCTCACGTGAAGAAATACAACAAGCTAATGAAATTAGATCTTCCTGCTGAGCTGGAGAAACTCCGGTGAGTGAAGATTGGCATTAAAGGATTGGCGTAAAAATTGGCACCCATTCAATAGTATTCCCTTGGATATAGGGACAAGAGGCACTCACTATCTTTTATCTTTTATTTCTTCTTCAATCATGTGGCAGAGAGAGACAGAAAGAGGACTATAATGTTCTCAGTGTAGCTAGATAGGTTGACCTCTCCCCCAGTTGATATAGGACCTATTTACACACTCGCCAGCACCGAGCTTTCCAGTACTGTGACTATACACCACACATCTTGAGATTGGAATAAATGACAGTGTCACTGTTGCAGTCCTACTGGTTGCTTAACATCTCATTGGGTTTTGGTCTAGTCTTGTCTAATTTAACTACAGTTTGGTAGTTGCTCCAACCAACAATGTACTGTGTAATGGCTTTAGCTAGACTCTATTCTGACCCATTCACTGTTAGTGAAAGGAATGTGTTCTGTAATCCTGTAGTGTTTCTGCATGCCTGGTAAACACCACCGGACGTAAGCTGACAGGTGTTTGGCTCCCACCCCCAACAGCAATGTGCCTTGTCTTTTGTGTAGACGAGATTGCTGTTGTGATGTTTACTATGAGATGTAACAATGACTGTTTCGTTGAACCCAAGATACCCTTGTTTTCTCTCTCTCTCTCTCTCAATCGTCTTCCGTCTTTCACCTTCCCACTCGATCTCTTCCTCCTGATCAGAACGCTGCTATCGGCAACCCCATCTCCTGTGCTGTTCTGCCATAATGACGTTCAGGAAGGTAAGAGTCACCTTGTCCCCCCCGCAATGATCCGCCGCCTGACTCCACTGTCAGGCCCTTCCTAGCAGAACACGATGTTACCAAACTTAACAGGAAGCATGGTGAGGCTATTTTTAGGTAGGGGTTCTGGCATGTGGATTACTGACAACCAATAGGTACATCATTGGAATAAGAGCAGACTAAACCAAGCATCTTATTTCCTCATTCGATTTCTATACACGAACCCATTGTGTTTGGGTGTGATCAGACATGATCATGACCTAAAACTGGTTTGTCAAAGTAATCAAGGTTAAGGCTATTTGTGAGTCTGCCCTGTCCATGTGTGAGCAAGAGACATCATAAAAGCTGTGGAGGCTCTATCCTGTCCTTGTGTTCCTGAGCAAAGTTGGCCCCCCTCCCAACGCAAAACATTGGCAAAATGGTCTCAATCGTTTGGGCTCTGTGAAGTTAACATTTTAATTAGTGCTGCTGTTATTTTTACATTTCAAACCATATTTTATAGGTAAGTCTGAGGTCACTGAGGCACAAATGATTGAGACCTTTGCTAATGTTTTGCGTTGGGTGGAGAGCTGTGTGTGGGGGTGAGAGGCATAATACAAGCTATACACGTCTTCCGTCTACTTATTTCTATATTTGTTATATATATGTTATATTTGACATTGTTTAGTTCTTAGAATTAGCCACACTATTGTACTTTTCTACTGTTTTTATTTAAGATCTGTATATGTTTATTGTATGCACCTTCCTGCCACAGTAAATTCCATGTAAACCTTCATGGCGAATAAAGCAGATTCTGATATGACTAGGTAACATCCTGATTCTGGAGGGCAAAGAGCAGCCATCGACACTGAAACTCATGCTCATCGACTTTGAATACAGCAGTTACAATTACAGGTACGGGTGTTGTTGTTTAACGTGTCAACAAATGGGTCAAGTTACGATGCTAAAACAAGAATATCGTTTTCTTTCATGTTTTCTTTGTTGTCATTCTAGGGGCTTTGACTTTGGTAACCATTTCTGTGAATGGATGTACGACTACACATACAACCAGTGGCCCTTCTACAAGGCTACAGCAGAGAACTATCCAAGCAGGGAGCAGCAGGTGAGGCCATCCACTAACTATAATCACAGATGCTCACCCCAGTCTAAGTCATTCTTTATTGTCTATTTCACTATGCTTATGCATGACATCATCATACCATAATGCCAGGATTATAACTAGCATTATTTCACAAACGGGGCAATGTGTAAAGTTGAAATGTGGTAGGTGTATGGCTCAAGACCCATGGATGTGTAGCGAAGCACCTGAAGTTGTTTGGATGCGACAAATAAATAGAAGTACATCGAGGTGACATATAAGGCGCAGCTGTTAAGGCCAGGCCAGGCAGGACACAGTCCTTTGACGGCCACCAAGGTCTGACAAACTGCTGCTTTAACATGAGCAGCTACACTGCATTTCTTTTGGCCACATGATGGCACCACCTAGAGGCAAATGGGTATGTGTGTATAATGGATCCACCGGAAGAGCACACAATAAAATGAAAGTCAGTGTACAGGCGGTGTTTTACTCCAGTTTTAATACGTTATACTTAATATCTGCAACATATTGCTCATTATACAATTGTATGTGTTCAGTTCTCCATTCACCTGTGTCCTTGCAGCTCCTTTTCATCCACAACTATCTGTTGGAGATGGGGGACAGCTCTGAGAGACCCCTGCACGAGGATGAGCGCTACTTAGAGGCCATGCTTCTAGAAGCCAACAGGTATCAAAGTCTCCTATAAAACTATTGCAATCCTATAATTAATTGGTATACTTCTCTCATATATCAATGTTGTTTTTTTAGGTTTGCACTGGCCTCCCACTTTCTCTGGGGCCTGTGGTCCATCATCCAAGCAAGGATATCAAAGATTGAGTTTGGCTATATGGTAAGAAGCATCATCTCCCATAAGGGAAAACTATGACCTCTGTGTGAAGGTACTTCCCATTATAATTTTGATCTCTCATTCCAGGACTATGCCCAGTCACGGTTTGATGCCTACTTCAAGCAAAAAAAGCTTGTCTCCTAACTTTGACATTTCTTACAAAGCACAATGATTTCAGTGATCAGATCATCCGTCCTTTATTTAATTTTTCATCCCTTAGTCTTTTTTCATAGTGATGGGGCAGGCTCCAAAGATGTCCGACACTGTAGGTATGTTTATATCCGAGACCAATAGAAGTGGAGTGGGGGTGTCATCCACCCTTTAGTTTGTAGCTGGCTTTTTATTTGTCTCAGTAGCACATACTATGCTTTGCATTAATAAGTGCTATACTGTGTCAGCGCTATTTTATTCTAACTGCAGTTGAAATCAATGCACTTATCCATGTCCTCATAATGTGAATGCTCTTAAAACTGTGTTGTTTCATTGAAGGACATCCAGTTGTTCCAGACAGTTGTGCTCTTCACCTGTCATCTTGCACTTACATGTGATTTGTCCAAATCGTCTGTTCAAAGATTCTTTGTGTTTTGTGTTGTCACCGTAGTCATGTTTACTGTGCATGTTGTAGAATGTTGGCTTTGCAGCATGGCACAGAACTGTGAATGTACATCTCTCAACTCAACAGTTATCATTACTTTTCTTTGTCTTTTTGGGGAAGATACGAGTGTCATTTAAAACAGGTAACTAGTTGGCAATGATGTCATGCTTTTACTTTAGCAATCTTTGTGAATCATGAGTCATTCTACCTCATTGAATGCAGTGAGTTTCTTTGAAATTGATCATCAACATGTCAAATTGTGACATGCATTAATGTCAATTATGACCATACAGTCAAGTTGTACTGTACAAGATTTAAAACCAGATCCAAACGAGTTGCTTCAAAAGTGAAATCCGTTTTGTTTTTTAAAGCTAATCAAAATTCCAACTCTACTTCTGCATTTCCTTTTAGTGTAACCTACAAACAGTTCGTGTATGAGGGGTTTTCATTTCAGTCCACATTTGTGACCGTCATATCTGTAGATTAACAGCATGCTTCTGTGATGATGCAATAAAAAAGTATTACAAATGGGATCAGGATGAAAAGCAAGGCTGGAGTTTCAGTGCTTTGAATGATTATACATTGCAAAATGTAGTCCTACGTTTTATTTCTTAATCATTTTAGCTGATGCTGCCTTAATGAGAAACATTTTAAAGAACTACTGATATAAAAAATTATTTCTCTTTTGGCACTGCTTTGTATGTTGCCATTGAACTGCTAATAAATATACTTGATACCTGAAGATGTTCTGGATACTTTCTGTTGGACCCATTGAGGGTAGATATTTGACACTAACAAACTTAATTTGCAATTGCTATAAACCCAAAATAAAACATTTGGTTCTGGGTAGCCATGTAAAATCAATTACACGTTGTACTGAACAGTATGACCTATTGATATGATAGCAAACCCGAGTGCGTTATATGGTGTGTCCTGTTATAGCAGTTGGAGGCTCACATTTCAGTCCCCTATCCCCACCTCTTATTTTCAAATTGCTTTAAATAGACCAGCTGGGCAGAACTCTCTCCTGCTCAGAAGTCTGTATGTATCCAGTCTGGGTGATACAAGTACAGGCTTCCTGACAAAGTGATTCACGCCTGGATTTGTAGTTTAGAATCGGTCCACTTCTGTGTTTTGACAGTATTTTAGACACCTGATGCTGTCCTTACTTCTGCTTCATGTTGGACTGTTTGTTTAGCTTATCAGACACGTGACTTGGAGAGCTTTTGTGGATCAAGGAAAGACAGACTCTCAGGCAGGAAGCAGTTTTCCATTACAAATGGGGTTTGTGAAAAGAAAAAAAGTGAAGGGCAGTACTGTCACTTACAATTTGTTTGAAAGATAAAATGTTTCCACAAACCTTTGGTCGTGATGTGCACCTGCTGTGTTTTTAGTACAGCATGAAATGAACAGCAAATCTGTCTCAGTAAAACATGCTCAATCAGTTCAGTTATGTCGACTGTAACCGATCCTGTGTGAGACTAAACAGATGAAATTCCCTCTTCGTTGGATTACCAGTCCCCCCGGATATAATGTCTCGTCTCAGGCTGTATTTGACATGTATTTTTCAGTGGTTAAGCTTGTGGTTGAAGCATTGTTTTGCAAGGTTGTGGAAGGCAGTTTCAGCAACACACCCTCGGATGGCTGCGTCATCTGGTGGAACAATGGACAGAGCGTGTACAGGGAGAGTTCATGAGGAATGGAAGACTGATATGGCATACCGCACATATCTCCACGGAGATGGCAGTCATACCATGGTTACAATCCAGACCAGCACTCATGTTTTCCATGTAAATCAATGCACTGTGGATACGGCAAAATTCAACATTCAAAACGATGGTGTTCCATGAATCATACAGTATATGTTATGATCTTTCTCCATGTGTCAGGTGGATCTGGGAAGGCTTTCAGCCTGCAGTGAGTACTTCAGAGCCTTGTCTGAATCCAGTATGAGAGAGACCTCAGAGAGCCTCATCCACCTGGACTACATTCCATCCTCTGTGCTTCACAGTCTGCTGGAATTCACTTTTTGGAACGTCTTTAATGTTCCTAGAGAAGAGCTGGGGATACACATACAGGTGGGCTCTCTTATTAAAGTTATTAAAGTTCAGACTCAAACTAAACTAAATGCTTCCTAAGGTGGCTAGCTACCTCCTGGCGGAGGATTTCCTGTCACGGTGCCTGTCAGCCCTGGACAGTGTGCTTACCCCAGATACCTGCCTGTTCTACCTGGGTCTGGCCCAGGACATCTGCTGCACTGAATTGCGGACAACAGTGTTCACCTACCTGAGCAGAAGCCTGCTGGAGCTGCCTCACCTCACCAGGTGTGTTCAGTACACAAGGTCATTGTTTGTAGTCTGGAAGCACGCAGGCACACAGAGAACACAATGCTTGTGGTTCTGTTTTCAGGAGGGAGGATCCTCAGGAGGGGGCGGAGCTGCTTTCTCTGAGGTCACAGGGTGACCTCCAACTGTGTTGCCTCAGAAAAGAGAACCTGACCTCTTGGAATGACCCAGAGACAGAAACTGCCCGTCACATGTTCAGATTTGAGGGTTCAGAGGTCAACGGAGAATGGCATCCGATCGCAGAGCTCCCCTTCTTGGCTGACAAGTGGTGTTTCACCACAGTGGTCCTGTATAACTACCTGTTTCTCATAGGTGGTTACAGGCAGCGACTGAAAAGAGGGTGGGAGTTCAAAATGGCCTCTTTTAGATACAATCCCTTTACTAATACCTGGGTCTCAACTGCCCCTTTGATCAAGGTAGGTTTCAGTCACCTGCCACCTGGAAATCTAAAATGTCTGCCGTTGTTATAATGAAACAACGTATGTATGCAGTGTTTGTAAAAACAGCACAATTGAAGACAAATAATTTACAATCTCGGTGTCTGCAGCACAGAAGGCATTTCAGTGCAGTGGCATGTGATGGCTGTATCTATGCTGTTGGAGGCTGGTACTTGGACTCTCTGGTGAGCCCAGACTCCAGCACCACCCTCTACACTGCTGTGGAGTGCTACAACCCCTGGGATGATACATGGAGGTTGGTCAACAAACCATGTGTTGCAGACAACCACTGAAGACTATCATTTGTGTTTGGGATTGGCAATCATTTGGGATGATACATTTATAATCAGTCGTCCACCCCTCTTTTTAGGTTTGTTTCCTCGTTGCCCATGACTGACTTCTTGTTCAGTATGTCCTTGTCCCATGATGTCCCTTTGGCCAGCAGTCTGGGACACTTCCTCTATGTCGTGGGGAACATCCAGAGGACTGGAGAGAAACTGGTCCTACAGTACAACACCAGAAAAGGTACCTTATTTCGGGTAACGAACAGTCAACTCCGGATTTAATAGCGCCCCCGGCAAGGGTGAGCAAAAAGTGTTATAAAAATGTCCCTTTTCTGTCATTTAGCTTAATGTCACAATTATTATTATTTTTTAGAACAATCCAACCTTCAATTGAAGTACATTTATTTTGAGGAAACTGAACCATTTTTCCTATTTATAGTTGACTTTAATTTGACTTCAGTTGACCAGAGTGTTTAGGAACATTATGAGGACAAGAGAACACACAAATCAAATGGGAAAGTGGGTTGAGCTTCATAAGTTAGCAAATGGTTATAAATCCGGTCCAATAATTCCAGAGTTGACTGTATTATTATCCACATCTCTAGGCTATCTATTGATCAATCTATATATGTATCTATCTTTCATAGACACTTGGTGTGAGCTGCTCCCTACTCTTACCAGGACTGATGCAGACATACCTAGTATTTACTTTCTGGGGGCCACAGACAGGCTGTTTGTAATTGGTGGGAACAACTCTGAAAACATAGTGGCATCCTTCTCTGTGGAGTCTCAGCAGTGGGGAAAGGTGACTAGGACTCTATTGTTACTATTAATTTTGGCCCTATTAATGAATCATTATTAAATTGCATTATTATAATATAATATACTATATTATCTTTACATTATTGGATGGAAGGTAGGCTGGATGATCGATGCCTTTTGTCTCGTTCTAGGTTCAAGTGGCTGAGAAGGTGGCATTAGCCGGGCAGGGAGCGGTGCTAGGCAACCAGGTCTATATTCCTGGGATCGAACACAATGCTATCGTAAGACTGGACCTCAATACGCTCTCCCTTAGTGTCCTCCCTCCTCTTCCCATCTCAACCAACTACGAGGCAGTCTTTCATCTTCATTTTTAATAGACCCTATTCTGCAGCCCGGTCTTGTCAGTACTCCTCATAAGTGTACGGCCAACCTTATAGCGGTGTAGCAGGAAATGGAACATGAAGTTATTTGGCAAAATGTTGCTACGTAAACAAACAATTCCATTAAACAGAGAAACCTTACGCAAACATACAGTATATCTGTCCTGCAGCCTGTAAAGCAATAATACTGTATTATAGTATTGTACTTTAGGCCTATATTGTTGTTGAAACCCTGCAAGCAAGTATTTGGACTACTTTCCTTGTTCTGTGTATAGGCTACTGTACATGTATGCCAGTTCATATGACAATAAACTAGTGCTAACCAAGAGTGAAGATCATTGGTTCTAAAAGTACAGCACACAGGGTGTCCAGTTACAGAGAGAGAGGGAGAGAGAGAGAGCCAGAGCAAGAGAGAGAGAGAGAGAGAGAGAGAGAGAGAGAGTGAGAGAGAGAGAGCAGAGAGAGAGAGAGAGAGAGAGAGAGAGAGAGGGGGGAGAGAGAGGGAGAGAGAGGGTGGGAAAAAACACCAGATACACTACTCTCAAAACCTAGGAAAGCTGCTCCAAGGGTATTGAAGTCACACTAGAGGACAAACTGAAGCCAAATCCAGGGGAATTACAGTTTTACACGGAAAGCTCCTCCCTTACCTGAATAATCTGGTTGTAAAAAGGTATGCAAATATTGTGATTTTTTGGTTAGGATAGAATGCTTTTCGTTACTTTTTACTGTTGGTGGAGTAAAAATAACGTTTGTTCTGATTCCGGCAACCTCACAATCCATGACAACGGATTACAAATAGGCTACAACCTATTCGATTCCAAACAGTCAACGGCTTGTAATGTTTTTATGGCCTTTTTAAGTCACGATGAAAATATGTTATGGTTTTCATAGACTGAATTGGATGAACATGTGAATGAATTGATCAATTAAAGAACATATTGGGGTTAAACATCATTCACAGTGAATATCTATCTGAAAACATCATAGAGTAAATGTAACGGCCAACCTCACGTGATCTGCAGTGTTTATATTTTTAAATCCTACGTAGCAGCACATGGATCATCGTCGCTGTATCTATATTTGGCATTTCAACTTTGTCCCACTTGGCTGTTCTCCTGTCTTATGACATGGAAAAAGAAATTCAAGCTTGAGTTGTCACCAAAGCCATAAAGGCCCACGGACTTGTGACCTCCAAACAGTCATTAGCCATGGAAACCAAGAGCAATCAACTAGCCTATATGCACGACTTTAAATGCAATGCTGAAATATAACTAGTTGATGTTAACTTCACTACGTTTCATATAGCCCATAGGTATAACGGTTAATACCATACCTGTCTCACCTGTTCTTCCACATTTGTGAGTTCCTTTACTCTACCGAATTTAGCCCACCGAACGATAAACGATCACTTGATTTTATTGTCATTGCAGTTACCGTCAAACTTTACAGGATGGCGGAGGCGCATCAGGCGGTGGGCTTCCAGTTCACTGTGACACCTGATGGTATCGACCTCCACTTAAGCCGTGAAGTCCTCAAACATATTTACCTGTCGGGGGTGACATCATGGAGAAAGCGCGCTATTAGGTTCAAGGTAGGCTTGGCTTTTTGATGCCAAGTGTTTGATATGGTCAAGCCCCAAATGATAGATTTACTGTAGTTCCAACATAGTTAGATTACCAAGGTCTTTGTGTAAGGCCAGAATGTAAAATGTGAACACAAAGCATATCAATGTCTAGGGTGGGCTATGAGTGACATTTACAAAAACAATTCTAGAAGAGGGAAGCATTGGTCCATAAGAAACCACTAACTTTGTTTCCATTATTTCCAGAATGGAGTTTTAACAGGTGTGTACCCTGCCAGTCCATCCAGCTGGCTGATTGTTGTCATTGCCATAATGAGCACCCTGTATACCCGGATAGACCCCTCCCTGGGCATGATAGACAGCATCAAGAGGACCTTGCCTGTCAGGTCAGATACATTTGTATAGATTCTGTTTACTGCCGACACATAAATAATGATATTGTTGAATGGAAAACCGGAAGGCTGCTTTGTGTGTTCCCTGGCCCTGCAGTGACTACATGACGGTACAGACCCAGACAGTGTTGAGTGCCATCCTGTTTGCCACGGGTCTGTGGCTGTCACTTATCTACCTACTGAGGTACTCTCTCAAACTCCTGCTGTCCTACCATGGATGGATCTTCGAGTCCCATGGAAAGATGAGCTTGACCACCAAATTGTGGCTTGTGAGTCTGTTTGGGTGTTTTGCACTGTGGAGAAAGGGAAATCACACTACCTTGTGCATGTTATGCATCCATAACAAGTCATTGTGAACACATAAAAGTCATTTGTCTTTCCTCAGAGCTTAATAAAGATGTTCTCAGGGCGCAGGCCTCTCCTCTACAGCTTCCAGGCCTCCTTACCCAGACTTCCAGTGCCCAGTGTAGATGATACCATCAGCAGGGTGAGAGTGGACAAGCGGCGTGGGCTGGGGAGGGGGTGGTTCTTAGTGTGTCATCATCATTCAACATCAGTGTCATTCACCTCTGTGTCCCTCCAGTATCTGGAGTCAGTTCGCCCCCTGCTGGATGATGAGCAGTACAACCAGATGGAGATCCTGGCAAATGACTTTAAAAAGGACCAAGCACCCCAAACTACAGAAATACCTTGTACTCAAATCCTGGTGGGCCACTAATTATGTAGGTATTCCCAAGAATGTAATTATATTAATTCTGTATTACGTCAGATTATGTTTTAAAGCCAGAAGAGGACGGTGATGTATCTGTTGTATCTGTGCTAGGTGAGTGACTGGTGGGAGGAGTACATCTATCTTAGAGGCAGAAGTCCCATCATGGTCAACAGTAACTTCTATGCCATGGTAACAAGTCATTTCACTTCCTGCAGGTTTTGCACTTTGAAACTGTCAATCAACCAACAGATCTTAATTGTCAATGTTGTTTCTGTGTGTGTGTGTTGTGCTTAGGACCTCCTGTACATCACACCTACACACAGGCAAGCAGCACGGGCAGGGAACGTGGTTCACGCTATGCTGCAATACCGACGCAAACTAGAGCGAGGAGAACATGCACCAGTAATGCGAGATCACTCCGGTGTCACTCCGGTGTCCCTTTCTCTTCATCCCCTCCTCTTCCTGCTCCCCCTTTCTCCGTCTTCTACTTGAAACATTGATAGACTCACCTTTGAGATATACAAATTATAAATGTGACTTCTCTCTGCTCCAGTTAAGGGCTCTCGGTATTGTGCCCATGTGTTCCACTCAAATGGAGAGAATGTTTAACACCACGCGCATCCCAGGCATTGAAACAGGTGAGACATTTGTGAGAGAACAGTGTTTGTGTTGTGGCAACCACGGAGACATGGGGTTGAGACGCGTACGTAGCACTGCCATTTGTTTAATGAACAAAAGAAATAACACATGAAGCGATGGGACAATAACATTCATGCCGGAGACCTGCTCTTACCTCCGGCTTGTGGCGCCTCCCTCTTTAAACCCTGTTGGGTGCTGAGGTGGAGATGACAGACAGGCTCTGTCTCTTTGGGATGCCACAGTGTCCATAGCCTCTTGTACTCGGCCTCCCTTGAACCACCCTCCATCCTTTCCCTCCTTCGTTCAGACTTTGTCCAGCATCTGAGCGACCGGAAGCATCTGGTGGTGTACCACAAGGGCCGCTTCTTCAAAGTGTGGCTGTACCACGGGGGGCGCCACCTCTGGCCCAGTGAGCTGGAGACCCAGTTTCAGGCGATCCTCAATGATCCCACTGAACCACAGCCAGGGGAGCTCAAACTGGGAGCCCTCACGGCAGGAAACAGGTAGGCACACGCACGGATACACACACACATACACACGCATGGACAAATTCACACACATAAACATCCCCCCCCCCATGCTCTCCGTTCCCAGAGTTCCTTGGGCACGAGCACGTCTAAAGTACTTCGGGCAGGGTGTGAACAAAGCCTCGCTGGATGCCATTGAGACGTCCGCCTTCTTTCTGACGCTTGACGACGAAGCGCATGGTTACGACCCGGAAAAGTTGAAGTCTTTGGACTTGTATGCCAAATCCTTACTGCATGGGAAGTGCTACGACAGGTAGAAGAAACACAGAGGGAAACACTGAGGAGAGCTCTTGTGCCCGACTTGGGAGTTTCCAACCCGTGTACAATCTGAATGCTTTCTCTCCTAGGTGGTTTGACAAATCTTTTACCCTGGTCGCCTATAAGAACGGCAAACTAGGTGTGAACGCAGAACACTCTTGGGCTGATGCTCCGATTGTAGGACACATGTGGGAGGTCAGTTTAACATACTGTATGTTATACCTATATTTAAGCATTGTCTTGTGACTGTTAAAGTGAGTATGTCGAGCCCTTTAACTGTATCTCTGCGTATACAGTATGTCTTAGCAACGGACTGCTTCCATCTGGGCTACACAGAGGAGGGACACTGTAAGGGTGATGTCAACAAGGGCCTGCCTCCCCCAGCCAAATTACAGTGGGAAATTCCACAAGAGGTATAGTAATACCCATGGCTAGTTCCAAATGCAAAGTTTAGCCAGCTTTCAGCTGACAAAGTGAGGAGACCATTGCATGTCAATGATCTCTTATGATGCTAACATGTCAGGGTTTCATTGGTCTTCTTGTAACACTTGTGGAGTTTCCTTCCTCAGTGCCAGGAGATCATTGAAGGCTCATACATGGTTGCCAAGGAGATTGCTGACGACGTGGACTTCCATGGCTGTCTGTTTTTTGAGTTTGGGAAAGGCCTGATTAAGAAATGCAGGACCAGTCCTGATGCCTTCATCCAGCTAGCTCTGCAGCTGGCACAGTTCAGGGTAATAACAAGTTACATTTCTTAATATGTAGTTTCAAGAGGTCCGACAGTGGTTTCTGTCATATATGTATAGTTGCTACATTGTAACACACTTTGTTGTGTGTTTGCCTGGGCTGCAGGACAAGGGGCGGTTCTGTCTGACATACGAGGCCTCGATGACTCGGATGTTCCGAGAGGGTCGTACTGAGACAGTGCGTTCCTGTACCTTGGAGTCCACAACCTTTGTCAGAGCCATGGATGACAAGAGTGCCACGGTGAGCAATCATTGTAAAAGTGCTTGTACTTGCATAATACTTCATTAGACCCATTGGAGTGATATGGCAACTCTAGCCAGAAAGCATGAGGTCACACTGACATGGATGAGTGGGTGACCAGTACATGTTGACCACTGTGATTCGGCATTATTGATTGGCTCCTTCCTACAGTCCCCACTCTCCCTGCATAGTCTGTATAGTCTGTTTGCTACTTTAGCTTGACTTGTGTGGCTTGAATAAGGCAAATTGTTTTCTTATGACCAGAGTACCAAGAGACTAGAGCTGTTCCAGAAGGCAGCAGAAAAGCACCAAAACATGTACCGTCTGGCCATGACCGGATCTGGTATCGACCGGCACCTCTTCTGTCTGTACATCATGTCCAAGTACCTAAGCATTGACTCACCATTCCTCAAACAGGTCAGTTTGTCCTTCTAGGTGTTTGTGTTTGGTTGGACGCATGTGTCCAAGTCCAATGTTTAATAAGTGAGATTGTAATACAAGAGCAAAACTCTCTCTAGGTTCTGTCAGAGCCATGGAGGTTATCCACCAGTCAGACCCCTCAACAGCAGCTCAATCTGGTTGACATCAACAAGTTCCCAAGATATGTGGGTGCTGGAGGTGGTTTCGGCCCTGTAAGTCAATCACACTTGATGGCAGAATGCACTGACACGCACCCCTCAATTTCCCCCACAGGTCAGAGATCCTATTTACGGTCTTCTCCTCTGCCACAGGTCGCTGATGATGGATATGGTGTGTCTTATATCATAGTGGGAGAAAACCTTGTCACATTCCACATCTCCAGCAAGTTTTCAAGCACTGAGACGGTAAGAATCCCCACATACTGGACAACGACTTTTCTGTGTCGAGTTTGACTATTTATTCTCTCGTTTTTTCCCCCTATCTTCCGTTCTCCCTCCTCTGCTGCCTGTTGACATGCAGGACTCGTATCGCTTTGGACAGAACATTCGACAGGCCATGCTAGATATCCGTGCACTTTTTGACCAAAATGATAAGAAGGCAAAGGAGAAGAAAATGTGAAGGCTATAGAGGACTTAGTCACAATAAAGGCCAGTGGGCACTCTGCTGATGGCCTCTCCGCCATGTTTTATGCCGCATTACTTGAGAATTATTCCTAAATGAGAGGAACTCGATTTCATTCGAACTCTGGTGTTGGAGTGGCAATTGCATTCTCTATGTATCAACTAAAACAGAAGGGATGTAATAGATGGCATTTTAAAGGTAGTTATCACTGAAACTATTTATTTCAAAAATGTCATATTTATATAAGTGTGATAGTAAATGTAGTTAACTATTGAGTTAAGTAAAAATACATTTTGAAACCTGTCTGACATTTCAGTGTGGAATGGAGTTTTAAGGATAAATCATCAAGTTACAATCAGTCGTACAGATACTGGTTACAGAACGTAAAACTTTTTTTAAAACAATGTTCAGCATTGGGGTGCTTAAAACTGTTGTTTTGCCTGTGTATTTATGTGCTTTGTTCACAATAAAGTGTGTTCTATAAAGTGTGTGCTTTAAGTATGCCATTCTGAAATTGTTAGTTAAAAAAAAATCGACCTTATTCCCTCAACCTAACCAGCTTACTGTTCATGACGTGACCTTCATAGAGCAAAAGGCTGGTCCCTGATCTAACACAAGAAGACAAATGACACACCAGACATGATTCAGTTAAGAGATACAGTTTTATTTCTGCTATGGAAGTAAAGATACCACCAAAACCATGTGTGGTACCCAGACCAATTAGAAAAGGCAATATATCTGGTGAATGACCAGCTGAAATGGCTTAAGGCCCTCCCCTCCAGTATAATGAGTGACAGATGAGAGACCTTTAGGGGGTAGAGTTTGCCTATTTAAGCAAATAGCTGTGCTAATAGACACTTTGAGGGGAATACAACAACTGAGAACCTTTAGGCATACAAAATGAATCTATAAAGCCATATGAAAAAATATTCAATCAAATCAGAAATACTGTGGATGGATGCCTACAAGTCTCCTTACATTTTTCTATGGCATAATCATGGAATACTTACATTATGTTTTATATTCTTTCACTTGACCATAAAAGAAGCTGAGAAAATCAACTCATCAGAAGAATCTATTTCCACTGTTAACACAACATGCACGTTATGTGCTGTACATTCTTAGTGAATCATATACATTTTGAAAGTTAAACCCAATTTGTTTCATACAATCAATGCTATGATGCTATTGTAAAAACAGTGGTCAGTGGAAGCTTCTACTTATATGATTTATTTGTTTTGGGGAACATACAAAAAGTGAATGTAAAAAAAAATCGGCCCACTTCTGTTCATACTTATAGATAAGCCCACTTCTTTTCAAGGCATCAGTCATAGCTGGAACTAGGCTTTTCAACTGTACAAATAGTGAACACAAAAATGCTATCCCACAAGCCATCACTTACATGCGCTTGACGAGACCACCCTTTAAAAAGAGCTCAAGAGACGATAGACACCAGACTCCTTTAGATTCAAAATGAATCACCATTATTGGATATTCTCATCATCAGCAGAAAAGCACCTCATCATCCTCAAGTCTAACCTGAACATGCCGATCAAGTGCGTCTTCAGTTAACGTAACAGAATGCAGCAGACACAAAAGGCAAATGGATTACTGTTGTTCTCTTACTGTTGTTAAATTTGTATCGCCGGTATGGTGGGTCTACTGAGTGGTGCCCTGCCCCTAAGGCCACTGTCTGAAGCAGGATTATGTACACACCCACCCAGCAGATTCTGTTGACACGTGTTTATATTTACACACACGAGGATGGTTTCTAGAATATGTGTCTAAAAAAAACAAACTCATCTGAGCTCTGAGGTTCCGTTTTGTGTTGCAGTGGAGGCGGGGGGGAAGGATTACGAGGTGGCACCAGGAGTTGGGTTGACATTTTGGGTTGATGACTGAGGGGCCACCTCTATGATTCGTGGTTTGTCAATGATGCGAGCAGTGCGGTTTCCTTTCTCCACAATGCCAATAATCCATGCTTGGTGGCCCTCGCCGTATTTAGGTGACTTGATCTCGGCACAGAAACGTGCTGCCTGCTCCCGTGGCAGACAGATCAACAGACCCCCTTCAGGCAAACAGACAAGAGAGACAGTCAGGTGAGCCCGTGTGTGTGAGCATATTGTTTCTGTGGGTGGCATGTTTGGATTTTCAGGGGAAGTATTGTGTCTGTGTGTGTGTGGGACAAACGGAGATGGAGAGACACACACGCACCTGATGTCTCTGGGCAGGTGCCATGCATGAGTCCGAACATGTTACCGCAGGCCTTCGACACGGCCGCCATCTTGGCGAGAACGGGCAGATTGTGGATGACGAAGGACACCTCGCTCCGCTGCTGGCGTGCCAACGTCTGGGCATGTCCCAGGATTCCGAATCCTGTGATATCCGTGGCTGCATGGGCGTTGAACGTGTGCATCAGTCCAGCCGCTAGAGAGACACAGAGGAGGCAGAGACAGAAGAGAGGGAAGGGATTATAGTTACTCTGAATTTTCAGTTCTGATAGTGAATGTCTGATCAGAAATTGTTCTTTAGCAAAAATCGGTGATGGCAGAGTATACTCTGGGACAGTGTGTGTGTGTGTGTGTGTGTGTGTACCTGTTCTGTTGAGCCTAGCCATGTTCATCATGGCCTCCTGGTAGGCCAACTCTACATCCTCCTGAGTTACCACTAATTTGATTTTGTTCCACTTTTCAGGCTGAAAAACAAGGACAAGAGTTTAGCGACGTTGGTGGGTTCACGCAGTGCATGTTTGGCTTTGGCTGTAGAAGCCATTTGCTTCCCATCAGCCTTACAATGTCCAGCCACTGGTGCACTGCCACCGCCACCTGAGTCCCCAGAGGCTTGGTCAACACCAACACGTCCCCCGGCACGGCGTTGTCTGGCCTGGACAAACAGAAGCACGGGTTATCATCCTCACCGTCACCACCGTATCATCATCAAGAGAGAGAGAAAGGAAAGGAAGAGGAGGCATTCTCACATGATGAACTCATTGGGCTGGCACACGGTCGTGGCCACTCCCCCCATGACCACCCACGGGTTGAGTACCGTCTGTCCCCCTGTTACTGATGTGCCTGCCTCCTCCGACGCGTCTTTGAACCCCTGGATGATTAATGGCATCACTTTGTCCCTCTCCTGTTATAGTAGGAGAAGGCAGGAGGGGGGATATGGAAAAAAGGAGAGATTGAGATAGTTGGACATTTACAGCTCCAGCTATAGTATTGTCAACTACAATTACATTTACATGTAGTCATTTAGGAGACGCTCTTGTCCAGAGCGACTTACAGTAAGTACAGTAGGGACATTCACCCCGAGGCAAGTAGGGTGAAGTGCCTTGCCCAAGGACACAATGTCATTTTACACCTCCAGAATCGAACCAGCAACCTTCTGATTAATAGCCCCATTCCCTAACCGCTCAGCCATTTGACCCCCACAATATATGATAAACTGCTGATATGCATTCTACCATGTGTCCTTACCTTCTCTGACATTTTGTTGCTGACCCCCAGCAGCATAAGCATGTTGTCACATTCCGTCACTCCCATGGCATATAAGTCACTTAAAACATTGGCACATGCAATTCGGCCCTAGAAGAGAAAACATTTTGCAATAAACATACAGATTCACACATAAGTCAACACAACTGTATAGGGTCACATGAGGGAGTCCGAAGATTTCAGTCTGTGAGACAAAGTATAATGGATTTACAGTAATAGCCCATTCATAAGATGTGAATTTATCTGTCAAAGTAGATTATTCTTAATGATATAACTAAGGACCAACAGGTGTAAACACAGGCATGCACAAGGATGTGAGAGGGAGCACACACCATCATGTACGGGTCATCTACTATGGGGTAGATATAGTCTGTCGTCTGAACCAGCGAAAGGCCCCCATGTCTGAGCGGGATCACACAGGTGTCCATACCAATGCCTGCAGACAAAACAGAGAACTATTTAGGACCAATTTCAAAAGAACCCTGAGCCACACACTGGGGATATGACAGATGTAAGATTAGGTTTATTAATGTGAATGTAACTGGTTTCCTCCTACCCAGCCTAGGCATAACTGCTCCGAGGAACTGTTCATCTTCCTGGTAGTGGTTTTCCTGTAGGGCTTCAAGAAGTTTCTGCAGTACTTCCTGGGGTACCTATAAGCTCAGAATGATATAAAATTGAATTTTTCATGTCTGATCTTGGAACATCTCTACGTTCTACAGTTCATCATTAACTACTAACATGATAAATGAATATGTCTGTGTGTTGCCTAGTGTAGCCCTGACCCACCTTGCAGCCTGTACCCTTGAGCTCAGCAAAGCGTGTGAGCCTGAAATTCTTGTCCAGCTCATAGCTCTCTGGGTTAAATGACTCCCTCACCGACATGGCTGGCACAATGTTAGGCCTTTACCACTGACCAGACCACTTTTCCAGGGAAAACAACAGTCAATAATCTAGACAAAGGGTGGGAAAAACAGAATATTGTTAGAAATGTAGGAAACATAACAAGCAAAGGGAGTTAACATAATTGTGTTTCAATGTTTGTATATCCTCAGGTGGGGGGCAACTGTGTGCAATACACTGAATGATGGCCTGCAAAGTTAGATAGCTAGCGATATAATAATGGTGGGAAAATACTAGCTAGTTGTAGCTACAATAAATCGATTTCAACAGGACTAGCAACAACACGTTTTGTCTGAATGAAATACACCAACTGATCTAATGGGTCCTAGTTGATGCTAGGGGGGCGTTGTGCATGAACACAAGAATAAATGCTTAAGTGAGCTTGGAGCGCGTGCTCAAAATATTTGATAGATGTAACTGCACATCGTGATAATCAAGCCAAGGGGTTGGATCAAACCAAACAGATAGACTATGTTGCAATTTCAGTGATGTTATTGCGGGTAGTTGGCTAGATACATGCTTGCAGTCAATGGGGCTGATAGCTAACAAGCTAACCATAGTAGCTAGCTCAGACTACAAGTGCAAACACATCAATGACTGAACTGAGCAATCAATACGAGCGAAAAACGCAGTTTCACGGTCTAAATTTGAGTTATACAGCCCCAGTCAATGCATAGGTTAATGATAACAGGTGTGTTTTAACCGACTGTACAGTGTTTATATCATGTTATGCACAGAAATACTGTTAATAGGAATAGCAGAGCACAAAAATGTCGGCGGTGGAAAAAATTAACCCTTTAGTGTCCCACGCCATGCGAGAAATGCAATCACAGGCTTACTATCAATCAAGTGACCTTACTGCTGCAGTTTACTTAAAGGCTACTATCATATGCTTTCCTATACATATTTAAAGCAGGTCCGGTTGCAGTTATAGGACTGAAGCAGAGTTATATTCGTGTAACGTTTCCCCTTTAATTGCTCTCACCAGTTTATCCTTACCAGCTTTGCGTTAGCGGAGCAGCCCGAAAGAAGAGCGGGGATAGTACCAGGATGCATTGGGAGTTAATCGGCCGCCCCTAAAGATTGCCTGACGAATAATGACTAACATTTAGTTTTTTGTTTCACAATGGAACAACATACATTTAAAATGCCATTATGTTTAATTAAGAAAAAAAGCAGCACATGATCCTGAATCCAATACAAATTGAAAGAGAAAAGATCAATGGTGGAACCAATTGGGAATATATATGAGATCGCAAAGGGTCCTTCGCAAGTAGACGAGCGCCTTTATCCTCCCCTTTAAAGAACTGTAAAGTCTGGTAATAAAAACTCAACAATGGAGTATACCTTTAATTTTGTGTTTTCCCTCCAAATAGGTCCATGCAAACCCCAGTCATAAACTGAAAGGAGTAACCAGAACATTTTCTACTGCACGAATAACGTTATTAAATGTCCAATGTATCTTCAAATTCCTCGCGTATGTCACTTATTAATCTTTGGCTCTTTGTATGCGTTATTCATGGTATCCGTTCACTTTATATTAAGACATTCAATTACATATCGTGTACACATTTCTGTGTTGGTGTATTAGACACCGAAAGGTGCTACGTTCAATAATAATTTCAGGCACAATACAGCATCATCATGAGCTCAATATATTTATTGATGTACACAGTCATTTGAACAATGTTTAGGTCCACAAATTGAAAGTTTAAAAACAGAAATACAAAATGTTTATGCTGCACAATAATTAGCCTACATATATAGCGGTTCATTGCTACAGCTGTAGTAAATATTATGGTGCATTACAACACTACACCAATCAGAATCAAGACGTATAATATAAAGCCCCGATCCATCCACCCATTTCTTTTTATTTTATTATTATATATTTTTTGTTGCTTCTAATAGAAGAGAAAACCATTTGTTGGAAGCCTGGGTCAATTTTATAAATGACAAATTAGACAGAAGTGATATCTGTAATATCACACTGATGACTGGATAAAGGGAAGAATACTTGGAAGTTTTGCATCTCTGGATCAAACTAAAGAGTAATTAAAAGACACCAAATGCAATGTGGGACTATAGTATGCAGGACTGTGAAAAAGCAGTCCATGGAAGCTCATCAAATACAATTGATCTATTAATTTAATTACTCTACATTGTCTTCTTTTTTCTACAATCACAATTCAAAATCAGTCACAGGATTAAAAGAACATGTGTGGAAGTGGCACAAATTAGTAGAGCAATAGGACATTAAGGTGCAACATCGATGTTGCAAGGCTTTGGTGGCAGCACTTGCTTTAATCTGTCACATTCTTCCTTGCCTCAATCAAACTGGCTGAATTCCCATAGTTACAGCCTGGTAAAAGAGCAATTGGTTTGTCTAAAATATGTACTTTTTAACTTTTTTAAATCATTTATTTTCATTAATTATTCCTAGTGTATATTATTGATATTACCTGTTATAAGGGATTCTGCCTCCTTTTCTCCAAGTGGTTGAATGGTTTCTATTAAAATAAGACATACATTGCCACACATCCATGTCAATACCAAAAATGTAATGGCATTTTTTTTTCTGTTCTGATAGAGCAGATTTACTGTCCAATACACATATCTTCTGGATACCTCCCCCACCCAACTGTACTGAGCTGTTTGACTATGACACTGTTGACTAGGACAGAAATCATGGTGTGAAGATAATTAGCTGACATTTTGGAAGCCTGCATGATAATGCCAGATGTCAGGGGGATAGTGTGACTGAGACAAATGTTGAGAGAGAGCCACTAACCCAAGGTGGGGGGGAATTGGAAGGTCCATTCATACCTGTGCAAGGTCTGTTGATGGCTTCCTCTGGGTCTGCAGCCTCTGCTGGTGATTTGAAAAGAAAACACTTTCAGAAAACTGCATGCAGACCAAACTCATACACTTAAACACACATACAAACACACCTCTCTTTAGCCGTCTTCTGGCTAGCTTGATTTGGTCCTGCAAGATCTGCACCCAGTCTCGAGGGCCAGGAAGTTTCTCTATTCTGTTAGCCGTGCAGTACTTCTCTGTAAACACTAGACACAGTTTGAAACAACAATTACCCATATTCTCACATTTAAATGTATCACACAAGCTACCTGTATCCACGATGAATGTCTGTCCCCTACCTTTGATGGCCCCCCACTATGTTCTGGTCCAAGCCTTTGCGGTTGTCATTTAGTCCTCTCTTCCTCTTGCCATTGGGAAGTGAATTAGCCAGGGTAGCATCGTCAAAAAAGGCACACACCTACGGAAGACCAAAAATCGTTCCCAAAATGTGTTTAACCACAATATGTTTTTGTTTCTGAGGTCTTGACATATAACACAACTTAAATGGTCAGTGAGTAAATGGTTTAGTTAGTATAGCTAGTATAGTCAAACGGTATTGTTTGCAGCCCACCAGCTTCCTGAAGAGCAGGCTGCCTGAGCGTGTGTAGTTCACCAGGATAGAGTCCAGCTGGGCCTTGGGGATGACAACATCATACTCCTCTGCCAAACGCACCTCAGACTGACAGACACACACACACACACACACACACACACACTTATACATTCATTAAAAATGAACAAGAATCAAGATGAACAAATGTCTCTCTACTAAATCAAACGACATACACAAAAGTGACTATACACCTCAGAGGACTGCTGTGCCCTGGGTTGCCCATAGTGAGGGCCGTGTGGACCATTGACAGCAATGGGCTTGTTCTGTGCTTGCACGGTTGTGACATCAGGTGGGACTGGTGAGGCTGGGGAGGAGAGTCTCTCTCTCTTTATTACCCTTGTTCCTCCGGGCTCAGGGGGTACAGTGACAGTTGAGGAGGGTGGCCGGAGGGGGGCAACACTTCTTTTACTGGGTGTGCTCAAGGGTGCCACCTTGTGGACAGGTCTTCTCTTACGTGGTCTACGACGCTGTGATGGCCCAGGGCAAGGGGGGCATTGAGATATCGACTGTTGTTGGTCCTGGGATCCTGCAAAGCAAGATCATTCATATTAGATTGTGTCTGTGTCTGTGTGTGTGTGTGTGTGTGTCCACTACTGACCTCTCTGCATCTGCATTAGCCTTCTCATGCCACGTAGTTCCTGTAGAATAGCCTCTAAGGTGCTCTTACAGTTACACATGCAGCAAGGAGCTTCAACATCGGCAGGGGAAACATCTGTGTGGAATACACATACGGACACATCCATCAACATTTGGGTTTTGTGATGGATATGGATCCTGCTTAACAAGCTTTGCAAACACTATGTTCCCTTTTTGTAGAAGTCCTACAAGGAAAAACAACGGGTGGTTATTGTCTACTTATTATTCAGATGGTGTATGTTGATTGTGAGTGTGTGTGTTTGTGAGTGTGGTTGAGTGTTTTTTTTTCTATTGGTGTTTATGTGTCCCCTCCATTCACAGTAAGTCAGACCGTCTGCCTGGCAGTGTGGCCTGTTGTTCCTTGAACCCTTGCCTTTCTGTTACAGCACTGTCTGAAGTTGGAATGCCTTGCAACAATGGCACAGACTATATCATGTCTGCTCTGCACAATGATTCTCTTGTCGGACAAGCTAGAGGTTCAAAATACAGCAATGTGTTCTCTTATGCAATCCTTTGGACCTTACCATTAGTTTTGACTGCTCCTTTGGTGTTGTTGAGCATCCTCAGGGTTTTGGAACGTGTGCTGTACTGATTATAGCCTTGCCCATTAGGCACTGAGGTGGTATTTGATGACAGAGCGGAAACTGGTTCCCCTGTCGAACTCCACACACATAGCTGGTGGTCCTCCGATACAAGAGGGAAGGTAACTGGCTGTGCCCAGCTCTGGTGCACCTCCTGGGGCTCTTGTTTTAGGCTGTCCCCCTCTGATCCAACACGTTGATAAATCCGACCAGCTTTGTCACTCAACAGCCTCATCATCCCTGTGATTTGTTTCTTGATCTCCATGCCCTCATCCTCCAGCCAGACTGAGAAAGAATGGGGTTAAATTGAATGTGTGTGTATGCCTGACTATAATCATACTATAGAGAATACTACAAGCAAAACCATAATAATGACATTACTTTTTCCATGTCATAAAAGCCTCATATGCCTACCCTCTGGCACAGCAGCATCTTTAGACTCTCCATTGACATCGCTATTGACCGAGCTGTCAAAATACATTGGATCAAATTCTTGGGAAGGCAAAAAGAACGTAAGGTTACACACTTTATGGAACACCCCTAAGAGGACACAGACACAAACAAAATCCTGTATGCAAATTAAATGCCTGCGGAATATGTTAATGCAAATCATAGACGTGAGGGAGAACAGAATAATAGGCAATGTGACACCAGCACTATGCAGTGTGGGCTGTGATGCCAATCAATGATTTTTCTACCATCCAGTTCACATTCCACCACCTGTGGGTGGCATGAAGTTACATTTCCCATTCTTAAACTATACCTTTAATATAAAACATGTAATGTAAACTATGACGAATATAAAGATCACGTTAGCATGTGTTTATAATTTGTTTAATGAGCCTATATTCGTCATATTACACTTCACGATCTTCATATAGCCTTTTAAAAAATACATAATTTGGGGCTGATGATCATGGTTTTTTATTTTGTCATTACTTGGGAGGTGGGAGTTATATTGCACAGAAGGTTAATACCTATGTATTGACGTAGCCATCTCTTTTGTTTACAGTGTCGCCACAGCGCAGCGCCAGCCAAACACTCAGACACACACCGACGCACAAATCACATTTTCCTCGCCCCACTGTACCTTGATCCTTCACCAATTTATAGCTTTGAGACTTCCTTCTCCTTTTCCTTTCTCCAAACTCCATCTTCAATAACTGTCGAGGATGCCTCCTCGGAATACGAATCTAAAGGGCGCACCGTTAATTTGTACAGTCAATGGGGCGCACACGCACCAAATATCACTGTCCGTCTACACTAATAATCAGTTGAATGTCGTCTTCAATGTAAGATTCTAGTCAAATAAAACCTTACAGACTGCTTATTGGCTGTGAAAGTAAATAGCTGGGGCATAAGTTATTGTTTCTCATCTGTATCTGATGGATTTCAATGTTCATATCGTACACTCACGGGGCTGATCGTTTAGGCTATGTAAATAAATAAATGACTTAATACTTAAAAATTCGTCACATCTATTCCTCTGCGCCACCTGATGGTCACTGACAATTTCGGCTGGGGGTCAAAAAGAAGCATCAATCTCTCTCTTAGTGAAATTAATAATACTAATTAAAACATGTTAAAAGGCATTTATAAAAGCATAAGAAACGAAGTCGAAGTTGGCCAGGGAAGAATCTACCAAATCAATTAGCAGGCTCTATAAACTGTAGAGAATGTAGTCTAAAAGCCTAAAATGCCGAGTTGATATAGATTCGATTTTCAGTTATTTAACATACATTTCAAACACTTGAATATATGTTACACTTGGCTACTTGTAGCACACACATTAGAATGTGGGTTTCTGTGGAACAATATTACGTGCCACTTGCCAATCCATTTTAAAGCTGGCTGGTTGTGCTTTTATTTTGAAAGGTTGAAGCTAACATCATCGAATGTCTTCCTGGTACTGGTAGTAGCCACTGGTTAGACCACCATTGCTTGTTTTTGTCACAGACCGATGTAGACCAGTTAAGCAGATTTCTCGTTCATAGGAAACAGTTGAGATAAGACGTAGCTACAGACAATATGGATATTCTTAAAGCGGAGATTGCAAGGAAAAGAAAACTTATTGACGATAAGGATCTTATGGATGTGAGTGGCAGTGACAGCATTTTGTGTGTGCCTCATGCGTTAGCTAGCTAGCTACAAACATTCATTAGCTAGCGAGCTAGCAATCGTAGTAACTTGCTAGCGAGTTAGTGTGGACATACTGGGTTTTGTAAACACATGTATAAATAGGTGTAGCACTAGCTGGCCAACAGAAACGAAGCAAACTGCTATACTGCCACGGATATTTTCATGGACACTGTTTCTACTGATGAAACGAGCTGACAAACTCCATCTATTTCACAGGATTCGAAGAAATACTTCAAACGAGCGGATCTTGCGCGGAAGGAAGAGGAAGAATATTTCAAAAGATGTGGATACAAGGTAACCATAATGAGCATATCCATAGTCAAAATATGTTCCTGATGTTACTCTTTTAATAATTAAAAGGGAATGTCGCACTATTTTTTCTCTCTCCAGTCAGTCCATTCATGTCTTCCCATTCTATAAACATCACCAATAAACTCCCAAACAACGTTCACATTCTCTTGCGTAATAGACGAAGTACAGTGTAGATGTTTTTTTATTGACTGTATCTCACACACTGGGAAGAAGCTCATTCGTATTTGTGTCTGGTGATGCTTCGCCTTGATTGACTCTGCTGTCTCTCCCTGACTGCTAATGCCTTCACATAGGTTCAGAAAGAGATGCCTGACAGAAAGGTATGGGATTGAACCGTTAAGGTAGAAGATAGGTTGCATGTGAGGAGATGACTCAAGGCTGTGTTCCAAAAGTTGAGGAACCCCCTTTATCAACATATTAATACTACTACAAATGGATAGCCTAGTGAAAAAAAGAGCTGGCAGACCAGTCTTTAGACACCCTGCTGTAAGCAAAATTGAAAACGTAATGGGGTGACACAGCCCTCTGTTGTTTTAAATCTTTCCAGGTTCTTGAACTCCTAATCTCTTTAAAGGGAAAAGGCATGAGGTTGTCTACAGACAAGGGTCTGCTCTCCTTAAACTACCAGTTCCACAAAGGACAGGGGGGGCAAAAAAGAAGAGATTTAACAGAATTGGGACACAGCCAAAGTGTGGACATGAGCATGGGTCAAATAAACAAAATCAATTTGAGCATTTGGCTTGTTTGGATTTGGGCTGTATTGCACATGCGCTATGTGAGGTTGATATTCAGTTCGGTATCGATTGTCATTTTTCCATTGGTTGTGTCCAGGTTTTGCATCCGTGTGGAAAACTTCTCCTCAGCTTCAGAGGCAAGAGCCCCATGCCTTGTCTACCAAGCTTATAAGCAGTACATTTTCCTGGCTTGGGTCTTTGTGTATTTTTTCAACATTTGTCATATGCACATGTTTTTATTTTGCCTCCTTTTAGATTGTGCATCGTTCAGAAACAATCTAAGTGTGCAGAGATGCATGTGTGTCTGAAAGCATGATATTGCAGCACTTTTGAAAGACTGTGAAAAAATGTTCATTGTTGCTGTGAGTAATAACCAACATGAACATGGATTACATGCAGCACATTTCTTTTTACGCAGCCAGGGTAAGTTTTGATGTGATCGCTGAATCTGAAAGTGCATTGCAATGCCGAGTAAAACTGTGGTTTGATTCTCGAGAAAATGTTATGGATGAACTGCAAAGCCAAACTTACTATTATTCAAGGTCTATGATCAATCAAGTGGTAAGGCAACGTTTTGATGGTGGCAACCTGTTTGCACTGTGCTTGTGTCTGTGGCTTGTCAAGGCACTTCAAATATACATGTCTCCCTTTCCTCTGCTTTCCTCCAAGATGGTGAAGAATGAGGAGAAGGCAGAAACCTCCTCTTCATCCCACCCAGTCATGGAACTGGAGCTCACAGAGGAGAAGCTGCCCATGACGCTCTCCCGACAAGAGGTCAGTTGAACAATCATCTCCTGGTTTAACGATATAAGACTGTTGGCTTGGTGCACTAGCTATTTAGACTGCAAAGTTAAATGCTACATATATTGGCTTTGATGTCGCTGTGGTGTTCCAGGTGATCCGACGACTGAGGGAGCGAGGGGAGCCGGTCAGGTTCTTTGGTGAGTCCGATTATGACGCCTTCCAGAGGCTCAGGAAGATCGAGTTTTTGGCCCCTGAAGTCAACAAGGTAAGGCTTGTTTGCCGAAGGTCCTATTTTGCCTGTCATTTTCTTTGTTTTGTTGACTTATGTGGCTCAGAGAAAGGTGGGTTCAACCCTTTCCGAACAGTGCTCTGCTAATGAGCTGTGCTCTCTGTTAGGGGTTGAGGAACGACCTGAAAGCAGCTATGGATAAGATCGACCAGCAGTACCTGAATGAGGTTGTCGGGGGAACGGAGGCAGGAGGAGAAGACACTCAACACGACCTGAAAGTGCACGAGGAAAACACCACCATTGAGGAACTGGAGGTACACAGAGAGGCCTGGGTCGCATAAGGTCCATGGTTGAGCACTTGGCTAATGTCTTAGCTGTAGAGATTGAAAACATTGTAGGTACCTGCCCCCTTCTCAACTCGCCTTCAGCTTTTTGAGTGTTGATGTTGTTCTCCAACAGGCTCTGGGGAAATGGCTGGGTACAGGGGACGATCACGGAGACCAGGATGTCATTGCCAAAGTTCTGAGGGTAAGACTGAGTCGGATGCTCTGGTGTGATTGACTTGCCAACATCTGAAGTTCTTTTTCTCTGTATTGACCCATTGGAATACAGCACAGCATTCTGTTGTTCGGCGTTGCTGCGGGACACATTTCAGGAGTGCATTTTCTGATATTCTGATTATGTAATAGTGTAACAGACAGTGTAACAGCTATCTATTTCAGACCATTTTCTTGGTTTGTGCTGGGGACCTCTGAGGAAGGAGGTTGACTTTGTGATTGTTTTGCCATCGTAGTTCCTGCTAGGTGTGTGGGCCAAAGACCTGAACCGACGAGAAGATCATGTGAAACGGAGCGTTCAGGGCAAGCTGGCCAGTGCCACCCACAAACAGACAGAATCATATCTGAAACCTCTCTTCAGGAAGCTACGCAAGAAGGTAGGACATTTTTTGTTTTTATTTACTACTCCACTGCTCAATTCGTGTGTTTTTAATGCATACATTTGTCATGATCTCTTTCAGAGTTTGCCAGCCGACATTAAAGAATCAATTACAGATATCATCAAGTTCATTATGGAGAGAGAATATGTCAAGGTATTTAGCTTCTTGGCTGTTTTTCTAATGCAGGATTCCTTGGCTGGCCTGTGATCTGGTGTTTTTGTCTCTAATCCTGTCACTGTTGCTTCCAGGCGAATGATGCCTACCTTCAGATGGCGATCGGGAACGCCCCCTGGCCCATTGGTGTGACCATGGTGGGTATCCACGCGCGTACTGGCCGTGAGAAGATCTTCTCCAAACACGTTGCCCACGTCCTCAACGATGAGACCCAGAGGAAGTACATTCAGGTGAGAGACCTGATTCAGTCAGTTCAGAGTATAACGTTGTCTTTGATATGAAAGCTCATTCAGTTTCCCAGTTGAAGAGAACCTTTTTGTGTTGGTGGCATCCTTACATTCACATTGTATTCTGACATTTCTCTGTTGCTCACTGTGACCGCCTTCAGGGACTGAAGAGGCTGATGACCATCTGCCAGAAACACTTCTCCACTGACCCGTCTAAGTGTGTGGAGTACAATGCCCTGTAACTGCTCTCTCACTCTGTAACGTTGTGTTTTGGTTGTGCTAGAGCTTCGTTATGTACCTGTCAGGCAATACAGAGCCAGCTTGAAATGTTCATTTGGAATTTCAATATGTAAATATAGACATTTTAAACCTTTTCTATTTCATTATTTCACTTGACACAATTTGCTTAAAGGGGTGACTTCACTTTGTCACACCAGCATACTACTATGTTATGCTCTATGGGTGATTCGGGAAAGATTTTCCAGTTCTCAGTTAGCAACATAGTCTTTTTTTTCTTTTTTCTTTTAAATGCATGTGCTTGAGATTGTTGACAGAGATGATGTGTAAGTTTTATTATGCCTTAACTTTGAAACCTTCATATTAAATAATAGTTGAAAGCAACATTTCCATTTTCTGAAAAGATCATATTTTATTTGTGTAAATACACTGTTAATTTATTTTAGGTACACTTAACTTCTGCTGCTACCTTCAGGAGAAATCATCACTAGGAGCTGTCATTCTATAGACAGTAGAGGGCGCCAATAGCTATCAGGGAGGTTCAATGTCTGCTCCTCTCCTATTGCTTTGTAAATCACATTTGTCGATCAGTAATGATGGACAGTCTCTATAAATAGTAATAGCAAACGTTGAGGGGAAGATACTGCCATTATATAGTATCATACATTTAATACAATCATGTCAAAAATGGGTTGTGGTGAGGATTCTTTACTTGGGAGTTGAACTCAAGGTGAACACAATGACCCCTGTTATGTTTAAGTAATGTCCCCCAGACAGGCTTAGGATAACTCATGTTATCTTACATTATCCATTTATTTAACTGCTGAATACTGCATGTTCTCCATCTATGAATACCAAGCTATCTTACCAAGCTTTATTCTGAATAAGATGTTGTTACTTAAAAAACTTTCTCTATCACAGTTTGATCCAAGACGTGATTATTCTTACCATCTAAATGACTAATGCACCCAACTGTCACTTTATTAGATATATAGATACTTTGTTGATCCCTCAGAGGGATTTTTAAATGTAATATCTGTTGAAATGTGTTCAATACAGTCCACACTCAGGTGGAGCCGTTGGTTATTATCTTGGATCCTCATTCTTAAGCTTTTCCATGGTTTAATAAGGTGATGTTATTGTATCTTGTAACCATGGTGACTCCGTCTGTTCTTTTCAGTTATTCGTTCTTTGTTCAAAGCGGCATGAGCCCCCATCAAAGTAGATTATTTGTTGTGTGTTAACCTCAGAACACGCATCACTTTCAATTCAGTAAGGCTAGAATTGTGACTCACACAATGACCTGCACAAGGGCTACTTTCTGGACCTTTTTATTCATTGTGATGGCCGTGAAATAATATTGTTAAGTTGTATTTTTGGTACATCATTCAAGTTTACCAAGGACCATCCTCGCGCGCATGTTATCAAACCATAGGCAATATTTTTGAAACAATGTTATCTACTATCTTATTGGAATACAAATACTAAATGTTCTGAAAGAACATGAAAGTGCTTTGACGTACTGCAATTGATCATCTCGAGACATTTGATGAAGGACACTGAGGGTGACAGTTAATTTGAAACGAGCTGTTGTTAAAGCCACATGTTGATTGCTTCATGGTTGTAATAAACCATCATTAGCAGGGATGAGATATTCCTTGGAATATAATGAGCCCGCCCCGCAGCCCCCTCTCATACCCTACTTCCCCCTGGCCTCCCCTGGCACCAGCATTTCCCATCGCGTGCTCAAGCCCACGTGCAGGAGGCCTGGCACTACTGCCCCACCAAACTAGACTAATGTGTCTAATGTGCATTGTGAAGGACAATAGTGGGGGCAGGGTAACATATGTTAATGGAGGCTGGCAGAGGGGCACACATAGTCAGTGGGTCAGATGTGTTGGCATGGACACTGGGGGCAGGATTTGTCTGTTGGATTATTAAGTTTAATGTAATTCATCTTGATTTGTGTGTGGGAGATGGGGGGGGTTACGTTGGGTTTCCTCCCAAATAAGGTAATGTGGTCAGATCATGTGAAAAGTACTACATTTCCCAATATGTTTATATATGTCTATTGATAGGGCTCCTCTGTGTTTCCAGCAGCTATGCATTCCTGCTCAGAGCACAGGCTGTTCTATTCCTCCTGCAGTGACCAATGTCAAGTTGTCAAGCTGTGTGTGGTTGGATCCACTATTCTGAAATGAATTCAGGGGTCACTTGTCACTGGACCAGTGCCAAGTCTGTCTGCCATGGCCATCTCCCTCTTCTCTGTCAAGTCTAAAAGTATGTACAGCACAAGCACACCTGGCACTTAAAACATGGTCGGTCTACACTCATTTATTTTAGCTTAGCCACAAACACCATTTTGGCTACACTGGTCCAATGTACAGTATTGCTCCCTGATAGCCATGGTAGACGCTTGCAATGAGGCCTGTCATATTTCCCTAACGATCTCTAATTTGAACACATCTATCGGTGTCCATAAGATCTGGGCTAGGTTGTGAAAGAGTCTTTTGTGCTTTGTCTCGGATAAAGGTAGTGTGTGTATGTGTGTCTGTGTGTATGTGTGTCTGTGTGTATGTGTGTCTGTGTGTATGTGTGTCTGTGCGAGGCCGTGTCAAACATCCTCTCAGTATCATCAGTTTTAAATCCCAGTCCTCATGGCTAAATTAGACTCATTCTTGCATAATAACATGTTTAAGGATGCTAATATGAAGCTTTAAACCAAGCAATTTTCCATGTATCACAAGATGATCATGCTTGAGAGCACTTGGAGAGCATCTCTGATTAGCTGCTACTGTGCTTTTATTCATGTTCTTTCTGTTCTCTAAGACAAAGAGCAGGAAGGAAAGCGGGCGAGAAAGAGAGAGAAGGACAGAGAGAAAGAAAGAGAGAAAATGCTTATGGTTGAAAGAAAATCCAAAGAGGCGCTCATTGTGCTGTCATTACAGGATTTCTCAGCCCATCGTTGTGTACCTGGGCGACCATCACAAATAACCAATGCTGTCTCTGTCCATTTACTGGTTTGTCCTTAATTAGTGCCCTATTTCTCCACAAATCAGGACCTTTGACTGGCTACACGTTGCCAGGCACCTGAGAAGCAGTGGAAACCAATTACCTGAGAAGGCTTAGTATTGCATTTGAGCTTTCTCTCTGTCTCTCTCGTTCTCTCTCTCTCCCTTTTCACACTGTTTCTATATTTCTGTTATATTCAATTTCAATTGCCATCGACATGACAGAAATATACTTCCAATTTAGCCAATGCAAACGTCATCAAACTATGAGATAATGTACGACAGTAAAAAGATCGATAGAAAAGTCAAATAAACAGTGCACCTGCCACCTGCCATAACAATTTATTGCGCTATAGTACAGGTGTCCACTGTCTACATACTCGATGCTTGTTTGATGAATGTTGCTGTTACTGGATCAACATTGTGAATAGAACACAACCTGAATTGCTTCACTCTGCAGTTTCTGATCAGACATAGTGGTCTAGTAATCTGTCACCTTGCATTGTATGTTACCCAAATACCTCTTTTATTGTCTCTGTTTCTGTCTCTTTCTCTGTCTCTGTCTGTCACTCTGTCTCTGATAGACTCACATTAACACTAACATGCACAGGCAGGCGCTCCAAAAATCTTCTGCATAATAACAGTGTGTATTATGACCGTTATTTTACAATCGTGTTGATTTATTGCTCACCGGCCTACCCTCTCACCACCTTTCAACAGCCTGCACGATGACATCATCAGCCACAATGCCACATTCCTGTCAGCACCGCTCCCACCGATCTCATTATTCATTTGACTGGTCAGGCTCGGGTAGTCTCAAAGGTCAGAACATTTTCCGAATGCTAAATAGGACATTCCGTGTGACTTGTTAGGTTGTTTTGGAGTAAGTCGGCACTCAGAGGAGGTACCACAGAATCATGGGAGGAATAACAAAGGGGCATGGATGAATGAACCACTATAGAGGAGATAGCGAACACAGAAGATTGGCCAATTTCATGTGGGAAGGACTATGAAGTAATTAGTGATCCAGAACAGGGTGCATTTACCAACAGCTGCACAATAATCGTTTCTGTCAAGCTCTTATTCTTTTTTGTATTTTTTTTCTGTAACATAATGACATTCCTGCCTATGACAGCCTACTATGTCCTTGAAAAAGCCATCACCCTGTGAACACGGTGATCTCTCCAGTCTGCAGGCTTGCCCGTTTCTAGGACTGGAAGTGGGAGAACACAAATGGTGAGGAGAGTAGAAGACATTCAAAGAGATGATGAAAGGAGAGGACATGAGTGGCGGTGATGCGGTGCGATTTACATGACAGACATGCTCTCTGTGTCAATCTGCATTTCCATTTTCAGCAGACAAGCCTCTGAATAGGCGGATCAGTCCTAAGCCCAGCTGCAGATTCTTCAACTCTGCCCCTGTCTGCTGTGCAGCTGACCATGCCCCTGAGACAGAGAGAGAGAGGGAGGGGAGGGGAGGGGGGGAGAGAGAAATTAAGCTAGCCCTCATCGACCTCTCTGCTTTTAGATACAGTTGATCAATATTTCCTGGGAGTAAAACTGTGGCTTACTGTTCAGCTCCTGTGGTGCACTGGTAAAGACATCTGCTCATATCAGGTTACTGTTTCTATATGGAACCCAACATCGCTTTAACTGATTCAGAAAAACATGTTTTTTAATAGATAAATCTGGTTTAACAGTTATAATTATTGAAAACAATGTCAGTCCACGCCTACTATAAAACTGCAGCTTGCCTTGTTATGCCCCCACCCCTTTAGTGTCCGTGTTCTTGCAAACAGATTTAAAAAAAAATTATATATATATTAAGCCGTAACAGCAGTTTTTCCAAAAAGCAACGGCCACGCTGTCAACAAGCCATTTGTTGTATTTCGGTGGAAAATAATAAAATAAATGTGATGTGCTCTTTAACTTGTGTGGGGTCGCATCTGCTCGGCAGCAGCTGATGTGCGTTTGAATAGCGCGGTGAGCAGCAGATGCGTGGTACTCTTTGAGCTGTGGCCAGGGCGAGACAGCGTGCTAGCGCATGAAAGCCTGATTTATCTAATTCGCACTTTTCATATTTTCATAATACATTTTGAGCTGCAGTATGGACCGGTTTCAGACGGAAAGCGCTGGAATCAACGGAATCAACGAAAGCGCAGAGGAAAAGTACCGTGCCGTAGCGTACGACACAGCGCTCAGCACTTTGGTGGCTGTGGTTATTTATGTGGTGGTGAAAGTTAGCGTGGATGGGATTAGACAGTGGCGGGCCAGGATATCGGTTCTGATCGTTGGCTCAGGGCCCGTGGGATTGACAGCTGCGCTGGTCGCTGTTCGCTCGGGCAAGGTGCTGAAGCTGACTGTACTGGATGAGAGGTACCGGACGGCTCTGCTCTGCCGGCCCCAGCAGATCGCCCTCGACCCAAGAAGTGTGGAGTTCCTACTGAGACTCGGTGTAGACTTTGACAACATGGAGGGGTGCTGGCACAACGAACACTTCTTCACCAAAATAGGAGTGTTTCAGGAGTACATGCTGAGCATCTTGGAACAGAAAAAACAGAAGGTGGAAATCAAGGTGCATCTGGGAACCAAGGTAGCCTGGCAAATACAACCATAATCATATATGATTGACACAAGTACAATTGTTACTTTTGCTGTTAAGGTCTGCAAGATGCTGAACTGGCAACTTATGGTGTTGTCAACTGAATTTTTCTGTAAAATAGTGTATTATAAACTCAGCATGAAAATGCGTCTAACTTTAGTGTGTGTTCAAGAGTGTTCTAGTGAGAGAGTCAATGCGAGTGCAAGCTGATAAGTGTTAAGTCTCAGGTAAATCTCCCATTTCAGTCACAGGAATCTGTTGATGTGTTTGACAAATGTGTTTCTCAAAAAAGAATCAGACTGGTAGACTGCTGAGAACAGGTTAGAGAGAGAGACCAGCGAAAAAGGAACACCTCTCCAGGCTCTGTAACACTGGAGACAGGATAGATGCACGTTACATTTCTTTTTAAATAATCGTTTTCTCAATGAACGCTACAGATTTCCTTGCGGTTTATTTCCTGCTCATTCTGGTGTTCTTTGTGGCAATATTCTGTAACCTGACTAGAGATATGACTTGCCATAGGTTCATGGGTTCACCATTCAATGGGAATGGGCTGATGAAATATATGATAAATGGATGGATTCATGATACATGAATCAACTGATGGTGTATCCAGACTGAGACAAGTGTGATAGATGTGTCCTTTGGGTCATGGCCGGATTACCGCAGCTGCAGCAGATTGTCTGCAAAGTGCCACGATAGGTGATAAAGAAGAATAGAAAGAAGGGTTGGGTGTGGGTAACAAGAACACAAGTGTCAGGTGGATCAAAAATATAAAATACACAAATAAATGGTCTTAAAGATTCAGAGTAGGTGAATGAACGGATGGCGGTTGGCTCAGGCCTGTCTGTCCTTGCCTGCATAGTTGTCCTCTCCAGTGATGAGCAGTGCCCGTAGCAGTGTAGAACCTCTATCTGCCACCCCTCTGTCTGCTGACTTACATCAAGGATACCTTTCATCAGATATAACATCCGGCTGATTAAGAGCCTTAACATCGACCAAACCTTTTCATTTCAGAGGACCTTGTGTCTGACAATTGAGTTATTCCTCTTTGCTTGCCAGAGATGTTTGATCTGTGAAAGCACATGTTCTCTGCAGTCTAAATGGATTAAGCACACTTATAGCCTCCAGATGGTTTCTGCCTATATGTTTTTCGTAGTGTGAAGTCTCGTGTCCTTTGCCTTACTGAACACAGTTTATCCTACCTCTTTCTCTCTTCCTGCCTTCTATACTGACTATCTATGTGTCTGCCTGCCTGCCTGCCTGCCTGCCTGTCTGTCTGTCTGTCTGTCTGTCTGTCTGTCTGTCTGTCTGTCTGTCTGTCTGTCTGTCTGTCTGTCTGTCTGTCTGTCTGTCTGTCTGTCTGTCTGTCTGTCTGTCTGTCTGTCTGTCTGTCTGTCTGTCTGTCTGTCTGTCTGTCTGTCTGTCTGTCTCTCTCTCTCTCTCTCTCTCTCTCTCTCTCTCTCTCTCTCTCTCTCTCTCTCTCTCTCTCTCTCTCTCTCTCTCTCTCTCTCTCTCTCTCTCTCTCTCTGCTTGCATTACAGTCTTTATATTGCTAAGGTCACTGTGAAGATTCTAGTGTTTTATAGAGGGCAATGACATACACAGCTTCCTTCCTAACACACAGCAATAAATCACTAGGTATGTTATTAACACTGATGCTGAGTTGGAAAGGCCATTTTGAAGAAAATCCCTCTCTGTAGCAGATGTGTTCCATGTTCTGTCTCTCTCTCTATGTCTCTCTCTCTATTTCTCTGCCTCCGTCTATCCATCTCATTCTTTCTTTTTCGTCTTTTCTAAGTTCACAGAGGAATACCTGCGTCGGATCCCAGGTTGTGACTGGCCGCGAGTGATTGTTGTAGCTGATGGGTCTTGTGGAGACTCTTGCTCCGTGCTGGGCATCAGTTCTGACTACTCTGTAGAGTCCTGCCATGCATATGGAGCTAATGCCACCATCGAGAGACTGGACCAAAGACAGGTTTGAAATGCACACACGCACTCACATAAGTAATCGCTAAGCTCATCACAAATCCCTTTGAAAAGAAAATCTAAATGTTGGTGTGCGTTGTTGGGAAGAGGATAATCTTTCTAGATACACAGTGTTTAGACAGGATATTACAGCGCGAGTACAATCCACGTTTAGCCTAGCATCTCATCGAGCGAACAATGACCTGGACTGGTCCACAGCAGCTTGGAACAAACTGGAATTCAATGGCCAACAATTTGACTCTGTCTCCTTTGAGGGATGAGGGCCCAAGGCTCTTTACAACAAAATCATCCATATTGAAATTCTCCTCAGCACAAGGTCATGTGTCATGACAACCAGAGGGTCCGTGCTGTGCTGATGACTCAGTCGTGTTCCTGAGAAAAGCAAGCGGCAGGATGGTGGAATAATGAAGAAGGAGATATGAGACGGCGCACAGGAAATAAAGACGAGTGAATAACATGTTGGAAAACAAACAGCTGCTCTTTCGCCCTGCATGACCTACGGGCTGCTCCTGAGAGGTAGGCTAGAAGGGCTGACAGATGGACAGATCAGACAGACAGGTATGCATGCAGATAGACGGACAAATAGATAAGGCAGGCAGTCAAGCAGGCAGGTAGGCAGCTAGATGGTCAGACAGACAGGAAGACAGACAGGTAAGCCTGCTGGCAGACAGGCAGTGGATGGAGAAAAAGGTATGAGGACATGTTAGATAGAAAAACACATCTGAAATGTTCCCTCGGGATGCAGACGGATACATTTTACATAAGCAATCATGACACGTCCAGCTCACAGCCACTGAGCAACACTGATAAGAGACAGTTTATTTAAAATTCTGTTCGACATGGTTGTGTGTGACAATGTAATAACGTTGTTAACACTAAATCATCCAAAATCATGGTCTTCTTGTTCATTTTTTCATCGTAACTGATTCTGACTAGGAGGCATTACTCCACTCTGACAGAGAAGGTAGAGAGAGAGAAAGAGAGAGAGAGAGAGAGAGAGAGAGTGAGAGGGAGAGAGGGAGGGAGGGAGGGAGGGAGGGAGGGAGGGAGGGAGGGAGAGAGGGAGGGAGGGAGAGAGAGAGAGAGAGAGAGAGAGAGAGGGAGGGAGGGAGGGAGGGAGGGAGGGAGGGAGGGAGGGAGGGAGGGAGGGAGGGAGGGAGGGAGGGAAAAAAAAAGAAAGTGGGGTTTATTTATATCTATTTAGGTTCTCCTCAGATTACTGGGAGACAGTTTTATTCATATGTCGTCTCCAGAGGCCTGGAGCCTGGTAGCCAGCCCTTTCTGGCTCTGGTCATTTCCCTTATTTATTGAATTTGCCCAACAGGATACAACATGGTTAGTTTCCCTCTCCCCGTCCTGGTAGCTATCATCACTGTGTGATCACATCTAGTTCATCTAATTAATGTGGCAGACGATCAATTCTTATTTGAGGGAAGGAGTTACAGGGATGTTTGCTATTTAAACTATATACAGTCTCAAGTAAAGAGACTGTACCTGGACAAAGAGATTGTACCTGGACAATTCCTGCATTGGGATTGTTTTATATTCTTAAGGGAACATGACAGACAGTGAGCAACCAGGACAGGATAGAGGAGACAAACAGAGATCAACATGTGTGAGAACATAGAGGGGAAAGTTGGAAAGAGGTGTAGAGAGAAACTGAAGAGAGAGAGGTGAGAGAGGTTCAGTAGCTCATCTGCTGTATCACTTAATCAAGGGATCATATCTACCACTCCTTTCTGTCGTTAATCAAATAAAATTGTTCTAATGGTGATATTAAATATGCATAATCGATGTATTTGCTAATGTTGCTAATCAGTCTCTCTCTCTCTCTCTCTCCCAAGGTACCTACCCCAGAGATTCGGGCGCACAGTCTGTATTTTGATCTGTCTGCGTACGGCGTCGAGGCCCTTAGAGAGCAGAAGACCCCTGCGACCAAGCCAGGTTTTCACTTGAAGATCTACGGAACTTTCCGCCATCGCTACATGGCCCTGTTGTGCCCCGCCAACGATACCAAAATGGTCCGCTTCCTCCGCCACACCGTCAACTCCTCTGTAAGGGCTCCCTGCCCCATCTCTCTCACACATCAGGCATTCACCAAGATTCCTTGACGACACTGTCTTGCCAACACATTGGGACATAGGTGTACAGAAATATAGTCTTACATTTACATTTTAGCAGACGCTCTTATCCGTAGTCATTGAACAAATACACGGTTCAGTAGTTACTAATGTTGAGATCGTTTCATGCTCTCCCACGTAGCGCAGGAAATGGCCTCCTCTCTGCTTGGTCAGGCTACTGCTCTTGGCTTGTCCATCTTAATGCAGTGGAAAGAGGGCTAATAATAGCACATGAATTTCACACATACTTACTCCTTACCTTTCATTCAGCTAATGGCCTCCAACTACACCATTGTGTATCTTGGCTGATTACACAGTGTATGACCGCAAGTGTTTAAGCGTGTCTGAGGAAGGTGGAGCCTGAACCTCATTGGTTGTGTGTGTGTGTGTGTGTGTGTGTGTGTGCGTGCGTGTGTGTGTGTGTGCGTGGCCATCTGTGCCCTTCTGTAAATGGAGAGGAGAATCATTCCCCCAGCTCGATCCAGTGTTCCCTGACTCCTACCCGGCACCCAGCAGGGCGAGGCTGCCAAACATATTAAGATTCTGCTGAGACTGAGACAGGTTTCACCTTGAGATGTGCACAGCTGGTGAGCCATGGCCATAGACATAATGTTGCACATCCTCCGCTTGGCTAATGGAGGATGATGTCTGATCTCACCTCGCGTGGGCATCAACACTTGAGTAGGAGACCAGACACACACTGTCTTTCACAGCTTCCCACGCTCAGCAAGGCCGGGCACACTGCGTGACACATAGTAGGTTGTTCACACACATACGCTTGCACGCACACATCTACACACACTCCCTGTTACCTGGTTACGGATGGCTAGTGAAGGCCTAAGAAGCGCAGAGATGAGCAAAGAGAGAGACTGAGTGTGTGTGGTGTGTGTGTGTGAGAGAGAGAGAAATTGTTTCCTGTTCCTGATTTATATAGAAGATAGTTATTTCTGTAATTCCACTGTTGCTTTAGCAATATGAACATTTGTTCTTTCATTCCAATAAATCCCATTGAATTGAGAAATTGTTCCCACGTAAGATTGCCCCCCCCCAAAAAGAAATCACGTCATGCAAAGCATAACACTTTCTATAAAAAAATCGGATTAAATGTGTCATTTCTGTATACCCTCCTCCTGCAGATCATGAAGAATATCTTCCACCAGTCCTTCAACGCCTACAAGACAGACATCGAGCCCCGTCTGAATGACCTGACGCTGCACCGCATGCAGTGTAGCCGCCGTCTGTTTGAGGTCCAGCTGTCCCACCGCTGTGTCAGCGCTGCGTACATCGAGGGGGACAACGTGGCGGTCACCGTGGAGGGGGAGGCGGCACGCGTGCTCAACTTTGACACAGGTGTGTACCAGGGGCGTAGGCAGAATCATCTGTTTGGGTAGGCATCTTTTCAGTTGTTTGTGATGTGCACCCGGTGCATAATTTTTCGGAGATAACAAATAAAATGTGATTAGATTCTGAGGTTTTGACGTGTCTGAAGACACTTGAATGAATGAGAAGGAGAATATTGAGGATGTAACATGTGGAACTACCGCTTAGCTATTAGCTGTTTGCTCTTCCAGGCTGTGGCGTGAACCTGGGCATGAGGGGTCTGGAGTCACTGGGGACCTTCATCTACCGCACGGCCACAGCTGTGGACCAGAACGACATGCTGGAGGCCCTGTCCTCCAAGATTCAACACTCGAGGCAAGTTGCCGAAACCTTCAGACTGACTGGCCTGACCCACACTATGTTTGACTGAGAACATGAGATGGCAGGAAGACCAAAAAACATCCCTTCTACCCAGGGTGAGAATTACAGGGGGGTTTGTAGGGGGTCTTACCCCCCTAATTAAGACTTGGACCCCCCCCCAAAAGAGGTAAAAACAACAGGTCGGGGAAGTCGATACACGCCCTGGAGTAGAAGTTGATCCCCCCGATTGTCAATGTATGATTCCCACTCTGCTTCTACCATTGGACTATCCTGGCTCAGTGGGCTGGATTGGATGAGGACCCTGCAGGTGTAAAGGGATGTCAGTTCAATACCCCAAGAACTGCACGATCAAGGTGTGACTGACAGATGGAGAATGCGGATAACAAACTAGTGGTTGTGGTCGTTGAACTGTTTTGTTTTTTTACTGTATTGTCACATCATGATTGAATGGAGATTATCAACAGAAGAGACAGAACCCAGATGCCTCCTTTGTCCTGGGAGAACATGAATGAACGGGTGGACTGAATGACCATCCTTGGTAGATCACTGGTTTAAGGGAAACAGGAGCCAAGGAGATGTTTAGAACAGGATTGTTAGTTTGGATCCTGATCTTAATGTTACCTGTCGAGGTTTTACTTGTGGGGTTTTCTGGGTTGGTTTTGACGCTGTCGACTTTGAACTACAAACATGTAAATGGAATGTATTATCGATCTTATCCACATAAGGATAGAAGAAAATTATGGAACCTTAAAATGTGACTATTTTGATGACACTGTGGATTTGACCAAAGCTCAAAATATCACATTAATATGTTATTTCTATCGTGGTTTTGCCTTCAGTGCAGTGAGTTTTTGTAAACATTGAGATGTACGGTGTAGAATATAACACAGTATTGCTCTGTCTTGACACATGTAATCATTGTTTACTGTATGTGCCTATAGCTTTAGACATTGTATTAATTAAACATATGAATGAATGATATAATGGCATGTACACCATACTCTTCGTTTACTAAATTACACACAGTCCTAAATATAGGCTATCTGAAACGTTTGTCCAGGTAAATATGTACGATTATTAGGGAGTTAGGGTTATGCTAAATAGGGGTTGTTTGTTTGGTTTTGAAGGTTATGCACCTCACTGTCAAGTTATCGTTCTACTGCCATCTAACGGTATGAAAAGCAAAATGACGCCCACAGCAATAGGCCTAGTCTTTATAATTAACTGTGGATGGCAGCTTTAACCATTGCGTGTAACAATGATGACGCTAGTTTACAGGTCGAATGTGTCAAAGTTTTGTTATTACTAAAGAAAAGAACACATTAAGAAATTAAAGTTTTGTTATTATGACGTGGTGAACTTGACGTAGCTATATGCTAAATTCGTCACAGAGATAAAGGTAAATTCGAGTTCTAAATTGGCCTCACTTCTCAGGAGTGCATCTTTTAGCAACAGAAGACTACGACGGAAGATTGGTGATTACATTTCCGTGACCTCCGATAATGTCGGGAACAAAGGAGTTAGGTAAGGATTTCCTCTTCAAACGTTTTTGCATGTAACGCGTTGAGATATATGGCCTAACAGAAACCCTATAGCATGGAGATTTGATTGTCATTCCGCTTTTTGGGAAGGTGAATCCTCCGCATTTGAAGAAGAAAGATCCATTGGCCCCTAAAAAGCAGAAATATACGGCTGACCTGACAAGGTAAAATGACATTGGTCTGATTAACAGAGCCAACTTATTAGAGCTGAGTTCCAAGTCTATTTGACATCTGGTCTCTGCTTACTTTCAAGCTAATATGAAGCCCAAAAAGCCATCGGATATGCCTGGAGCAAAAATGGATGAAGGTGGGTTTTCCATGTTCTTTCTCTGCACATCTTAATGTTCGACTCAAAATGAGGGTTTGGCAAGTGAATAATGTGAAGGTCATGTCTGATGGACAGTTGTCTTTTAGGTCCCTGGGTGGGTAGGGATCACAGTGCTCCTAACTCCTCAGAGACAGAAGATGTCTGCTATCCCGTGATTATTCAGTTCCTGGAGAACCTGACAGATGAGTAAGATCCAGTTTCTTTATATCTCGTCTCCATGTTCACATTTTTTGCAAATGCAAATGACTTACTTATTCATTATCTCTCTCTCAGACAATGGCTGGCCCTTAGGCAAAGCATGCACAACCCTGTGAGTGCATCTCAACCTCGTTTTAGTGGAATAAATCTAGAAATGCTGCTATATTTATGAAACTGATGAGGCCACTCAAAAACAACCAATCACTGTCTACTATTCATTGAAGGAATCGAGAGAGAAAATGTCCAAGGCTTGCCAGGAGATTGTGAAAGTGATCACCATGACAGCGTTCCGACTCCTGGTCCCGGCCATCATGGAGGTGCTAAAACAGGAGGACCTGGAAGCTCCTGTTACTTCCAAAAGGTAAGTTATTGAATTACTCTTTAAATTCCATGCTTAAAATGAATGAAATAACAACCAAAATTGCTTTTAGAGCTGTTGGTTTAAAAGCCTCCTACCAACCGTGGGTCCCAAACATTTATATCGCTTTGTGAAAATGCATGTAATTGTGCACTAAATTGCTGACCACACTTGTAACCATAATACTTTGTAATAACTGTCCATGTAACACTGGACATGCACTGTATTAAGAGACAAGTTGCTTTTGCTTGTTTAAGACGACCCCAAAGCGCCATGCAGATGCCTGAGACAGACGACCCTCTGAGAACCCTCTTTGGGGTGACTGAGGAAAACTATTCTGCAGTCACTGAGGGCCACATCACCCTCCAGTTCACCTGAGCTGACCAGTGTGCTGGTGGGGGAGATCGTCAGAGACATTAACAGCAGCATCTCAGCAGTGGTCTCTACCTGGGGTAGTTTCTCACCAGTGCCCGGATGCAGTCGATCGGTCAAGAATGCCATCAAACAGATGGGTAGGGTAATCCATGTTGGCCTACAAAGGTTGTGCCTGTGTAAAAAGCCAGGGGAAACATTGGCCTCAGAGGAAGCTTTCTCAGAAGCAAGGAAGGCCAGCACTCTTATGGAAGTTTTATCCGACCCAGACTTCCAGAACAATTCCTCTAGAGCCGTCAGTGGGATCCTGAAGACACAAGCCATTTCATCCTCTTCAGAATCTTCAACTTGTGCCAGTGCTTCTGCCAGTCTGATGAATATGTGGGGCTCTGTTCCTCCCTCAAAGTCCACTCTCTCTCTGGCTCATGCCCAGTCGGCAGCCTCAGTGATTATCCAGTGCTTTGTCAGTGACATGGAGGACGTTTCCATGCACTTGTGGTACGAAAATGGAACAACTCCCAAACCGGAGTCCACGCTTTCCAAGGCCAAGATGATTTATGGCTCAATGCAAGCAAGGCTGAGGAATTTGTTCACACTGCCAAGCTCAACAGTGTCAGAGCAGCTCCCTGTAGACGAGGAACTAGAACTGTGCACCAAAGAAGTAATGAGCCTGATTCTGGATGCTTATCGTTCCGAATTTGCAGCGGTTGGATGGCCTACTTTAATAATGGATGGAGCTTCACCTATGTCCAGTCCTCCACAGAGGCCGTATATGGAACAGCTCATAAGTCATCTTGAAAAGCTGACCATGGCTTCATCATGGACTGAAATCCAACTGGACTCACCTGGATCCTCCACAAACGCAAACCTGTACAGCATAGAAAGATTGTCACCTGAGCGCATTCTAAACAAACTTAAAGATGGGGTCACTGAGGTGCTTTTAAGAAATTCAGTGGGTTTCAAATCAACCGCACACTCTTTTCCTCCTTCTGAGATCGATATTGATAATGGGGCCTCAGAGATCATCACATCTTTAGTTTCGGATGTAAAAGACATGGCTCAAGCTATTAAGGCTGTTGACGACCAAGGACAGGCTGATGTTGAAGAGCCACTAAGCACAGAGCGGGAGGCAACTGAATCCGGCCCCAGTCACAATACCATAAGACACCCAAGTATAAGTGAGAACATTTTTTCTGCCACTGTGAATCTCTACAAAAACCTTCAGAAAAAACTGTCCCAAGGTTCTAAGAATGAAAAGCCAACCTTTATGTGTGAAGAAAAACTTGTAACTAGCACCCACAGTGGGCTTGATGAGAGAACCATCTTTGAGACTTTTTCTGAGGCCCAGTCAAGTCTTCAGCAAGATAGGTCCAACTCTGAGGAGCTCTCCCAGCTTCAAAGCATGGTGGAAGCCATGTTGAAAAGCCTAGAAGGAATCAAGGGTTTTGATGAGGAGCCCCTGAGCACGGTCGTATCGGGATCTGAGAAGATGCTGGAGGGCATGTCCTTCTCTCTCCCAGGAACCCCCATCCCCCAAAATGTCCCTGTCATTGCCAGCCCGATCGTCAGAAGCACCATTTGATTGATACAAGTATCCAAAGAAAGCCTGCACTGTCACCCGGAGTGTCAGATGTGGTAAGCATCATTCTGGACCACGTGGACCCCAAATATATACAGGTAGCCACATCTCCTGGAGATGGTCCCACCACAGCCCTCCAGAGACTGGAACAACTGAGCTCCGAGGGCAGGATTAGTGACCTCTCACGCGACCTTGTTGATCAGCTGCTAGGTGCGATGTCTGATGACAGGGACACACTACTAGCGGACACGAGCCCACCTGGGAGAGGCGTCTCGGACACTGTCCTGTCCGGAAGTCTGAGGTCTGAGGAACAGCCAATGAAGTTGTTCACCTCAGAGCTCATTTACAGCTTCACAGAGGAGTCAGTTAAACGTTTACTCCTCCCACTCCTCCTCCCCCCTCTGGGAACCTCCCAGAAGGTGACAGCCTCTCAGGAAGTGACATTGTCACCCCACGTCTCCACAGGCCCCGGAAACAGACCCTGCTCCGGATGCTCAGTGGGTTCAGACAGCTCAGTACTCTATAATGACACTGTGAATCTTTTCACTAAAGCGATGGTCCAACAAGTGATGGACATTCTGTCCCCGGATTCAAAGTCAAGTGCCAAATCTTCAACAAGCCATACTCTGTCTGGCATATGTAATGTGAAAAGCAATCCATTTGATGGGCTACACAAAGAAGAGGACAGTACAGAGAAAAAAATGATTGTCAAGAAGGCCAAGAGTACATTTAACATTGTGGTAAGGCCATACATGGTCAGATATTTTACACACTTTTCACACATTTGGTATGATGACATGGTATTTATAGTGATAATATAAAGCCAAATGTAATTTGTTATATTCGAAGAGAGTAGACTAGACTAATACTGTCCTAATCAGTTAATTAAGATACTCCACATTTTTTCCCATAACTCCAATTTTTTTCTGATTTTTCCGACGATGTCCAGTCAACTCAGGCAGCAGAGGACCAATCCATCTGCATCTGTGAGTCAGCAAGAGAGACTATACAACATCGATTGTTTCTAGGAAAAATATTTTTACATTTCAAAGCATTTTCTATGGATGTGGATGGACAATTGTCTCTCTGATTCTCTCCTTACTCCAGCTTCATGCAGTGTGTCCCAGCAGGCCCCAGAAGAGGTACCACCTGAAAACCAGTCTCTTCTAATGCGGATCTTCTCTGCCATGACTAAAGGCCTGTGCAACCCGTTGTTCAAGGAGGCCTCCATGACCCAGATCCAGTAGCATAATTTACTGTTTTATCAATCTGCTGTGTCTTTTTATGCAGTAAATAGAATTGCATTCATTTCATTCTTTTGTATCTCATGTATTTCTTTTTTATTGTTTTCATGGTTCCATTACTAAAATGTTATCATATTGCTAGATTGGAGTGGGAGCAGTTAAAAGGCAGAGTAGATCATGTTGTGGAGAAGCACTACTTGTCATATTTGCAAAAATAAACGTAACATCCTCATAGCAACCAATGAATGGTTTGGCAGTAACATTTTATAAATCCGATATTGAAAAAGATTAGACAGAACTAAATGATTGGATGGCATTCGGATCAAATTGAATGATTGAATGGGCTACTTGTTTGTCTACCTACCTCCCGGTAGAAGTCAGGCAGCCCATTCATGTTTTTGGGGGGAGTGGCTTTGAAAGGAGGGGGTGGGATAATTTGGTTTCAATCCTACTGGGACAAGTTAAAGTATGGGATCATTCAAAAAAGGATTTGCTTTGACACTAATTATGAATTATGACATTAAGACAGAATCATGACAGCATAAACCTCAACCTTTTAGAAATGATGTCCCTTCCCAAATAATCAAGCGACAGAAATCCTACAAATATAAAGCATATAGCCTATACATAATGCATCTGCATTGTAACATCAGAGTGTTTACAATGTATGTGGAACAACACAAATATGACAGTATTTACAAAACACAAATTGTAATTTGGTTTGTTACTGTTTGTTACTGTTTGTGTGCATTCCCTCAGGGAGTCTCACCTTTCCATAACTGTGAAAGTGAGGAAACTGTGAAACTGTGAAAGTGAGGAAATTCAAGTAGGTGCTCTACCTAGGGGTATTCTGCTTTTCTATTCACAAACCATGTAGAAAATACATCATACAAAAGGCATGTGTGAACTCCAAAGTCGGCTGGACCAAAAACAATGTCTCTTTCCGTAAGAGAGAAACCTTTAAATTAAGTCTTAATCTGAAGTGACAAATAGAGGCTTTTAAATGGGACAGGGATACTACAATATAGTACTATAAAGTACATCATACCCTCAATGATATTGATTCACTGATTCACATGCTGTGATATTGGCATTTATGTAGTCCCTATTTTGCCCAGCCTTTTCACCCTGTAATGATCACCCTCGTAGTTATAATAATAACACAGGTGTGGGTAACTGTGGATATACCAACAGTTTCACCAGGGTGAAACAGCACAAGCGAACAGCTTGACGCTTGTGCTGTTCCACCCACCACTTCAATACAGTTCTGTTCTTCATGTTAGCAGAATACAAATGTTGTTCCATTTTGAGAGTCCACACATGATGGAAGATAAAACATGCTTCCTGTTCAAGTAGTTGACTCAAGGTTCAGATGAATCATGTCTGTAACATGTTTCTGTCCACACATCTCACCATTTCTAGTGAAATTGTGTGGTCTACCCCTGGCAGTAGACAACCATAGATATATAATCATATCTATGGACTTCACCCTTGTGTAAAGCTTCGGGTCATTATGACCCTTCAGTCATTATGACTGGAAGGCAGGACTAGGGTTAAACAAAAATCATCATGCGGGTGTTTCCCTTGTCATCGTCATCGTCATCACTGTCTTCACCCTCCTCATCCATTGTCGCCTATAAAGTGAGAAATGTATACATTGAGTTAAGTGTTTGCATTTCAGTTGTATTATGTGTCGATGTCAGAAATCAAACTCTGTTACTTTTTTAACAAACACCTTCTCCCCACCCTTTCCCTTCGTACTCTCCACCCTAGTTAGTTCTGTGAGGCCGCATGAAAATACCTAACCCATAGTAGCCTATAAGCAGTGTGTAGTTATACATATGTTAATATATACAACAGGTATTTTTGAATTAGCCTACGGATTTGAAACATGTTGATAATCAGAATGTATTTTCTGAGTATATAATAATAGTTACACAGATTTATATTTAACTTATTACTGTATCCTTTCACTTATTTATAATAGCAAAGGCATAGAACTTACCGTCATTGTTCCGATGGTAATTCTGCGGAAGACAAGTAGAGGATGGCTTTATAAGCTCATGCCAGAAACTCAACTGGAAAAGTCAGATGAGGACTCCTCCCCCATACCTGCCTATTGTGTTGGAAAGCCCCTGACACATCAAAAGAAAACATCTTATATAATTATTGGATACAGAGTATATGCACTAGCATAATCCCATAACAAATATTTATAGTGCATTAATCGATTTAGCTGAAAAAGTGAACTTGCCTCTTGCAAAAAGGAAACCAAACGGGTTATTGGGTGACTGGATAGGCCTATAATCAAATAATATTTCTACAAAGCATGAGGCAAGAGACCACGTGAGAATTAATGTGTAATTAATGTGTACTGTACAATCATATAGGCCTAGTTGTATAGTATATATGTATTTATATATAACTGTAACATAGTTATGTTTATGTGACTATTTCTAATACAATGTTGCACACGTGCACACGTTAATAACTTTAAAATGTAAATTAACGCAAATGTACGGTAAACCTAATATGCGAACCTATAAATACGCACTGTTGAAAGGAGTGACAGTTGCCTCTTTAATTTCCTTAAAGCACGAGACTGTCTTCACTGTAGGTTTCGTTTGCAACGAAATAAGTTTCATTTCTGGTCTGGCGCAGGCAGCTCAGTGTGTTTGCTTTTGTTTCTGATTGCTAACCAAGTCACAACAACACACCTTGCCGAGTCGAATGAAAATGATGTATTAAATTAGCATATCCTTTTATCCAAAGTGACATACAGGAAAACATTTAACCTGTGAACTCTTGATTTGCACTTCAGTGCTTTGCGATTAAGCAATCCCATAAAATCACCCTCTCATCATTTTATGAGTTAGGCTAGGCCTATGACTAATCTGTTTTTGTATGTCCTGGCTTATTGTGTGCCTAAGGCTACGTGGCACACAACATCGGGGTGTGTAGCCTACTGTAGGTATAAAATTCAGGATGTGCTTTATGGTTGAACAGGCAGACTTGGGTGTGTGTGCTATATAGGTTTGTTGTCTCTGTTTGACAGGGTTAAGATCAGCAGATTTGGTTTTATCTTCTAAGAATTGTACAAACTGTAAGCGCATTTAGGGTGTTAGGGTGCTTCTTTTTCATATTAGCCTATAATATAGTCTAACATATTTGAAACATCAGCCCAATCCACGATGATGACACTGCAGAACAGTTAGGCTAAGTGTATTAAATCCAAACAATTCAGGCAACATTTGCTTTAAATTTAGGCCTATCCATATTTTGGTAATCCTCATTTATGGTCTTCACAGACATGGAAATATACAAATGATTGATACACCACATCGTTTCAGTTGCAAAGGTTTGTACAGTTTTTATTGGAACAGTTTTTAAAGGGTTTTTTTTCCAGAAAAATGCGTTCTGCTTTAATTTTTTATAAAGGGGTTGTGTTTCTCAGCAGGGCCCCCCCCGAGCCGCCGAACCAAGCAACACAGACAACCAGAAGCCAACCGGGAAAGGGGAATTGGAACAAGTATTCGTTTGGTTTTGGTTTTGGTTGCTTCTGTAGTCTAGGTTTTTTGGTTCGTGGTTTGAGGTCAGTGCGTTATTGTAGCACTGGCTCTGCACGCGCCGCTCCCTGCCGAACATGTACCTATGGGAACACGACGCATTGGACTTGTACCAACGGCAGGCAGCCCCCATCACAGCCTGAATCAGGGCTACACATGGTCCAAGTTAGCACACGATAGAAGACAACTGCACATGTGCATGCGCGGAGGCACCCATGTACAGGGTCTCATTACAGCGCACCCATGTTCAATTGTCTTCTATCACGTGATGCGTGGCCTATGTTGGCCCTGAGGCAGGGTGTGAGGTGTTACTGCCTATTGCTGGCCGCATCTAATGCGTCGTGTCTTCATGACAGGACGGCCAGGGAGTGACGTGACCCTGCCCTTGGCAGCGGGGATTTCTTCGCCATCTCTTCCTCCTCTTCTCTCGCCTCCTCACTAAACACATTGTGGGCAGATTATATAATAATTAATTTACATTATTACGTTTTTGTTTACAGTTTTTTCATTACTGTTATTGTTTTGGGTCATCTGTTGTAGGTGGACATGATGAGTGTTTAAACTTACACAGGTATGGGTTATTCCCATGAATGTCCAATTACAGCAAGCAGAAAGGGTGGGGCTCCATGGAGTGGGTGCTCCAGAAGTAACCGATTAAAGATCGAAGGTCACAGTCCTGAGGAATAACAAAGTAGGAAGACATATGACAAATGTATTTTACCCGAGGTTGGATTTATCTCATTCATATAACTAGTATAATTCATAAATATACAGATCCTGACAAAATGCAGTACACTTCATACCAAGTACCCATTGTTGTCATAAATTACATGTTCTAAGCATACAAAGTTTAAAACACAAACTTTAAACACACATCTTAAATATGTTATGTATGTCCCAAAAAATCCAACTCACCCCATGGTTTCTGCAGCGGGGGTGAACCCACAGCAGAATAGAAAGGACTGGTTTAGCTCCGGGTTTTCTTTTTATGTTCAGTGACAGTGCCGCCCCACCCATGAGTCTCCTCCCAGAGCTGACGACAGCCATCACAGGAAAGCACCCAAATAACCCTCAGTACACCCTGTCTGCTATAGTGCTGCGATCCTTCTCTTACTTTCAATTCCTGCTAAATAACACTTTCCTTTCTGTTTATTCCAGATACACCTGTTATAATCTTTCAAACTGTATTTGCAGACTTAGGGTTCAGATACACAGACAAAACAACACATGAAATACAGTACACACAAACACAATAGAGGATGGAAGGTTTAGAAAAAGAAAGGTTGTTATAGAGCAGTGGTTCTTAACCCTGTCCTCAGGGAACCCCTGTCTTGCATGTTTGAGATGGTTCCCTGCTCCAACTAACCTCATTCAAATACATGGGTTGTTATCTAGCTCTGTAGAAGCCTGGTAACGAACATGCATTTGAATCAGGTGTGTTGGAGCCAAGAAACATCTAAAACATGCAGGACTACTTGTTCTTGTTTAAAAAAACACCGTGTTTGTTAAAACCAAGATGACCTCATTTTCTGATTCATTATCATGAACACACCCTCTCATATCTCTATTGTGGTGCACTATATGATAGCGTGTTTAGATAAAGCCTTGCCTTGTTGCAATAAATACTTGAATATGATTAATTCAATTGCCCAAGTATAACCACCCTGCTCTAGAGTCATTCTCTCCTGCCTTCAGTTTCCTAAATCTTCATTGGGAGGGTTTGGGGTTTATCAATAGCCTGACACTAACACACACAGTGAGCTCCAGTGCATGCAAGCTACCCCTCTGGTGGAATGAAGCTGCCATTTAATCACTAAGGGTTTGTACTGGAGGCTCTCTGGAACGTTGTCACTGAAACAACTTTGCATGTTGTTAGAAGGTACATAAATGAAATATTGCACATCGTGTACAACAGTATAAATTAGGATCACGACTCTTTCTGTATTAAAGAACACAAAGCCCGTATCTGCAGATGTGTACCGTAGCTACAACCGGATATGAAAGATGTGCAGGATGTGCTTTGTGGTTTAGCCCTCCCTGGTACACTGAGGCGTTTCAAGAAAGCTTGGCTACACAGTCCCCCTGCTTTCTACTGGCACGTATGAGTCATTGCTATGAAAGAAAACCAAGACAATATTTTTTTAATATAGTCATTTTCTTTATTTAGATTTTTTGTAAAACAATTAGCACAATTTAACAGTGGCAGCTCCATGCAAATTATCAAAGCATTGGTTGGAATGTTTGCCCAGTGCAGTTACAGGGCAGGTGTGTGTGTTAGAGAAAGGTGGAAAGCAGAGTCAGATTAAGCACATATCAGCCGTCAAAATACCAACAGAAGCCACTAGCAAACACTGCTGGGTCAAAGAATGCCACTCAACTGTACCACAAGTACATTGGCCATGGACCAATACTGAGGAACTCCAGCCTACCTTCCCTCACCCCTTTGTAGAGGCCTATTGGCTGAATGATGGACAGGTAGGGTCAGGGTTTCCACTTCTGTCGAACACTTGCCTGAGGCACAATGTCTCAGCAAATGGGGTTTCCAGTATTAAAACCAAACACAGAAACATCCTGGTTGAGGGAGTGCCCACACACATTCGAGCAATCTGTGCTCACCAAACCCTGTGGTTTCCACTTCCCATAACTTTTGTCAGAGCACATGAGGAAATTACTTATTGCATAACGTTGTCCTGCTGAAACAGGACAGACAAACATCACTGGTAAACTATCTGTCTCTGGGAAGGAAGAGTGCAACTACACAACCAGATAAGAAAGGATTAGATCAAGGCCAAGAAGTAACATATGGGAGTCTTCAGTTTATATCACTTCCGAATCCTTTCTAATCTTATTCTAGTTGCTCCGGACCAATCCTGAGATGTGATGGTATGGGAGTGAAGACACAGAGGTGAGGAGGGAAAGGCCAGCCGGGCTTGTAGGCTCAATGTCCATTAGGCCAAGTGGAGCTACAAAGACGGGTACAAGTTGCCCATAAAAATATATATTTACACCCAAAAAAACAAATGAAGACTGTCGGACCAAACTTTGTAACTCCTCTCCTGCATTTGTTGTCGTGAACAACATCTACCTACTCAAACTGTGCACTGCATAGGGGTGAGAAGAAATGAAAACTCCCAAAGACTCTCCTCGCTGTTTACCTTGATGTTTCCTGCTGCCATTTGCAGAACATGCAACTGAAAGCATAACTTATCTGTTGCTATATGAAATAGGGATAAGGAAGTAAATTAAAGGGATGTGTAGGGATAACTATAAAGTAAAAGAGGGGAAAAAAAGATGTTCCAATAAGTATTGATTGCATTGTCCGACAGTTATGTCCTTCCTGCGCAAACAGGTAATTGGAGATCAAATATTTCTTGATTGGATGTCTTGATCTTCCTTCCCCTTCATTTGCTGTTCTTTTCTCGCTCTCTCTCTCGCTCTCTCTGTCTCTCTCCATTCGGCCTGTTGTTTCACTTTAGTGCTTGGACAGTTCGTTGGATAGCCAGTCCAGTCCTTCGTAGAGTCCTGTTCCCTGGGTGGCACAGGTTGCCTGCACATGCCACTGAGGAGCAAGACAGGAGAGTGGTATGAATATGAAAGCTGTGTGTCTGTGTGTGTCTGTGTGTGGGGACCCGTTTGTGCGAGACACAAAGAAACTCACAGTTCTGCTGCGGAGGCTCTGTAGGCCCAGTTTGTCTGTGAGGTCACTGACGGCCATGGCATTTGGAAGGTCCTGCTTGTTAGCAAACACCAGCAGCACTGCCTCTCTCAGCTCATCCTCTTGCAGCTGGACAGACAGAATAAGCATTTTTGGGGGGGGGGTTAGACAACTTCAATACAGTCTCAATATTTAATGATCATGTAACCCAGATCACCATGTCCTCATGTCGACTGATGCTGCAGTCCTCGTGTTCAATTCAGGTGGACTGACCAACGCGGCACTTGAAAATATATCGCAATCTGCATACACATAGTAAGGTATTGGGTCAGTTAAATACCATCTTAGAAAGTTCCTCTGCAGACTCTGCCACTCTTTCTCGGTCATTACTATCCACTACAAAGATAAGGCCCTGGAGGGAGAGAAAGAACAGACAGAACAAGAATGAAAAATCATTCCAACCGTTTCTTCACCATCGAACTAGAAACACAGGTTGATGGTGTTTGTATGTCCCTTTGGATACAATTGTCAGTTAAATAAATATAATGTGAAATGTATTCAACTTTGGACACCAGTTTTGAAATTAGCCCAGCCCTTTGGCATACTTGCCCCATGTGCATTTGGTCCTGGTGTGTGTGTGTGTGTGTGTGTGTGCATGCATAGTGGTTTGTGTGCACACACACCTGTGTGTTCTGGAAATAGTGTCTCCAGAGGGGTCTGATTTTGTCCTGGCCACCCACATCCCAAACAGTGAAGCAGATGTTCTTGTATTCCACTGTCTCCACATTGAAACCTAAACATCAGACCAAATATCTTAAAATGAACTAATAGGCCTGGGCAAAGGCAGATTCTAAGAAGATATACAAATAACAAGAAAACAGATACACTGATTTGTCCTTTTTCTAACACTGAATCTCTTACCAATAGTTGGGATAGTGGTCACTATTTCTCCCAATTTTAATTTGTACAAGATCGTCGTTTTCCCTGCTGCATCCAATCCAACTGTAAAATGCCAGAACACAAATGGTTAGAGCTAGCTGCTATCTCTTATCATAGGGCAGGAAGAAAAGATTAAGGTAGGCAGGCTAGCTAGTTAGCTAGCCACATTACGGAGACAGGGACCCATAAAATTCGAGATCCGATCGGTATCTGGTTGGTTATAATTATAACTAGCGTAGCTAGTCTAGCTAGCTAACTAACGTTAGCGTAAACAAGCCTGGCCCAGCCGTACCAATATGTAGTGCTAGCTAGCTAGCTAACTTATTGGCCCTGATCATGACGTACAGTGTACATGATTGATATAGGCTAAGCTCTTCAGGCATTAGCCTCGAGATATATTGACAAACTAGCCAGCTAGCTAACAACTTAACTTCTCCTACAACAAGCCAGAACAATATTGGCTAGCAAGCTACTACACTAGTAAGTTTAACCACATAATTCAATGACGTCAATTTACAGCGTTTCGTCAATGCTACTACCGTACATTGAAGTTATGTAGCCCACTAGCTATATTGACGAGATTGGTAAATATATACTACTGATAGTTATTTAAAAACAAGTAGGTTAGTAAACTGATTTAATACTAGCATAGCTAAACTAGCGTAGTTGCTATACTTCTGAACCGCTAACACTGTTCAGTAGCTAACACTTACCCATCAGAATTCTCATTTGTTTCTTGCCAAACAGTCGAGAAAAGATTGACGAAATGGTGAGCCCCATTTTTTAATTTAAATTTGGGCACGTTTCTTAAATGTTGCTGATATAATACAAAACGTGTGGTTAGCTCAGTTTATGACTTCGAAGTGAGGAAAAGGCGAGCACCGTTCGTGTCCTTTCCTGATGCCACGTCCGGGGCCAACGTGGAACTCACAACGTCATGTGTTTTGAATAAACTTTATGAACAACGCTTTACAATAAGTGGTGAATAAATGAAATCGATGAACATTTGATTGGATGAGGCGATCGGGAAGCTAAAGCAAATACACATTAATAAAAAATGTACTTCACAAAACAGACTTGAAAAGATGGACAAATGATATAGACAAGGACAGTAGTAAGTTACAAAAAATATATGCTTTACACTGTACTAACCCATCGATTTCACTAGAGGTCACCCGGATCAACAACATGTCATCAGCCGTTCATGTTCTTAGAACCATTTTACAAGAACTTGTGTCTCTGTCTCTAGATGTAGTTTCAAGTTCATACTTCAGTGTGGGATTGTGTGGGTTTGTCAAGAAGCGCGAGTAGGCTAGTTGAGTCATTTTGAATAATTTTCCAGATTCTGATTTTGTACACAGTGATTATTACACATAGGGCCTAAAATGTAAAGAAATATGCTCCTGCTATTATAATTTAGGTGTAATAATATGAACACAGAGTAAGAGACTACATTGTGGACTTAATTGATGTTATAATTTGAATTTAATTTATAATATATTTCTGCCAAGAAAGTTGGTCATCATCGCCTATTACACCTAGATATTCAGAACAGTTTCATTTAGCATATTCTATTCCATTATAGGCAATGGAAGAAACTCTTAGATTAATATATTCTTATACCTTTTAAGATAAAAGGCAGTATTTTACTCGTTTTCTCTGTCAGATGTGGAAAACCCAAACTATATTGGCGCCAATGAAAAATCCCAAGCCAACTCCTATTCACCAAAGAAGCTCACACACACAAAGAGAGAGAGAGAGAGCGTCAGGTGGGAATTTTGCAGCAGGTGGATTTACAAGCAGACATGTGACTTCACAGGTCCAAGGTGCATGCGCTCTGTCAACTTAGGGCTGTCTGAATGTTTGGAACATGTAGTTATTAGTGCAGCATATGTAGTGGTTGTTAGCTCATGGACTGAACAGTTTGGCCCAGACAAAGGAACCGAACAGTTTGCCCCAGACGTTCTGAATATAGGCTGCAGAACAACTTGGTTGTCTATGATTACTGGAATATTCTGTTAACCATGGAAGGAACATTAAATGTCACACAGGTAATGAAAATTACCTCTCACCTGTTGAATTCATGTGCCCATGACTGCGTTGACCTGATACTTGATCGTTTTCAGAACCACAACCCACATGGGTTTAGCGCAACATTTATCCTGTGCCTATTTTTCTTTCAGATTGAAACTCTGTCAGCCGTATATATAGTGTCGCTATCTTTCAGGTAAGATTTGTGTTTTAGAATTAATTTCTTAGACATATAAAGACAGTGATTATTTTATCAAATCCAACAGAGACAGACACGTTTAGGAGTAGATTTTTATCAGATGCTGTAAGCTCTCTTGTACTGCCATCGTTTTGCAGGACTGGTCAAACCAGTATAGTGACTTGTGACAGAGAAACTTGAATTCCATTCTGATTATAGCTCAGTGCATTTATTACAATTTGTACAGAGAGAAAATTATTCCCAAAACTCCTCCCAAGTCTACATTTATGTATATTTTCATGTTTAAATACTGTAGGCAATAAGGACAGTTGTGTAGCACAAAGTGGTTGTGTGTGTAAAGGGGTGGAGGGGGGACTGGTTAATGTAATCCATTACACTCTTTCTTTCATAGTCATTATTTTCCTTGACAATCTCTTTACTTACTATGGAGGATCACAGACTCATATAATATAGTTTTCCTTTAATAACTGGATGTCTGTTGCTTTATTTTACAGTTTAATTGGAAGCTTTTCTGTCCTTGTGGTTTCCATTGTCAAGTGCCGGCATCTGCAACGACAGGTGTGTTGGATAAAAACAAGGCTAAAGTCAACCTGCTTTTACACAGCTCATGCACAACCTGTCCTGGAAACAAAGACAAAACAGTGACAGTTATCATTAGTCTGCTTTTCAAAAACATGCCCTTTCCAACTCCCCTGTCATTCCATGCTACATGTATCATAGGACAGCAACAGTGAAACTGACAGCTTCAATAACATATTTTTCCAACCGACATGTCGTACCAGAGAGTCAGTCAGTACAAGATCTCTGTGCCTTATCTGCTCCACCCAAGCAAGGAGAAGCACAGCACGTGCAGGAATACAGAAACCGCCCCTGATTTCCTTTGTGAGACCTATAGGAACCTCCATGTGCCCTTTCGGCTATCAGAAATGTATGGCAGAAATCTTGGTCACATATTCTGAGTAAATATTGCCATGTTATGTACATACTGTTAAGGTATTTAAAAGCTATACAGACACACACTCCCAAAGCTGCATAAAATATGTTCACAGTGAAACAAATGTGTTTTTCTTTCTGTTTGTGTAGGTTAAGCCACTGGTACAGCTGGCCCTGGCTGATCTTCTGGCTGCCTTCATTCTCATGTTCATCAGCAGCATGAACTTCACCCAGCCTGGAACTTTCTACTTTGTCCAGAGTGTAACTGTCTGTATGCGTGCTTTGCCTCTGTCTCTGGTAAGTCCCTTTCAGTTCCTAAACTACACTTGAAAACTGGCTGAGTCATTTTAAAACATTTCAGATTACTTAGCATCCTTCGCAAAAACAGTGAAACTATAAAGCAGGCCAAGCTTTTTTCTGCGAGGGACAGATCATTTTTCCTTTCTTTAATGTGGGGCCGGGTCGGTCCGTAACAGAAAATTACAAGGGCCGGAGTGACTACCAGTATTATTGTGGAGATTGTATTCATTATGCGAGATTAGTTTATTATTTTGTTATGCACCGTACATCCGTACATATCAAGAGATATATAGCCTATTAAAAGAGCATTATTACTATCGTAATTGCTTTTTTCATATTCATTGCTATTGAAATCAAAACATTTACTTACTTATGCATATTAATCAGTGTGAATTAATTTTTGTTTAAAAAGTTAAAAAAGGGGACCCCTGCTATAAAGTGACTGACAACTGAATCATAATGGCACATTCACCGTTGCAATATAATATAGAGGGACCTACTGTTCTTTTAAAATGAACTTTTCCTCCATAAACATGTGAGGTCATGTTTCAAGTTATGTCAAGGCAGATTGTATTGCCCTGCTAAGGACACTGCAGTTACACTACAGCAGACACCATGAAGCAATGTTAATAGGCAGTGCGTTATGTGACGAGGTTACGGCCATCTGTACCACTTGCAGGTAAAATGTCTTGAGAAATCCTTTAAGGTCTGGTCTGTGTTATCGCAGTTTAAAACGTTTGAATGAATCTATCTATCTATGTTGTGTTACAGATGTTTTACTGCGTATCATCTCTGCTTGTGATGGTCTATGCCTGGGAGTCCAAGCATGCAATCGAAGGATGGAGGGAGAGACCATCAAACATTGAGGAGGTGAGAACTCACAAAAATGTGCTTTAAATTCAGTACCCAACGCCTCAGATCAGTACACCTTCCTCATCCCACACTGCTGTTTCTTATGTTGTTCTTTATCTCCCATCTCACACCCTCCTCCTTTTCTGGTTATAGCCCTTTTGCAGAAGAAGAGTTGGAGCTGTTTATGCTGCTGTGTGGTAAGTCAGTCCTACTGTTCAGCTTGATGTGACCTATTTACTTGACAAACGCATGTCATCTCATGATTCAACTTCCAACTTGGTTTTTGTTTATGTTTCACAGGTTGTTTCCAGTTGTGTTTTACCTGCTGTACACACTCACAGACACTTTAACCCTTGCCCGCATCCATCCGCCAAGATCAGACAACCTCATGGACGACAGATACTGCACCAGGTAAATACAGCACTTTGCAAAGTATCTCACTCATGTTTGGAGCACAATGCCCCCATCCCTTCTGGGCACTTTGAACCAGCAAACACAAGAACACAGGAGAATGTATTGCCTTTGTGGATACTACTTTATACATCATGTCTTGAATGTTCTAAAACACAGTCTTCCATTTTTTGTCTCACAAACTTGCTGCTGTTTTTCCTACCAGTTGTATCCCGCTTCTACATATCTGGACGGACCCCTGTTCAAATAACGTGAGTGTAGAAACATCAGAGCAGTTTTACTGCTTACCATGGCTCACAAATTGATCAGGAAATACATGCTCATGGGTGATGAACATGACCACTGTTTTACATTTTACAGGAAAAGATCCACGACTTGCTTATTCGAATCATTATTTTCATCTTCGTAATACCAGTTCTTGTCTGTTGCACAGTAAGTGGCATCTCTTGAGTCACGTACAGTATATTTGTTAATATACCTCAAAATGTCTGACAGAAGTCAGCGTTGAAAAGGTATGTATTACAATGCAGTTGTATTGATGTGCCCATGCAGGTTTTGTACTATAAGATCGGCCGTTGGCAGCTCAAGTATGCGGAGGACGGACTATTTCCTGTGGAAGGAGACGGACACTCCAGGAGGAGACTCAGAGGAGCGTTCTCCTTAGCTCGTAACATGGTGCTGGTAACCATCTTCTGCTGGGACACCAGGTACAAAACATACACACACACTCATACCGTCTCACACATACACATGCCACATACACACTAACACACACACATACCCAAACTTTTAATACATATAATTTGATTGTAATTCCATGTTTTTTTCCATTACAGTCCTGCTTCTCATTGTACTGTCAATGACAAATATACCCCAAGAGCAACTATTCCCTCTCTATGTCATACAGGTTTGTTTCAACACACCTTTAGACATGTTTACCATCCGTATGTAGATCACAGTATTGATGAATATCTTTTGAATTGGTGGTGGATCTTTGTTTCAGGCCGGGACAATGTCTCTGCAGGGCTTTTTGAACAGTGTATTCTACGCCTGGAGGCGCCCCAACTTCAGAGATGCCGTTCTAGGAGAGAGGATGCCCCTGATACATACACCTTTGGCCTTCTTTGATGAGTCACTGAGGCCGGAGCCTCGACCCCTTTAAAGACTTGTGGGTAGAACAACTCATTGATCTACGATCAACCCACTCTTGCCAAACACTGACCTTGACTGTGAAAAGGTAATAACCTGAGATCAAAGAGCAACAGGAGTTTCATCCATTTTACCCCAAACTGGATGGATGGGAGGCTGGAGAGTACACGTACTGTATGGCTGTTGTGCATAGCAAGGTTATATGGAGGACTCAGGCCCACTGTTCTCAATCACGATGAAACAATGTGTACTGTCTGTTTGTGGATCACAATTGAAAATCCATCTCTTTATTCTTTGCCCCACATGGTCTGGTGTAGGGCAGATGTGTAAAGGGATTCTGGTAGCACTTTATTTATGGAATATCAACTGGTTAAAATGTTTTTTAGTTTTTCCCCCCTGTGATTGTAAAATGTACGTTATTTGTCGTGAATGAGACGTTGTTTATTAGAAACAGACTCTATTGAATTGTATTGAATTCGTTATATTCAAAAGGGTTTACAAAGCACTTCCTCAATGTCAGGGTTTTTAGGTTATTAAACTTAATAGACTGTTTGTGTATAGAATGCTATTGGACTGCTGTATTATCCAATGACCAAAGATTTGTAGATTTAAAACATAATTTTTACTGTATAGAGAGATAAAAAATAGCTGTTACCTACCATTTGGATGTTATATTTATTTGTTGACCAGTACTGTAGCAAAATCGGACAAAGGGATCTCCTTATACGCTGTATGCTTATTTTCAACTCTGTTTTACTTTATTTATACAATAAAAGCAAGTGACCTGAGGCTGATATTATATGATTGTTTCTCCAGTTCTCGGTGCTTCCACATCATTTCAAGGTCAGGGCAATGAACCAGTTACGTTGTGTTTCAGATAACAGTCTTATTGTGTTTGGTGACGTTGTGTCAGTCAAACATGAACCCATGGCTTCAAATATGAATTTCGGGTTGACTGATCAGACAGTCCCCTGGACATAACTACTTACTTACTAACTTACTGCATACTAAACTGTATAGACATAAGGAGTAAGATGTCCTAGGATACAAAGATTAGCAACGGTCTTCTGTTGTCAGTAATGATACTTGTGAGGTTAAAAGTTATCCTTCACAAAAGCACACACGCACTAACCCAGTCACCCGCTCCCCTGACACACACACACACACCTGTGCAGAACATTAGTGCATCCCACCACTCTCCCCCTCCTCTCACCCCTTGTAAATGTTGCCTCTGGACACAGACATAGAACAGACAAAGAGTACACTCCTTATTGCCCCCTTCTGTCTAATGATTACCCAGTGGCAATCAGCACAGGTGTGTTAAATGCTTCTGAATCACATGACCAGACATAATGTAGCTTAGTCACTCTCACCTTGGTCCTAAAGTTGCACCGTGAAGCACACACGTTAGAATTTTGAAGTTGATTTGTGATGTCATAAAGAGAGGGTTGGTCAAGAAGCATGATCATTGTCATCCTCACAGAGAAACCGAAAGAGACCCCATGTGATCCAAGTCTTGGTAGCATGACACTACATACTGTAGCATCACATTACATATTGTAGCATCACACTACATACTGTAGCATCACATTACATACTGTAGCATCACATTACATTCTGTATACAACACAGCCCCCTTTGCCGTCCACTATTCCATCACAGTTTGTCAAGCTGACATAACGTCAAACTATTTTCGTGAGCAAAAGCCCCATTATTCTTTTTATATTCAACATGTAAACTCGAATACACCTACTGTGTTTGAGCATTACTGTAAAATAGTTCATCGTACCATCCGTGACCTATTTACAGAGAAAACCCCAGCAGTGAACATCATCGGAACAATGTTGGCGGGATGCCATGCCACCAGTTAGCCTAATCTACATCTGCTTTGTTGACTTTTATTATACCTGACTCAAGTAGGTCAAAACCACCAGGCCTCATGTTCCCCAGCGCTGCCCAAAGTTACACAGTGTTTGTTGCCGTATTGGTGTGTGTGTTTGTATTTGTGTACTGTGTGTTTGTATTTGTGTACTGTGTGTTTGTATATGGATAATATTTTTCTCAGATGTGCTAGTGGCATTTAAACATAACATTATTTATTATTGAAATAACAGGGCTCTTACCAAATGCACTTCAAACGCAAATCAAACAGTTTCTGACATATTTCTTGTTGAACTAGAGAGCATGCAATTTCTGGGGAAATTGTGAGGGTGTGCCTGCTTGTCCGTCCCTTTAAGTTTTTCCCTTCTAGTGATATTTTCAAGCATTTAGCCTACTCATAGTCTATTGCATAATAATTCATTAAGAACACCCTTGGAAAGAAGCTACTGTAACAACGTTACAGTACTAGAGCTAGCTACGCTAAACAGTCCAAAAGCAGACAGTTGCAAATAAAAACTCCTTAAAACAAATCGTTTGCAGTACAGTACGTTTATTTCGGTAGCGTTCTTCTGTATAGTTGAAATTTGCCTCTCTGGCTAGACTAAATGTACACAAAGTTGGGCGGTTGCAAACTGAGGTAATGGCTAAAACAAGCTAACGCTATCCTCAACAACACCTAGCTAGGATTCGGACAATCTCACCATTCAGTTGCTGCAAGAAATGTGTCTACAGTACACCACCGGTGACCGGACTAGTATTTTTGCAGTCCCCTTACAATGTAAGGGTAAAGTAATGCTTCTGGCATTTCAAGTTAGCCTAGCTATCTCCCAGAAGTTAACGAGCTGCTAAACGAATGTTCTTCTACAGCCTGGCAGTCACGCGTGTTTTCGTGACGTTAGTGACGGTAGGAACGTCAATGACTGTGGCTAGCAAGTTAGCCACATTAGCTTCACTTTTCGCCACAAAAATTTACTTTAAGCTTAAACCATGCATCGGAACGTAAATTCTGATACAAGCAACTCAATCGCTACCAAGACGGAACGTTTTACCGGGTCGTTCTCTATGTAGTCCAAATATTGACCGAGTTTTAGGGGTGGGAAAATAAACAATAATAATAAAGAAATATATATGTGAGATTACAAAGGATGGCCACGTCATCGACGTGGCACACCCAATAACAAGAAATGTTTGGTCCTGGTGAGCACCAGACAGAAATGCAGAAGTTAACCATCTCAACATGGATTGTGTTATGAAGCACCTTTCTTTAAGAGGGGGTTTCTTACCTGTCGCAATTTGAGACTGTTAACCAAAGCAATTTTTTACTATATATTACTTAAGTGTGGGTGACCAAAAATGAAACCACCTCAGTAAATTTTTATCTTAACATTTTCAAACTCCTACATGTTTCCATTGAATATGTGTGGTAGGATGATACCAACTCTTAGCTAAAAGATGCTAAAGTGGAACATCAAATGGTTTACATCTCATGTTGCTCACTCACCAAGTCTCGGGAGAGAAACCCCAATCCAAACACAGAGAAAGACACAAAGAAAAGTGAAAGTTTAATCTTTTAAATCGTTTTTAAATCTACAAAACTTCCTGTTTGTATACAAATTCATAATAAACCACACTTAAGCTGTACTTAATATATTTTGTTTATAACTCGATGTATCCAAATCAAATACAAAACACTATTTCAGGAAAGTAAAGCTGAAATAGACAAGTACTTAAAGTACTTTACTTTATATATTTAGACACACGACTCAAAGCAGGAAGAGCAGACCCCTGTCTTTTCCCAAATGAGTTAATACTGATACTGTTCTGACCAGGAGGAACACTCTAACAATATGGTTTTGCATCATCCTACTAGAAGTCCATGGACAAAGATCGATGCTGAACCATCTCATATTTCCCTCTTCCACTCCCACCTCTACGGACGTACAAATCACATCTCCCGCCCTCTTCCTCCTCCTCCTCCTCCATCTCCTCCTCCTCCATCACTCGATCCTGTCCACGATGGCCCAGCTCCGCCAGCCTCCGGGTCCCCTCCTGACGGCAGGGCATCATGCTGGGCCAGGACTTCTTCCGCAGGCTGCTGTTCCTGTTCAGGCTCCCGAGAGCGGGTAAGGAGCTCTGGAAGTCCCCCCTGAAGGGAGTAAGCTCCATGGATCCGGTCAGCAGGGAGGGCGCCCCACGACTGAGGGAGCCGTGCGAGCCGCAGTGGTGCTCGTGGACGCAGCGTGATGTTGTGGAGGAGCGTCTCAGAGATTGCAGAGACTGGAGCTCCTCAGGCAGCTCCCCCATGTCCTCAGGCAGCTCCTAAGGAGAATCCCAATAAGACAAAAGAACAATTTCAAGGGGGCTGGACCTGTTGATGTTCACCACCACCACTAATGCCACAATAGCATGCATGCAATGACAGCGATACACTCAAGCATTGGCTTATTTCCAAAATAAGGCCTACAAAAGCCTTTTAATGTTAATGGTGACGGAGCAAGAGCAACAGGTGCAGTAATCCCACCAACCTTGTCTCTGAGGGAAAAGAGCTCGTAGTTAGGAGGGTCAAACACTTCCTGGTACTCAGGTCGGTTGAACGGGGTGCTCTTCTTCACCAACACCTTCACAACCGTGAGTTGTAGTCGTGTCAAACACAGCAAACCGACAGAGACGGAAGACAAGATGTGTGATTGTGTCGTGATTGTGTACCTTCTTGCGTGGCTGCTTGACCTGCACCACAATGGAGAAGATGAGCAGCAGCAGGACTACTCCTGTAGACACAGCAATCACTGTCCCGTGGGTCTTAGTGATCTGGTGGAACAGACCTTTGGGTTTCTTTTCTGGATGAGTGGAGATAGAGCAAGAAAGGTCGAAAAGATAAGAAAGTAAGAATTGACACGTTGCAACCTGCAGATAGCAGCACTTAAACTAAGGGATTGGGTGTTCTTTCACAGCAGTTCACCTTTGCAGTTGCCCTCATCCCAGGGAAATACACAGTTCTGCACACCATTACACACCAGAGAGTTGTTGATGCACATGTTGCTATGGCAGAAAAAAGTGTTGCTTGAACATGGAGCTGAAGGGAAAAACAGAGATGGCTTGTGGGTCAGAGAAACAAACAGATGCAGACACTTCAAGCATCTCACAGAGAAAAAAGTTGACAAAAGGTAGGAGGTTACAATGAAAACTGAGGCAAACATTTATTCACACTGTAGACAATAATCAAATTGTACGATGTCTGTAGACTGACTGTAATGTTATTGGCAAACACTAGAGGGTGCAATGATGACATCCCATCACAGGGGATTCCAGATGAGGACAGAGAAAGATGTCAGACTCTCAGAAGGACAGACTCACGGTCTGCAAACGAGGTGAAGAGCATGCGGAAGCGGCTAAGTCTGCTGTTCTCGTCTGCCCACATCCTGACCACGCCCACACCGTTGTCCAGCATGACATCGTTGGCTACTGTGCTGCAGAACTTCGCCTGTCAGGAAAAGCTCGACTATTCATTTACATTTACATGTATTCATTTAGCAGACGCCTTTATCCAAAGCGACTTCCAAGAGAGAGCTTAACAAAAGTGCATAGGTCACTGATCATAACAACGAGATAGCCCCAAACATTGCGGGTAGCCACATGAAGCATAAATTGTGAAAAACCAAATAAGTGCCAAAGGGAAGAACCATAAGAGCATGTAGTTAAACAAGTTACAATTCTATTCATCACGGTCACATGGTTCTCTGTCAGAGCTAGGTTTAGATACATGTGGTTCCTGGTCTTGCAGTCTCGTTGTCCTACCTTCAGGTCTTCGATAGTACTGCCTCCATCATACACAGCCACAAAGTTCTTATTACAATCGTTAGAGTTCTCCATCTGGTATTCTAGGAAACGCAGGTAAATCTGGCACAGAGAGAGGGAGAGCATGAGTTAGTAGTGTACCGTAACATCCTAACTGAAGGCTGATTCCAGTGCAGAGAGAGACAGAGAGGTATCGGATAAATGTCTGTTGAAATCCCCTCTCGTTGCTCTTTGATCTGGTTGACATCACGTGTCGAGAGACCTTATAGTTGGGCGGAGCTCGGATGGTCCAGATGCAGTCCACCGCCTGGTCAGGCTTCACCTTGTTCTCCTCCTCCACCTGACTGGAGCGGATCATCCCATCGGCACCCCCAAGCTCAAACTGGCAGTCTGGGACACAGAGACACGGAGGAAGCAAAGGGAGGAGGGAGGGGCAAGGTTACAGAAGGTGAGGGTTTTTTTTTAATGTGAAGGATAATGGACGCTTTCATCCAAGATGTGAGAACAGAGTTTTGGTTACCTGGGATGGGATTTAAAATCCCGCCCACATGGAGATGGAAGTCCGGGTCTAGGACGAGGAGGAAGACATTAGAGACAGAAGAAAGCAGAATGGAAAATGTCAGCCACCTGCTTCACAGAAACATGACCTGAGTGAGGTGTAAATGCCTTTCTCCTAAAGGAGCATGGTTGACAGTGTATTGTAAAAGTGTATCTTTGTGATAGGGTACCAATGATGTAGTTGTACTGGACCCGAAAACCCTGGCCCTCCAACTCGTCATCACTGAAGAAGCGGATCCACATGAAGCGTCCACTGGACAGGACCCGACCAGGGTTGGAGGAACCGCAGAACCGGTTGATGACTGGCGAGAAGCTGAAGGGGCCATCCCTCACCTCGATGTGGTCAAAGCGGCACTCAAAGGATGACTCCATTAAGAAGGTGTCATCAAACTTCAGCTCAATCCTCTGACGTGGTAGGGCTGGATAGGGGATGCAATCACATACACACCAACGTTCCAACAATATGGATTATACTAGTCTTTTAATACTAATTTTGGGGGGGATGACCAGAGCAATACTGCATAGATAGTCTACAGACATTGCAGTCTAGGGATGTGTGTGTTTGTGCATGTGCATAAGAGAGAAATACCTTCCAGTATGTACGTGCACTCCTTGTTGGCAGGATATGTGTTTGGGTAGTTTGGAGAGCTGAACATGCCTCCATCAGGGTTCTTGATCCAGGTGCCACATTGGCGAGCATTCTGTGAAGTCTGACTTGCAAGCTGAGACGACCCTACAGAGAATATCACAGCCAAACCACAGAGCAGGGCACGAGGATGTGAGCCCATCAGGGACTCTGATTTGTATCTGGTAAATACTGAAACCTGCTGGTCATGATGCGATACCCACCCTTGGTTTTCTGTGCTAGTGCAAAGCCCTCCTCAATCAGTATGAGAAGTGTCCAAGCTGCAACAACGATGGAGGGATAAGCGGGGATGGTGGGGGGAGGGAAAATAGAGCAAGTGAGAGAGAGGAGAGATGAGAGAGAGGGGGAGAGGTTGGTTAGTGTCGGAGCGGGAAAACTGGAGGACGGCCCCTATTTTATTGAGACTGCCTTTAATATGTCATGTTTGTCTTTATGTGAACCAGGCTGATCTGGGAGGGATCCTTGAGAGAATTATTGACCATGTTATCCAGCCAAATGTAAAGTTAGGGGGAAAATGCTCTTACCACAAACTTTGCCTCAGGTGTGGGAGACCTGTTATAACTGATCAGCAAGTAATAAGGCACTTGAACCTGGGCTCTATCCAATAACCAAATTAGGACATTAGAACACTGCAACCACTGAGTTAAATGTCAGGCCGCTCCCTTGGCATATCCAATATTGACAAGGAGCAGAGAGGGAAATAGACATGTAACAACTGGTTATCTTGCAACACAGTTATGTTTAGAAAAGGGCTGACTTTTTATGAGTATAAAGCAAGCTTGTGCAACCGCTGGGGTTTTCAAGCACGAAATACCCAGTGTGTGTGCATCCTGTATTGAAGTTAATAAAACCACTCGTATTTGATTTAACCACGACTGAGCGTCATTTTCGATGATCTAAGAAACGATATCCGACATTAGTCAACGAGTGCCAAGTCAAACTGAAAGAGAAGCTCGTGAGTGAGACATGAAACAAGGGAGGGAAGAAGAGAAAGTTAGCTACTTAACAGGATTTGGGTCTGTTCTTGCTTTGCCAGAGTTATAAAATAGACTCTACACACCAATTTCTCTCTTGCTGCCTAAACCTCAATCCCTTCTCTCATGCTGCAGCCTATACAGGATATATCTGTGATTGTGACCTAGTGGTGGTGAAAAAACGAGTAGTGGATAGCTATCTACTTGCATTCAGCAGACCATCGCAAAATACATTAATGAAATGGATAAAAAGGTGACTGGTCAGAGCTCAGATACTTATGATCAAATAATAAAATGTTATTATGACAGATCTCTCAGGATTATCTCTTACTATCATACTATATACAGTGCGCACGGGCATAATTACGCATACCGTGCCATTTTTCCTCAATTGCCAACTGAAAAATGTAGATATTCAAGTATGGACTAATTTACCACAAATATTCATACAGTAGCATTTTGTTTGGCACACATACACGCACACTCGCGCGCGCGCGCGCACACACACACACACACACACACACACACACACACACACACACACACACACACACAGCTGAAAGCGGTGCATTTGGTGTTTTTATTGTAACTCAAGCGTGAAGCGCGGGAGCTGTCACTTCAGCACCACTGGCTGCCGATCACCTGGTTTCGTTCGATCTACAACCACACAATCATGTAAGAAGCATAAACTAAGCCTCGGCACATTTTACAGCTGAACCCACGTCCTCGATTTTCCCTTAAAATATCAAGAAGATTAGGCTACTCAAATCTTCTCATGTCAAACTCACCTATGTGCATCTCCTCTCCTGATAAAAAATATTCTCGTTTGCTTGCTGCTGTTATCAAATCTCCCCTTCTTATGTCCTTATCCTACATTCCCCAATGCTAGACACAGCACATATTCAAGGACTTAGAGATCCCAACTTTCATCCTGTCCATTATTCCATTGATCAGAATAAGATGCTGTTTTAAAATATCCCTTTAAAGTAATGCCAGACAATTAAGTGCTGTTCAGTGACGCTAGATGGGATGGGGGTCCACTGCTAAGGTCTAATGCAGAGCGTTTAGTTCCGTCTTCTATCAGATAGTTAGGGGATGTTCTCGCAGCCTAATGGAAGATGCGTCTGCGGGGGCTGCTGTTTTCAAGATTGGGCACAGTTTGCGCGGGCACTGTCAATATAGTGCGCATGTCTCAATTTACGTCGATTGTAAAATATTTCCTCAACGTTTTTAAAACCAGAAACTTTGATTTACTTTAGGTTAGCTGCTTAGCTGTGACAGCCCAATTATGCCAAATGAATATAATTAACCTTTTTGAAAATACCATAACTCGCCTACAATCTTGAAAGACACGCACACAGACACACATAGGCTACAAACACACAACCAGCTGAGCCAAATACAATTTAGGCATAAATCAGTGGGCACACATTCTGATTGCTAGCCACTGCATGTGTTGCTATGGGAACCTTTGCTGGGGTCTTGTCTTTCACATTTGAAGGCAATCAGGAAGACAATGAAAACTGTGGTTTAAGATGTGGGGCAGAGGAATAAGGGACCTTAAAATGAGAAAGAAAACATAATCTGTAATTGTCTAGTGCACCAGCTCCACCAGCAGTATAAGTGTTCTTCATCTCCTCTGAAACAGTACAGAATGGAGAGAAACACTCAATGAAATACATTCTTCCCATGAATTGTTGTATTACTACAATCAAAAAAGTAAATCCTCTTGTGAAAAACCAATGCCTTACTTTTTGACCAAATATTTTGTTTAGGTTGGAAGTTTTCAAATGGTCCTTTACATATTTTCTGGAGTAATTTAATCACAAGTCTGTGTTATAGATTACTCACAGTAAACAACCTATTTTGGGGACTTTGCTACGTCTTCTATTGAGGAGCAGATGAGAAGTAGGATGATAAAGTACTATTCTTGTCTCAGCCCCAGATTAGACAAAGAGACTGCAGACAGTTCCTCATTAGGAATACACAACAATGGGCTAAACCATAACAATCTATCCATAATGAAATCCATTGAAAAGATTTGTACGCCAGTCACTTTGGGATTAGTGGTTTCCAAGTCTATTCGCCCCTCCTCATCCCTGTTGGTTCTATCCCTTAGAATTTTCACTTTTTATTATTATATTCACTTTTCATTTTCTTCTCAGTTTATCCCTCGCTTGCATGGAAACAAAAGCTGGTTTTATCCATGTAGATTTTACACATGTGGCAGTATGGGGTGCTGAGTGCAATCAAAAGCACAAAGTATAGTACATATAACATGCTGACACACTCACATTTAATGATATTTTTCTTGCAGCTCTACAGTTCTACTCCTCGTTTCAGAGTTCTATCACTCATGTCCACTCTTGTCCACATTATTTCTACATTGTCAAATGAATGAATCGCTTGAAACAACAGTTCAAGAGAATATGTTTGATGACATGTTTCACAAATTGGATTTCCTTCAGTCAGTCAGAACCACTGCCCACAGTGGAACACTTGGTAATTTAGAAAAGGAAAATGAAGAGTGGGGGAAATCCACTCATTAAAGTTCAACAAGAAGTCACCCTAAACAGAGACATACTTTTCATGAACATGAACACACAAACGCACACATACACACACATCTGTATACATACACACATCACATCCACAGCAGAAGCTAAGTTCATCCCTGTGCCTGGAATGGATAAGGAGGATAGGAGATGTGTAGTATCTCTATATCCCAAAGCACTGCACAAAATACAGAATTTAGTGATGGCAAAAGTAGAGAGCTAAAAGAATCCTTTTGGCATAGCTGATGTTGGTGAACAGTGCCATATTTGTACGCTAATACTGCTACTTGTTTGGCATGCAGAACTTAGAGGACCCAGAGGACTCCCTCTGGTTGTCAGAAATACCTTTGATGTTGAGTGACTTCCTCTTGTTGCTCTGTGTGTGTGGGTGTGTGTGTGTGTGTGTGCGTGTGTGTGTGTGTGTGTGTGTGCGTGTGTGTGTGTGTGTGTGTGTGTGTGTGTGTGTGTGTGTGTGTGAGACAGAGATTGAGAGTAAGAGAGAGAGCGTGTTAGAGAGACTGTGAGAGAGAATATTGCCGTCATCTCCTCCCTTTAAACCTCCACTTTCTACAACACACATTTTAGTAGAAGAAGTACAAGATGTACCTTCTTCTCCAGCCCTGAACAAAGGTTAAGCCATGAGATGTCTGTCAATGCTTTTCTGACCAAGACAGCTGGAACTACATAACATGATCGTGTTTGGGAAGATCCCGGATCTGAACAGAGATTTTTGACCCTCTCAGTCCAGCTGTGCAACAATCCATGCTGATGTTAACCCCCCTGGGGTCACCCAGAATCGGGCAGAGCTGGTTCAGTCAGCACCACTGTCACATCACAGAGTCTTGACACTCCCACTTCACAGCCAGGAAGCTCTTTTTAAGGTCAGGAAGTCTCCCGCAATCCAACATAATGTCACGGATGTCGAGACAGTGTCCAAGTGGGTTATCGGCAGAAAATCGGTGCAGGCAGAACCATATACGCCAAGACAATGTGTTCGAATTGTCAATGAAGTGTCTTATAACTTACTACTGAGTCTTCCTGCCTGAACGCAGTAGCTAAACCGTTAACTCATCACAAAGAAAGTACATTAAAAACCTAAAAGGCATAAACCCAGATGTTCTGCAGTCTTGGGCTGCTGCTACAGACATGGGACCATCTGCTTGCCTGAAAGTACATCTCATTAGTGAGATGCCTCCATGTCTACATCCAAATCACTACGAAAATCCCATCTCTCCCATGGTACCATCCCACCCTCACCTCTCTGCCTCGAGTGCCCTAATGTTCCTGGTTAAAGCCAGGGTTTTCATCTCTGGGAGGTGGTGTGTGCGTGTGTGTGGGTGTGTAAATTCATGCCTCCACTGAGATTACTTGGCCGTCGACCCCAACCTCACTCATTCACACCATATGGCAAAGCACAACAACCATCATCCCTTCACCAGATGGCCAATGAGGGAGAACTTTACTCAGAACAGGGTTAAGCCTGGGCGACTCCCGACAGATTAGTGAGGATACCTCGTGAGCAACTGGACCCATAGAAGTGAAAGGGATCCACCAGAGAAGACAGTATGTGGGTTGGGGTTAGGAAGAAAGGTGATGGAGAGAGAGAGAAAAGGAAGGGCTCCTAAAATTTGGAAGAAGCCTTAGTGAGATTAAATGGTACTGACGTTGCCATAATGCAAACGCATGTTAACACTGTATGGGAGGCGCCCCGACTGTCTCATACACACAGGATTTGACACAGTATGTTTACCATAGTCTCATGTTCAAGACAAGTCACGCACAGTTTCAAGTCTGAGTAGTTTACACGCATGAATGAATCAGGTTTCCCCACTGGCTTCACTGATTAAACAAGGATTAAAGAGCACAATCACTTTCATGGTTTGCTTCTGTTTTCTTTCATTATTAATTTGTCTGCAAAAAAACTAAGATGTTTACAACTGTGCATTACCACTGCATAGCAGTGATATATGTGAATAGTGAACATGAAGTAGCATATTCCTGGGAGGTTAACCCATAGAGTGGACTTGAATACAGTCAGCTTACAAAACAGTCAACTGTGAATCTAGAATGGTACAGCCAAATCAATCGGAAATCCACCCCCACCTCCCTGTGGGCTCTGATCCTGAAAGAGTTTAATCAGAAAGAACTGGCAGAGCAAGAACACAGTCTCTCAACAGGAAACAAGGATGCAGAGCAGAGCAGTTTCTAAAGCCAAAACGTGATTACACGCCATTCCTAAAATGCCTGATGATTGAATGGTCTGAAAAACTGACAGAATATAGTGCGTGTTTCTGGTCATTAAAATGATATTTTCCGCTCAAGTCTTTTTTGTTTTTTCCATTTTTTATTTATTTAGTCAAATATACAAAGCTGGTCTTTGCAATCAAAGCCTAAGCACTTCTGGTAAGGGTTTAGGGAAATAATTAAAAAGCTGGTGAAACTGAGGAGAGAGGAAAAGGCCAGCTTTAGGGCACATGAAGAGAGAGAGATAGAGAATGAGAGAGAGAGAGAGAGAGAGAGAGAGAGAGAGAGAGAGAAGAGAGAGAGAGAGAAGAGAGAGAGAGAGAGGGTGGAATGTAAGTGTAATGGGTGTAAATGGGTGCACATTATATAACTCAACACAAAATTATTTCAGTAAAATTATAAAAACGATGAACACATGCAAAACACATTTTGTGTATTCCGTAACATTTAGTCTTCAAATAAATGTTAACAGTTGCAAAACAACTGTTCAATGTTATTTGCAAGTACCTTCACTGTGCTTGAAACAGTACATAGTGTTTAGTCCTTTCAAACTACACAGACAGAACGGAAGAGGCTGAGTTAATGTGGTCTGGACTTTGAGAAGGAGGGTCAGTCAGTGTCAGAAAAAGAGACCAAGTGAAACAGAGTTCTTTCCTCACGGTCTAGGAGGACTCCCACTCTCCCACTATTCTCCCACAATTACTGTCCGATCTAGCTTACCATCTACTTATCACACACACTGTGTGATGTGTACATTGCAAGAACTCTTCACAAATGTTTTACATTGTTTTGGGTTGTGTTTTTTTAATCAACGTGTTTGTTTAAAAGAGAGACACTGCCACCAACTGGAGAGTAGGCTACACTTCTATAATGATTTTTAGCGCTGGGAATAATATGATTAGAAAGCAACGCTTCATCAAAAGTATGATAACAGAAGAAAATTGATAAAAGGCCGACTAGTCGGATGAACCTAAATGGAATCCGACTTTAATCAGCCTTTTAAAATTCGTCTGCCGTAGGTCTACGTGTTTCACCTAAAAATAAAAAAATAGCCTACAATGCTGTCGTTCTTGATCAGATATATAATTCTGGCGTGCAATGAAAGCAGTCTGCCATCGTGGGATTTATGGTGTAGGCTTAATTGGGGTATTCATTGAATTGTTATGCCTTGTTATTTTAGCATAACCGAGCCATTTGCCAAAGAGCACTTCTTCTGTTCTCCTACCTCTGAGCATACGAGGGCGTCACCTATCAGTTACGCTTTTCGTCCACTTCGTGGCGCTAACTGCTAATATACGTCAGTGTTCTTCTGTGGTTGTTCTGGCCTTGTTTTCCACTTTTCGCATATGGCAGTGAAATAAAGAACAATTTATGTTTTGTACACTGTAGCATACTTACAAATTGTGTTGTTACTTCATTACATGCCAGAAAAACCACGGCAACTGCCATCCTGGATGGCAGTGGAGGAGAAAGGAAAACCGGAGGAACACTGTAGCAAACAGAGCACAACAAGGAAGAGAACAAAGAAGAAACTAGCTCGAAGGTAAGCATTTCCACTGTTGGCAGCTTATAAACATTTAATGCACAGTCCCTATGTATGTAAAACTAACGTACGTTTGTCTGTGTCCAGAACTGTTTATTACTGCATGAACGAAAAGGAGCTTGTTGAAGCAGCCATTGCTTATCTTGGGAATAACGCCACCGGAGAAGAAGAAGTTCAGCAGGTGGCGCAACTTCCTCCACTTCAACAAATGTATCAAACAGAACAAAATGTAAATAGAGCTGGTCATTTTGGAAGTGGACCGTATGAATTCAAATATGTTCATTGTTTACATGGTTTTAACATTCAGAGAAGCTGGTGGGAGAACAGTAGAGTTAGACTGGGTCTACGTGTCCTCTGAAGTATTCTTCTTTCCAAATCAGGTCAATGTGCCCAGCCATGTAAAGAGTAAGGATAGCTTTACCAAAGACAAGAGAAGGGTGTTTGATCTACAGGTCGTAAATGAGTCGTCAGAGTCTGAAGTCCAGGAGAGGGCACGTGTATCAGAGACGGACATAGACATTGTTGAGGAGGAAACCCTCCCCTACCGTATCACCAGCCTCCAAGAAGAGCAGCCAGGGACTGGGGGTCAAAGTCAAGTACCAGGACAGGATTACAGGAGCCTGTTGGACCCCAGACTAGAAGGAGAAAAACCAGAGGGACACTCACTGGCACTCTCAACTACAACAGACGACGATGCCCTTCAGCTTGTTCGAGATATTTTCTTCACCTGAACTTAGCCTCCTGTCAACACTGTGAATGCTGTTTTTGTTTAGTAAGAATGTGTAGCCTCACAGTTGTAGGGGATTTATTGTTTTTACAACAGAACCTGCAGAAGTTATATTTTTATTTGACAGAAATTATAGCACAAACTGATACAACCCAAAAAGTTCATTTTGTAAAATCAAACAATGACTTCTGGAAAGGGAACTGTAATATATTTGCATATACATGTATTAATAACTATATTACTTTGCATAAATTGAAATACGTAAAATACCTTAAAGAAAAGTTTGACCCGTTATTTAAAGTACATGTAAATAAAATGCCTCATGCTCTCAATTTTGGGTGCATGTTGCGTAAAACTTGAAACAAAACACACCAAGTATCTGAGTACAGCTAAGTACCCTAAAGTGCTTCATGTTGTTCAAATGCATAATCTTTACACATTTTTCTTTCTGTCATCATCTGCTTCCTCCATAACATCCACGTCAACCATGCAGCTATGGCTAGCCCCACACACACCCCAACACAGACGTAGAACCCAGCTGTCAAGCTGTCCATGCTTACATAGGCCCAGTGAAGGGTCGTAAACATAGAGAGTCCCAGTAAGGTCAGTAGGCTGGAGGTAGTCTGGCAGACCAGACTGACCCACAGCAGCCCATCCTCCTCACAGCATACAGCAAACAGAAAGGCCAGGAGGGCAAATGGCACCAGCACCAAGGGAGTGTACAAGCTCAGAATGACTGTCACCCTAGCAATGTCAGTGTTTAATTTACTGCCGTCTCCCATGTCATAGTTATGATCATTGCAGATCAGGCCATCTTGTCCCCTGTGGCAGAAACTGAAGGGGCTGATGAGTGCTTTGGTAGAGCTGATGAACAGGCCGTGCAACAACACGAGGACATAGAGCATCTGGGCAAGTAGGAGCAGGAGGAGAAAACACACATAAGACCTGCAGCAATCCCACTTACCCCAAAGGCTTCATAGTGTCTCTGTCCTGTTGAAGCAAGGTTATAAATTAACAGATACTAGTTGAAAAACATCAATTGTGTCTTCGATAATGATTTACTGCTTATGAGCCTTGAAACAGTTGGCTATACCCTATAGCCTACTGCTTGCGAACACTGCACCATATTGCCATGAGGACATACACAGTCTTGTTTTCATTTGACAGTAAAACATCAGGTGTGGGAAGCATATTACCTACAATACAAAGCATATATCTTAAACAACGCTTTGGAGAAAGCTATCGAAGATTAACCTTAAACGTAAGGCATATAATTACCTTGGAATGTTTACTTCTTGTAGCTGTTGTTTATGTTCTTCTTGCCGCGAGAATGTATTCAAGTGTTGAGATATATTTTGATAGCTTTACCTAGGCTACAACAGACTCTGTAAAAGTTTATTGTAGTTTCACTTTTAAATGATGTCGCAAGCTAATATTAAACTTTTATCAGCTGAGCAAAGCAGCTGACTAGCTTGCTCTTATGACTAAACGCAGCTCACGTTAATCCAATGCAGGTCTATTAGAATGAAATGAAAATGAAACTGTTGGGCACATGAAATTAAAAGAACATAAGGTTAATATTTAATCAAATGTTCTGGCAAACTGTCCCACTAGAGGGCCAAGAAAGAAGACAGTACAGTGAATTTTGGAGTTTCTGGGGATTACCCAGTCTCCACAGGCCTTATACCCTGTTGTGTTTCTTTAGCCAGTCCCTTTCCAGAAGATTTCCAGCATCGACAGATTCTGTACTAGCCTACGCCTACATTCATCTTGCCACATCTTAATAACACTGCTCCAGATCACTGGTTAGCCAAACTACAATTTTCTACCAATCTCAATTATTGTTATTTTCTATAGTTTTGGGTTTAAAACGAGAGACACATGCAGCAATATTCAAGGCGAATAAAAATCAAAGTAAAAAGATCCTGTAGCATGAAAAACGGGAATTTTAGTTCATTGGTTAGGAAATCAAGCGTGGAGATTTGTCTGTCAACAATCTGTTGAGGCAGGAATGTTACATAATATTGCACATCTAGACAGATCGCTTTTTCTAGGATGTAATATGGTGCAACCGTCCAAATATGGTACATCACATTCTCAAAGGAAGCTGATCGGCAACACGAAATAAACAGCCTATAGGCTACGTAACGAACATAAACCCTTAGCTTGATGCCAAAAGTTTAAATTGAGTGCTCACATTGTTTCATCTTGGCAGTCATATGAAACTCAATCGACTTTGGATGCAGACGAAAACATGATGGGGGAAGTTACACACAAAATGCATAGTCGAGGGAGAGATGAGGAAAGGAAGCCTGTTTGGATGATTGGGATTGTGCAGTAAACTATCCGGGTCTACCCACCTCCTCAGCATAAGGTGCACGAGCGAGAGGGGCGCGCTTATCCAAAGAGACAACCTCAGTCGCTTTTACGATGGCCGCCCCCCCCCCTTTCCCTTTCCCTGTCGCGCGCTCTGTCAATTCGTGCGTGCCTCGCCAAGAAGTGAGAGCACAAGAAGACCTCCCGACTCTCGCCCAGCTCAACTCGCTTTTTATTCCACTGCAAATAGGATAATACGGTTGGTTACTTCATTCTCTTAAATTGTCTTTATACGCTCTCAATGATTAGATTGTATATGTTTCTGATTCATTGTTTTATGTAATGGGTCTGATTTACCAAAGGCTGTTCCAGCTTGTTCAGCACGATAGGGAGGCGGGGTCGCCTGCAAGGGCTTCTTTGTTCTTTCTCGGTTCAATTTAATCTCAAACGCGTACATATTGTGCGCTCATTCAAACACTAATTAACAGCAATTAATGCGTTCCTCTAGCCTGGGATGTCACCGTTTGTGATACTTTAATGAGGTGTCCAGAGTCTTCTGTTATCTGTGGGTGACTCGTGTTGCTCCTAATGGACGGCAGCTGGAAGGTGTGGTTAATTAACTTTGGAAGAAAAAACTCGAATATTTTTCATTTCCTAATTCCCAGTATTTTACAGTGCGCTTCAGTGAAATAAATCTAACTAATTTCAAAAGATTTTGAAAAAGATTTCTAATTTTATTTAAAAAACAACATAGGCCTACACAACTTTAAATTGGAGATTCATGAAGGGAGTCCAGGAGTCCAACCTGGGCTCCAGAATAAGTGTGTAAAGTCGCGTGCAATTTGCTGTGAATTGTGAGGTTTAATTTCTCTGCAGCGGGTTTGATTTATGATCGCATGCACCCGCGTACCCCATGAACATGTACATATCACGCACGTGCGCTTGCAGCGCGGCGCGCCCACTTCGGGCTTCAATAGTATAGAGAACACGTGATACCCGTTCGGGAAGAGAACATTATGTTCTAATGCATAGATCCTCAGTGCGCCTTGTTGTCATTTAATAAGACTTGTTAGACATATTAACACAATAATTGGACATGTTTTGACAAATCTACCCCATAAATGACGATGTCATGACTTTCTAATATTTTATTGAATAGTTCTTGCCTTTCAAAATTAAGCTTGAATTTTGGCTACTTGGTTACTCTTTAAATATTTCCCTCTGTCAGTTGGTAACAAGGGGCTATTATTGATATACTACTTTAACTCTTGGTCTTTAGAAACATTTTGTTCTAGCACACGTTGAACACCATGGACAGCACAGGCAGTCAAGTTCCTCTTGGTTGGTTACATAATCCTGTGTATGGACACCTTTATGCTTGAAGTTGATAAACCACTTTTGGAAGTCTCCTCCTACTCCTTGAGGCATATGGAACATTGTGTTCATTTTTTGTCTTGTTTTTTTGTAGCCTTTGTGTGTCATGTCAGTAATAAGCAATGGAAAACAATACTGTATAGTGGTTTAGTAAAACCAATCAGGCTCAACACAGTGAAATATGATTTCTAATATATGATGCAATGTAACCAAATACAGAATTGTGGGAAACCTGTTTCCTCTTGATAAATGCAAAATACATATTTTCTAAGTTTTAATAATAGTATAGCATAGCCACCTTATTTTGAGGTTAGGTGTCTCAATCAGTCCAGTAAGGCCCTTGGAAACCAAACAGACACACAGGTGTGTCATGGGGGACCCTATTGTTTGTGCCTCAACTGTTGCATATATTTTTCCCACCTCAGTAACTGGTGTTAACATAAGTTAAATATTCTTTCCCCTCCCGCCCACCCCCTCCCCCCTCAGGTGTTGCCATGGGAAACAGGTTCAGCAGGAGACGGGACGGCCCGGCTAACGGAGCCGAGGCCCCAGCAGCAGAGGAGAAGGCTGCAGAGGAGGCCCCAGTGAGTCAGGAAGTCCAGGAGGTCGTGAAACCGGCAACCCCCATTGAAGAGCCAGTGGCGGCAGCCATTGCCGAACCTGTAGTCGAATCAGTACCAGAGCCAGTCGCAAAGGCGGAGCCTGAGCCAGAGGCCCCAGTTGCTTCAGCCCCATTGGTAGATCTCACCCCGGAGCCAGTGGCTAAGGTCGAGGCTGAGCTAGTGGAAGAACCTGCCGCTCCACCCCCAACCCAGCCAGAACCAGAACCGCTGGTCTCACTCAGCAAGGTTCCCGAACCTATTCCAGAACCAGAGCCTGTTGCAGTACCAGAACCAGTCCCAGAACCCATTCCAGAACCAGTTCCCAGAGCCTGTCGCAGTACCAGAACCAGTCCCAGAGCCTGTCGCAGAACCAGAACCACTCCCTGAGCCTCTCGCAGAGCCAATCCTGGTGTCTGTTCCAGAGCCAGAACCACTCCCAGAGCTCTTCACCCAAGAGCTTCTCCCTGAGCCTCTCTTCTTCTCAGACCCCTTGGTAGACCTGGCAGTCCCAGAGATCACTCCACAGCTGCTCGATGCTTCTCCCTCCCCAGCCTCAGACCACGCCCACAGCCCAGAGCCAGCCTATCCGGATGTGCCCACAGATCTCCCAGAGGAAGAGGAATGCCTCGACAGCATTGAGGCTGCAGTGAATTCCGTTCCTGTCCCTGAAGATCCTAAGGAATCCTGGGAATCTCTGGAGAAGCCACTTGAGCAGGAGTGTGTCGGCGGAGCTGAGAATGTGGAGCAGCTCCTGTTTGACATCAACACCGACGTTGGTGACAGCGGACTCCTAAAGCACTTAGATGTGACAGGAAATGATCTCGTCAATGACCTCCTGGCCAACGACATCGGCATCCCAGACGACATTCCCATCGGTGACGGCAGCCCCTCCAATGAGCTGATGTGAGCCAACTGAGGCGGAAGCGAAACGCAAAAAAACAAACAGGAGGGGGGGAAAAGGACAATGACGATCAATCTGAAGACGCTGTGAAGGAGATCCAACAACAATGAAACTAGTACTTTAATGTTCGTCTTAAAAGGCTAAAGGGAAATAAACAACCAGCTTCTTGGGGAAACAGTGATGTAGGCGTGTAGCACTCCGCTATCGGTTTTAAGACAAGTTAATACTTCTATGTCAATGCCTTCTATGACTGTAGGTTAATAAAGGGATCTCTGGTGAAAGTAACAGCCACTGGCAGGGCAGGACAGGGAGGGCAGAAGACCAGTCAACCTTTGAGCCATATAGACATAACACTGCATAGCAGAATACAAGTGTCCAGTTAACAATGTATGAAAAGACAAGATGTTTGCCTTGGTGTGTACGCCTGATGAATTGTAACTACGTCTGAATTGGCCTATATGCTATGATACTCTCGTGCTTGGTCTCTCTCTTTCTCTTGTATTCTTCTCTAACTCTGTGAAATGGAGGAAGTGACCTTATTCTATTTTCTCGTTGGTGAGAAGTGGTGAGGAATGTAAAGTTAGTGATGGCTTGGTTGTGAAAATAAAATAAGAGTTGTTCCACCTCACGGATTCTTTGTTGTTCATGTCACTTGTATTGAGAGATAAAAAACAAAACAAACACATTCTTCAGTTAAGAGTGTAAGGGAGTGCTAAGAAATTGTACAGTAAAATTATAGTTGTTGAAACCTGTGGCCATTTTGGTCCACAATCTAGAATGTCAGCTGAAGCTTTAAGCCTTATATCACAAGTTAATGTTTAGTTCAGAGTCAATGAGAAATCAACAGATTTCAAGGCCCATGTATTTTCTGTTCCCTATGAAGTTTCCTCACCCTAGGCCTTTTTATTCAGGCACACATGAATCCCTTTATGCAGAGGAACACCCTAACGCTCTCTTACACAACACACTTTCAACCCACACACAGAAGCGTGTGTGTGTGCTTATGATGTTCACATACATGTGCGCGCACACATGGGGAACTCAACATTCCTGCCCACACCAATGCGGAACATACATTGTGCACACAAGAGCCTTCTTACAGGCTGAATTGGCGGATGAATGTGGGGGTGAGAGGAGGAGGGGGGAGGCTGCATTCTTTCCAAAGGAAGGGGGTTTTCAGGGGGTCCGGGTCAGAAGTCTCTAGTGTGACTGTGCTACAGTGCATGTGAAATCTGCTCTTCCCATAAATCTCACACACCACTACTCTCTCCCCCCACGTTTACTAAGACGCTCCCTCTGAATCTCCAAGAAGTGCCTCACTAAAGAGGCATGGTACATTTTTGAGGTAGTTTAAAAGTTAAAGGGAAAAATGTAGCTCTAAGGACTTGGTTTCTATCTGCACTCTCTCTCATATATAGTAACTACCACCATCTGTGTAGCAGCTCCTATGACAGTACACTGACACACACCGTCAATGGATATGGTACACAGAGTTAAATACACACACCCTATCCAAACACACTGATCCAAGTCAATTGTGCATTTTCTATTGCATGGATAAGATTCTGTAGGATTTAGATCAACTCTGCACAGCAACAAAGGCCAGTTTTTCCAGTGTTGCTCGAGTCTACCACATCCAAATCCATGGTTATTTCCTTTCTACTCTGTGATCCAGAATGATTGGCATCTAAATCTGAATATGGTTCCTATTTATGTGAAATGATACACTTTCACAGTACCTACACATGCAGTGGAGAGGGCTGTACATATTGTTGTGTATACACACATACATGTGTTACTATGGTAAATAATGAAGTGGGGAAAGTTTTCCACTGATGGAGAGCATCTGTTGCAGGGATACTACAATGATGTGAGAAGTGTAAAAACAACTGACGATCTGACAATATCTACTAACAAACATGTTTTAATTTAAATTAAAGAACCTCAACAGACATTGTGCAATGTGTCACGAAAGGACTCCCCACATTGCACAAAACGATTCTAATCTATACGTATTACAAGGTAGGATAAGCACAGAACACAATATATTTGTACCAGAACTGACATAACCCCAAGCTTACTCATTTTACCAATAAACAAAATGTGTGTTACAGGCTCTTTACTGCTCGTAATAAAACAAAAAACAAAGAACTAAACAAGGTATTATTCTGTGGATCATTTACAATGGGTACAATGTTGCACACTAGATGAAGTCTCCTTTCTGCATGACTGCAGGTTTCTGGCGGAGGGCAGTTATGAATGTGTTGCTCCAGGATCTCGTGGGTAGGTCACATCCTGCACCAGACCTCTCTGGGAGAAAAGAGACAAAAGGGTTGAACAAGTGCAAACAGCATATTAATTTGTTTCGATAATAGCAATGTCATAAAAAATAGGATTCATACATCTCTGTATGCGTCTGTATTTCATGGCCAGGTCCACATTGTTGCGTCCAGGATGGAAGGGATACGCCCACAAAATGGAATTCCAGGAAGGACCAAACTTCTTGACTCCTGATAGCAGATAACGCACCTCTTCATGGGAGAAGTTCTTCCTTTCTCTCTTCTGAAGGAGGACGGACGGAGAATGAGAGAGAGGAATTAAACAGACTGCGAGAAGGAGAAGAGGCCATCGAGACCTCATCTCCCCATGTTCTACTGATGAAAATGACATGTTTATAGTCTACAACACTGACACTCTCCCACACACACACACAACATCGACCTAGTTTCTTCTCCTGTTACATTGCCTGGATCCTAGACCACAGGCAGCTCCGTAATCTATACATATTGTGCACTCTCGCTCCATGCATTAACCTCAGTTCAGAGCGGCAGATTTGGAAACATTCTCTGCATTCAGCCGGACGACAGAGCAGAACGAAGACAGGGCCAATCAGCCCATCACACGAAACCAAGACGCCTCAGAGGCCACGACTAATACTGCGTCTGCTTTTCCAGAAGAATGTTTCTGTTGAAGCCAGTGGATTGTACATACACACATGCACGCAAGGACACGCACACGCACGCACACACATCTTACAGTCATAGGGCGTTCTTGCTTAGACAGATGGGTCTGCTGTTCATCAATGGCACTGTCTCCACCATGATGCGTCTTCTGGTCTGGTGTGGACACTACAGAACGTGAGTGTGTGTGTGCGTGCATGTGTGCATGCATGTGGGCCACTTTGTCTGCACGAGAGAGAGAGAGAGAGAGAGAGAGAGAGAGACAGAGAGCGAGACAGAGAGAGAGAAAGCCAGATGTTACACGGCCGACTGTTAACAAAGATCAGTGCTTTCCTCAGTGTATGTCTCTAAACAGAGACAATATGAAGGGAGGAGAGACAACCCTTCTTTTCTCCCCGTCGCCCCTCATTCTCTTCTCCACTGGAGTGACATTACGTCACCCGTCACGCCTTATACAGCTGCCCCCAAACAGAACAATAGAGGAAGGATAAGAGCGCTTCTCTTGCTTCAATTGCTACTGCCCAGTAAGAGGGAGGGAGGTAAACAGAAAGAGAGAGAGGGGTGGGGTTGTACTGGACAGAGACAGAGGAGAGGGAATGGGATAGACGGAGTGAGAGAAAAGGAGAGAGAAAGAGAGAGAGAGAGAGGGGGGGGGAGGGGGGGGGGTAGGGAGCACCTCATAGGGCGACGGACAGTCTGGATGGAAAGAGCAAGAGAGACAGACCGACGGAAAAGAGGGTGTCGTATTTCAGACAATGGGTGTGAAAGGGAGTCGAAGGAGGCAGAGAGAGAGAGAGAGAGAGAGAGGGCGGGAGAGCCACTGTAAATCTTAAGAGAATGAAAGTAGGCACACACAGAAGCCTGGAGCAGGGCAAGACGCATGATCGCCACAGAGAAAGGCTCGACGGCAGAGTGTGCGTGTCCAAGGAGGAGAAAATAAGAGAGTAAGTGAGAAGGCTGAGTGAGTGAACAGAAAACCAGAGGAGGAGTTTCTAGATGTCAGGGGGGGAAAAAGGGGAGGTTGGAATGGCCAAAAGGAGAAACCCTCAGCCATTTTGGGACAGTAACACTCAAAGTCTACAGCTAGCAGAGAATAGCAAAGGCCTACCCAAGGCCTGACATAATCATTCCAGAGCTAAGCTACAGCCCGGGCCTTTCAGGGGACTCACATGTATACAGCAGGGCTGAGGGAGGAGAACTAGGAGAGTAGCTTAGCGCTTCACTACCTCACTCACAACTCTCGTCAGCATCAGAGCACAAAAACACCCCAGAGTTTACGGCTGCTTGCCCTCAGCAGAGTTCTGATAAGCCCACAGAGGACTGGGTGTCAAACGGCTTTGTACAGCTGTGCTGCCCTCGCCGAGACCAGCTCTGGCCTGCGCTGTGAGAACGCTGGCTCGGGTTCAACATTCCTGCAGCTCTCCCCGGCAGATCTACTGCCAACAACACACAGGAGAGGAAGGGTCCCACGGCAGCCCCCTCTCTCCCTCCCCCTCTCTCTTCCTCTCTCCCTCTCTCTCTCTCTCTCCCTCCCATATTCGCACCACTCAGACCCTAATACTCGACCTAAAAAAACCCTAATAAAAACCCCACATACTGATCTGTTCGACTGGACTTACCATCAGAGGGGACAGGCTTTTTCAACGGAGTGAGACTGACGTCTGTGACAGAAAAAAAGAGACAAAATAAGAGAGAAAAGGAGTGTGAGAGAGTGAGAGAGAAAGTAGGAGGGGGAGTGTGAGAGAGAGAGAGAATGTCTGTGGTCAGAAGCGTCTAGTTGAGATTTCTCGTTCTCTACGGCTCGAGGTCGTCCGTCATTAAGCTGCCCCAGTGAACTGAAGTGTTTACACAGAATATTTTCAACATTTTCAGCATGCAATAACATCTCATGAGGGCACCCCACACTGTTACATCATGCTACACTGTTACATGGAGCTCCAGGCCCATCCAGGACTGAGCAGGGGACTCTTACGCCCGTAGCGTCCAGCCCTGTGCTCTCCTCCCTGGGTGGACTGGCTCTTCGGCAGGCCTCCAATACGGATGGGGGTCAGACGGATGTCTGCAAGAACACCACGCACATCACCCACTTTCGATGGAATGTAAAGGCATTGTGTGAGTGTGTGTGTGTGTGTGGTGGTGAGAGAGAGAGACATATTAGATGGGCATGCGAGTCAGGATTCCCACCTGTGCAGTGCTCCCAGTAGCGGAGAGTGTCTCTCCGTCTCGGTGCTGCAGTGGGTGTGCGTGCGTGTTCCTGCCTGCCTGCCTTGGGGAGGCCGCGGTGGAGGAGCTGTCGGTACCTGTCGCTGGCCTCCAGCAGGGCTGCGTGCAGGTCACAACAGTGGTGACAGGAGCGCTGGAGGCCAGGGAACGTCCTACTGCTTACCTCAGAGAACCTCAGCACGCAGCCTGGAGGGGCAACGACACACACACACACACACACACACATCAGAACTACATCTCAGCACGCAGCCTGGAGGGGCCACGACACACACACACACACACACACACACACACACATCAGAACTACATCTCAACACACGGCCTAAAGAAGCCAACTACGACACACACATCAGAAGTACATCTCAGCACACACACACGTCACCATCAAATGGTTCCCAGGCCTTCTACTACCTGAGCACCGATGTGTCGAGGGCTTGTGTGCGGGCTCTGGGGTCTCCAGAATCTTATTGATCTCACTGTCCAGCAGCTCTGAACACAAGGACAGAACATCTGAAAGAGAGATTGTGCGTGTGCGTGTGAGAGAGATAGAGAGCGGCATGCTTACTGAACTGCTAACTAGGTGGGTATATTCAATCACACCAATCTTATCAGCCGCCTCCTGTACTGTACACACTGTACAGAGCCCTCCTGTACGCAACAAGCTGCCGTAAATAACAAACCTGTTCACTCCCATGTCTCCTACCTTCGTCATCGACCCAGTTCTTGGGGTGAGGAGGTGCCCTGGGCTTAACAGGGAGTGGCAGCTTGAACACCAGGCTGAAGGGGATGATGTGGGGGAGGGGGAGAGGGAGACAGATGTGTGAAATAGCAGCAACAAGACTCACACAAACATGAGCTGGACTACAACGTGGCGCGATATCTCATTGGGAAAGCCATGGGGTTTCCAGAGTATACAGCTGGTCTACTTCCAGGATGTGTATTTCTGTGGGGAGCTGAAGGGGCAGCGCTGACCTGTCCATGTCTGTTTTTCTGGCTCCCTCCAGTGGCGGGAAGGTGGAGGTGACGGCCGTTCCCGTCCCCCCCGCAAACGGAGCAGCGCTCGTCCCTGTCCACAGGAGGTTGCCCTGGGTTACCAGCTGCGGCGTGGGCAGTGGGGGCTGACGTGGCATGTGTACGCGTCGGCTCAGCCATCCCATAATGGTCCGCCCGGGTGTGTGTGTGCACGTGAGGCTCTGAGGGTTTGAGCTTCTCTCTCGTTGCTACGGTGTGCGTGTACGAGCTCAGCCTCTCCCTCCCACAGCCTCGGCCCCTCTCCCTCCCTCTCTGTGTGTCTCGCTCCGTGGGCCTCTCCGCCCGTGCCCCGGCCTCTGTCTGAGCCTCTGTCCGAGCGGATGTGACTGAGAGCCCAGAGTCGTTTTCTCTCATTTGGCTCGAGTGTGAGTGTGTAGGGGCCCTCCCTCGCTCCTTGCTGAGGGCTTCATGTGGTTCCTCCCCGGCTTGGAAAATCTGCCTCCTGACCTGCTTCTGTCATGACAAAACAGGAAGACCGTCGCAAAAAGACAACTATATTAGTGAACAAGAACAAGGTTGCGCAATGCGTGGCTTTAACAGGAAGTGGGGTGGGCAGATGAAGACGTGGCTCACTTACCCCAGAGTTGTGTTCTGTGTCTCCATGCTGTCGTCTCCCCTCTCGCTGGTCTTCCTTTGGATCCGGCCTTCCTCTCCTCTCCATCGTGGGCCTACAGGGAGTCATGTCATCCCTCCACTCCTCAAACCTCCTCTTTCCTCTCTCTCTCCCTCCTCCTTCCCTGTCGCTCCGCTCGTCAGCGGTCCGGACGGGAGTCCGCTCGCCACGCCTCCCCCAGTTCCCTCTCGCTGTGGCTCCTCTTTCCCCTTCCTGGCTCCCCCCATGGGGCAGGGTGGGACATTAAGGGAGGGGAGAGGGGTGATGGTATAGCGTCAGCCAACCACTGTTGGAGGTTTTGCTGGTCCGGGGTCTCCCTCTCTTCCTCATCCCTCCTCTGACGCGACCGAGAAACACAAACATGATACACTCAGTGTGCGAGGTAGGTCTTTACAAAAGGGATCCGTCTAATCGATGCTGATGAAGTCACCTTGGCCTGCTCTCTCTCGAACTGCTCGACTTTGTGCAGCATCTCTCTGGCTGACCTCCAGCAGGCCTCCAGGTCCTCAGGGGTGTCCACTTGCCCAGCCTGGCCCTGCCTAGCCTGGCCATGAGCTTGCTCCAGGGCAGGGCCTCTGAGGGAAACTGCTACAGGACAGAGGGACAGAATTCCTTAGTATGGCAACAGTTACGCAATCCTGCGGTTCAACCAATAAAAGATTAAAGTATGGTGGAATGACTTGTAAGTACAGGTCTATTCTGTCTGTTATTGCCTAAGAGTGTGTGTGTGTGTGTGTGTGTGTGTGTCTTCTCACTGGCTTGTTTGCAGGTGTGCAGCAGGAAGGTGGCAGCTTTCCTCACTTCTTCGTTGTGAGCGTCGGTGAGCACGGAGATGATGACAGACAGCCCCCCACACTGAACCAGCTGAGACTGGTGCTCCTCTGCAGAGGGGGAAGACTACCTGAGACAGGGGCTCCTTTTGAACAACACATCGAACAAGGCTTGAAACCTACTTTCCACATTTCTGGATGTGCATTCTAAAAGCGAGCATTAAAATGCCTTAAGTACAAGTCCAAGCAGGTGTGATTGCACCAGCATGAGTCTAAATGCAACAAAAAAAAGTGGTTTTGATTCCTACACGGAAAGGCCTGACTTGCCCAGGTTTTCCATATCCATAGGAGCCCTGCTAGGAAGTGGAAAGATAGGCAAATTGCACACAAACACGCTTGGTCGTACCACAGGCTTCCGCGCAGTGTCCCAGGGCGAGGATGACAGACAGCTGGTCTCTGGGCTCCACGTTGGGGCTGGTCAACAGGGGGAGGAGCTGCTCCACCACGTGGTGCCGAGCTAAGCCTGAAGCCAGGGCAGCTACACAAACGGAACAAGAGACAGCGGTTTGGAGAGGGAGAAAGAGGAACCAAGAGAGACAAAGGAGAAGATATAAGGGAATGTGTCAAGCGAGGTGTCACATGCCATATATGGCTTGCGTTGTGTGTGTGTGTTGTGTGTTGGTGTAGGACTCACGGTTGTCACTTATACAGGCTGAGAGGGTCTTGGCCATTATACAGGACAGCTCACAGGCAAGTGGGCTTTGGGTTGCATTAGAGGATACTTGAATCAGTGTGAGAGTCAGAGTTTCCAGACCACCCATTGATGAAAAACTCTCCTGAGCCAAATCTGAAAAAGTAAAAAGAGACAGCGAGAGTGGTGGGGAAGTAAGTTGTTGTAATGAGAGCCATCATTCAATACTGTGCTGTTTACATTCAGTAGTTCCCTGTTCCCCCCCTCTCATACTCACTGTTGTTAGAGACAGTCATGGTTATGAAAAAGCAGATGGGTTGTACCAACTCAGTGCGGGGGAGAGCCATCTGCTGCAGCCAGACTCTGATCTGAGGAAACGCTGATACACAGATCATCTGACTCTCCTCTGAGGGGGGAAGGGGTTGAAAAGATGGAGTCAGTCCTCTTTCCTAATCAGTTTCATCCTCCACAACATAATATTCCAGTTAAATGAGAGTGTATTTTTTATACACACTAGGGAACGCCTCATATATCCACGGTACTAGTAACACATAGAACCAGACAGACTAGACTTCATACCGTTCTGGGGGTTGTTGACACAGCCACAGAGGGCGCTGGACACTGACTTCCACAGCTGGTGGAGCTGAGAGATGTGGGCAGGCTTGGCTGAAGCCTCGCTGGAGAGAGGGAAACGGGTCCTGTGTAGGGCAGAGAGGAACCATTCACAAACACAGAGAACTACTCAGAAAGAGCTCAAGGGACACGGTGGTGAAGAGCACACTCTCGGACGACAGGGATCGTGGGAGGGAGGTGTTCTGGCGTTTACCTGAAAAGGTCCAGCAGAATGTCCAGGCAGCCGCTGGACTGAGCGAGGGTCTGTCCCGACCCTAGAGCCCAGAAGAACACAACAGGAGCCGGTGAGATTCACAGATAGCATCAGCAATATATAGATATTCCATCTCACACACTTGAGAAATGGAATATGATGACAAGTTGATCTTACTGTTGTTGGCAACCAGCACAGAGAGCAGATAAACAGCCACTCTCTTCAGCGTCAGGGGACAGTCCTGTGTCAGACAGTCAGCCAGGTCTGAGAAAGTCTCTTTTCTGCAAAGAGCTTGTTTACAGTACACTGCCAACACAAGAGGAGTTAGGAGGAGGTGCCCATTGGAAGTCTCAACAATACCAATAGCTCAACAAAACAAACAAATAAATACAAAGGTACAAAACAAACACACCGTTATTCTCTGCTAGCATCCCCACAGAAAAGAGTGCCGTCTCCTTGACCTCGCTGTGAACGCTGGACTTGGAGAGGTTGTACACAAACACCACGCCTCCCATGTTTCTGAACAGGTCCACATTCTCCTCTTGAGATGGATGGATTGATGGAGAGAGAGATAGAGAGAGAGGGAGAGAGAGAGAGAGAACGAGAAAGGGATGGACACAGAAAACTAAATAACATAAGCAGCTACTAGCCAGCTAAAAAATATTAAGTGTGTGTGCTACTGTTCAAGTGTGTCAAACCTCTCTGTTGACAGATTGAGTAGATAGTGAGCAGAGCTTGTTTCTGTGAATCTGGGCAATCCATCTGATACTTCAGACATTCCAGCAACTGAGTCAGATCTGTTTTGGTGGCTGTGAGAGATGACATCTTTTAAAGACACAAAAACACAAATCCCGAAAAAGAAGGCCAATCCAAAAGTTATACTGACAGCCACACAGCTGTAACCTTAAGTCATACCTGCTAACTAGCTATCCAACACTCACCATGGTGATTACTTTTGCTGGTGACATCCATCCCTCTTAAAGCCTCAGCCTGTAATTTTTCAAGGAAGTAAACGTTGACATATAGTTAGCAAGATTCGGGTGTTGAGGTGTCTACCAGCAGGCTATCAAGCTGGCCCAAGTAGGGAACAGCTAGCTTGCAGATCCCATTAGCATGTCAGATATCCTAGCAACAACCACTCTGGGATCCTTTTCAAATTAAGTTGTCCTCCCTCAGACCTCACATTTATCTTGTCAATAAATTCTCCAAGATGACAAACTCATAGCTAGTTTATCATATCATGAATTTTGAAGAAAATTCTATCATTGGATTCAACCATAGATATAATTTAATGAATATGTTTAGGATAATTTCTGACTTCAGTATGCCGCTGAGGTGATGTTGTTTACGGCAGGTGCATTGTCATCGGGACAGTGTTATGGACATATTTATCTCGCGCTGTTTTCCAAAGTGAATTGCAAAGCCCCTCGTGACCTGTGAGTGTCGCTCCACTCAAAAGTTTTAGCAATGGTAAGTGAAGTGAAGTGCCCCGGCAGCTGGAAGTGACGTCTGGTTGTCCTTCTCAGTCCTGCTGGCCGGTAAATTTGTCAAACGTCGGTAAATACTAGCCGGACGATCTGAACTGTGTGCTAGCTGCTACTGAACATCAGATGGGTAGGTAGACTGCTTGCTAGCAATATCCGTGGATTGTACTGACACTATAACTAGCTATGCTAACGTAACTTAGTTTAGCTAACATCGTTAGGATCATCAAGTACTGTACCTACCGGCTTCAGTAGTGCAAACTACAGTAGTAAGGCAAGAGGAACAACCATCTATAGTACTAGTGGCTAGCTGAACGTATTACGTATTACTAAGGTTTAAGTTTAACCTTAAAGAACATTCTTTCCTTATGATCTGTTTTTATTATTTAACTGTTTAAAACGATAGCTAAAACAATAAAGTCTACGGAACGGACATGCGGTCTAGCCACTGTTAGTTTAATCGAACTGTGCAAGGCTTGCATTATAATAGTCTAAACTGATCTTTGATGGATGTCTTTAATCCAGGAACTTCCAGTCTGAATCAACAGAAGTAGCCACTGTTCCTGCACTCGTCTGAGATATGTCTGGTCATGCGTGTGCCCGTATGCTACACAGAACCACAAGATGCACACGGACACACTCTCCGCTGGTGGGTATTTTTCTAAATCAAGAGATTAACATTTAAAATATTACGATGAATATTTTCCTTAACTAAAAAAATACTTTTCCCCCCTCTCCCTGTAGTGTCACCATTATGGCCACTGCTTGCCATCCGCATCTTGGTGGCCTTCAGCCCAGACTGTCTGCCTCTCCTCCAGGGCTTGCTCTCATGTAGGACGCTTTGGTAGCCAACGTTCTAGTCCCAGGTCCCTGGCTGGCTTTGACTTTCAAACTCAAAGGCTCCTCTCAACATGGCAGGATATGGATTTCCAGCACAACCGGGTCCAGATTAACAACATTTTAAGAACCAATGAGCAGGTATCCTATTTTTAAATCTATATGCTGCTACATGAACCTTTGAGTGTGTGCGTGTGTGCGCTCTCTGAACTCTGTAAGCTAGACCATATGATTAACTATTTTATGGCCTCTCCAGTAAGAGAAGCCCAGGTCCCCTTGTTTACGTAAGCCTAGTGTTACCCAGAGTTCAGATTTGGGGTTAGGCCTCTCTTTGCACACAATAAATACTGACCACAGCATCATTCTTATACAGGATAACAGTTACATATTTAACTTTTCTAACATAGTATTTGAGTTAAGGTTTCATTCATTCGTCGTTTATGGAGTCACATTTGACTGTGTTCCAGACTGTGAGTGTCCCTGAGTTCGATGGGAGGGGTCTTAGCGCTGTGAGGAAGTTTGACAGCAACCAGCTGCCAGCCAACACACCCAACGAGGACCGCCGCAGCACTGCCACCTGCCTACAGGTATGAGTCTCATCCTCAGATGGCTGAGCGGTTAGGAAATCGGGCAATTAATCCGAAGGTTGCCGGTTCGATTCTCGGACTCATTCTGCATATCTCTATCCCATACACACCCCTTTTGATGTCCCACATCCCCCTCCCTATGAACCCAGTACATTGTTGAATCTGTGCCCCTCCGCCCACATTCCCCAGACTAAAGGAATGCTGTTCGGCGTGTTTGATGGCCACGGGGGCTGGGCATGTGCCCAGGCGGTCAGCGAGCGGTTGCTGTACTACGTCGCTGTAGCCATGATGTCTCAACGTGGCCTTGAGGAACTGGAGCGGTGTGTCGAGCAGGGCAGGCCCCTGCCTCCCATCCTGCAGTGGTACAAACACCACAGCGACTACAACTACCGCGAGTCTGCCTCGCTCTACGTCGACCACCTCAGAGTCTTCTGGCAGGAGCTGCTGGACAGCGAGGAACACGGCGATGGCATGAGGTGTGTTTTCTATCTTTCTCTCCCAAAAAAGTATGGTGTCGTGTAGTTCCATTATTTCTTCTCTTTTTTTTAAAGGGGTTTGGCGGGGAATCTTCAGTTCAGTTATTTTTCTTCCATGTAATGTCTGTCCTTACCGCCCCACCTTGTCCAGCCCCCCTGATGCCCTGGCCCATGCCTTCAAGCGCCTGGACACAGATATATCTCTGGAGGCCCAGGTCCCTTTATCCAGTGACCTCATGAGAAGCACAGCCATACAAGTACAGACCAGGCTACAAATCTAAACCATGCTGAGATGTCAAGGTTTTTTTTTCCTCACGCTCTCACATTCCTCACATTCTGAAACCATTCCGTTCCTATCCATCTCTTCCTCCAGGTAGCCTTTGCTGGCTGCACTGCGTGTGTGGCTCACGTGGGGCCTGAGGGCATCTATGTGGCCAATGCGGGGGATTCCCGAGCAGTGCTGGGGGTGCAGGAGACGGACGGGTCTTGGAGCGCACTGCCCCTATCTTTGGACCACAACTCCCAGAACCAGTCTGAGATGAAGCGGATCCGGGCCCAGCACCCCCCCTCAGAGAGAGACACGGTTGTCATGGACGACAGACTGCTGGGAGTAAGATACCGATGCCGAAAACACCGGACCTTGATTTTGTTGATTTCAAACTTTTCGACCTGACCTAACATGTCTGTTGCTGCCATTCTTTATACTTGAATGTTATTTCTGCTCCTCAGGTCCTGATGCCCCTCCGTGCTTTTGGTGATGTCAGGTTTAAGTGGAGCCGTGAGCTGCAGCAGAACGTTCTAGACAGCCTGGAGTCCGGAGTGGACCTGGACTCTCTCAACCTGTACCAGTACACCCCACCCAACTACCTTACCCCTCCTTACCTGGATGTTGCTCCTGAACTGGTCCATCACAAGCTGCGGCCTCAGGACCGCTTTTTGATCCTGGGCTCTGATGGGCTGTGGGATGAAATGGGAAACGAGGAGGCGGTCCGCCTGGTCGGAGAACACCTGAGTGGGATTCACCTACAGGTGAGTGTTTGTATAGGCCTGGAGCTGCCAAGTCAAGGTCTAACATGAGGGAACTGTGGTGTATTGAGTACAGAAACATATACAGAATCGCATGTGTTCACATAGTGTTTGCTGTCTCCTTTCCAGGCTCCGGTGTCTGCCAGCGAGACGCAGCTGAACCTGGGCCGGATGCATGAGCTCCTGCAGAGACGGCTCGCTCACGCCAGCCCCTCTCCAGACCCCAACGCTGCCACACACCTCATCAGGCATGCCTTGGGCACGGGAGAGTATGGAGAGCTGAGCCAGGAGAAGCTGGCCGCCATGCTGGCTCTTCCGGAGGACCTGGCACGCATGTACAGGGATGACATCACAGCCACTGTGGTGTATCTGAACTCTGACCTGATCAAGGCTCGCCATAGTTAACAGGCAAACTCTCACTGTCTCACTCAACAGACATGCTTTCTCTCTTAAGTCAAGCAGACTAGCAGTGTCACATCTTCGAGATGGATTGCATACACTGGACACTTATTTAAAGAGACTACTACCTAAAAATGTCCATTAAAATAATTCTGGATATTTTTTCTTGCCCATTGCGATCCTTTTTCATTTGACACAGATCAGGATTCTGCAGTTCATGTTACTTTGCCGGACACTTCGTTCATTTAAAGATCCATTTTAATGGACATATTGCACATTCTCACTTTATTATCATAGGTCATCTTGTATGTAGGAAATAATAACATTTAATGTTTATGTTTCAGAACATATCTTTTTCAAGAAATGGCTTTAGACAATCTACAGGAAGTGCTTCAGTTATTGGCTTTATAATGTACTTTTCTGCATCATAAATATACTTTTCAATTTATTCACTTTAGAGTTGAATGCAGATGTAGCCGACCATTGTTGTCTTTTCCTTGTAATTGACGCATCTGACTTATAGTGGTTTGTTGTGAAGATGAATACTCAGTTGTGATTCAATAGAATGTGATTTTATCACTCATACAATTATTCCCTCCTTTGTCTATTTTATAAAGTCCATTGATTTAAAGACTAAATAATAAATATTATTTTTATTGGTATATTGACATTGGTTATGTATTTGCTACTGGTATGCACATACACAAGAATTTTTCTTAGATGGGCTGTTTTATTGAATAGGGGATATGATAGTCATTGCATTATGCAATGTTTGGATGTTTACCTCATTGTTTTACTATTGTATAGAGTCAGTGGAGCCTGTCCTACCTAACAGTGCATCAGCCATGGTAAACAACACTAAAACGGAGTCCTACAGAAAGTGAACTGACCACAAATCGACCCGTGACTGGAATCACAGCGTCTACAATACAGATTCCATCGTAACATGGATGTGTGTCTTCACTGTATCACACACAGACATCTTCAGGTCCCCAGCGGAGCTCAGTCCTGGTCCTCCAGGCCCTCCTCGTTATACATGAGGGCCAGCCTGCTGAAGTGTGGCCCCCAGTGGGCCAGCCTCTGGTAGTCCTGCTCCTCCTCTGAGCTGCAGGAGTTGAGAGAGCTGAGGGAGCCCCCCTCCGAGGCTGCCCCCCCTCCCTCGTAGTTAAACACCAGGACACAGTCGTAGGGCAGGGCCGTGGGGTCCCCGTCTGTGGCACGTAGGTTCTAAGGCGGGATAACAGGAGAGGTTCTGTTACAAGGTCTTGGGAGAACAGTGAGAGGTGGTGCACTACTATTAATAATGGAATCGTCTTCAGAAAATAATGATACGTTAGATGTTTACGTCATCAATGAACTCTCCGATGTCATGCTGGTCGTCAGGTCTGGGCCGGTAGGTGGGAGCACAAGAGAGGGGCGGGACCACAGTGATCAACAAGGGCCGGTTAGCAAAACCACTGCGGAGCAGTCTGTGGTCATATTCCTTGTGGGGGGGAAATCAGAAAGGCAGCTGCAACATTACACTTGACCATGGCGGATTCTTTTCTCATCCCCCTTCATCTGACCAGGCCCTCACCCCCACTCCCTTACTCAGCACCCCACTCACCTGGTCCTCCTCCCCTCCCCCCTCCTCATCGTAGCAGTAAATGTTGCCCCTGACAGGGCTGTCCTCCTGCAGCAGGACTGCTTTCTCTCCTGAACCTCTGCACTTCCTCAGGACAAGCAGCAGCAACAACAGCAACACTGAGACACAGACCGTCACACACAGTCACACACACCAGCTAAATAGTTCAACATTAACACTCAGGTAACTAGCCGACTGAAGTAGAGAGAATGATACATGTAATTGTAAGTAGGTTGTTTTCATCACTCACAAAGCAAAGCCAAGACACCTCCCAAGATCCACATGGTCTCACTCATGTCGAAGGCGACTGACTTTTCAAGGCAAATTAGATCACTTCCTGTGCAGTCACAAACCTACAGATATCACAAGAATAATTTTCCAACCAGTAAAGACTAGGAATGGACACAATTTGATTCCCCGTCCCAAAGTAACACATCTGGTGTGGGTTGAGAACGGCAGACCTGAGCTTGCAGCGAGATATCCTGGTAGAGACCTGCACTGTCACTAACACGTAGGTTCACCTCATGCTCCCCCAACCTCAGCCCAGTCCTCCCACTGAGGAGGATGGCTGTCTCTGCAACACAACACGATGACATTGACAAGAGGACAAACAGGCAGTAAAAAAAATCAGACACTAATCAGTTTTAAACACAAAGAACAGCTAATCCTTTCAAAACCATCCCAGTCTTACTGGAGTCATTCATGTGGATGTCCCAGTGTTTCAGGGAGTCCCCCAGCAGCTGGGCTGTGAAGGGCTGGGAGAAGCCTGGCCCATCTGGGTCTCTGATGGGGAGCTCTAGGGGCTGTGATTGGCTGCTGCAGAACACCACGTGTCTCTGGTCGACAGTGGGGACGTTGTCGTTCACATCCTCCACTTCAATCACCAGAGTCCCTGTCCCTGTGGCTGGGACCTCCGCTGGTGGGCACATAGAAAGACAGGGAGAGAGACAGGCAGCAAAGTCCAGGTGTAAGTGGATTGGAGACTTTTAACAGCTTAGATTGGGGTAAAACTGGTTTGTCAGAAATGAATCCATTACAGTACATTAAATTGTTAATCTGGAAAAACCTATCTCAGTTACTATACCATTGTCAATGGCCAGGATGAGGACTGTGTATTTGCCATCAATGATAAAGGGAGATTCTCTGTCCAGGGAACTTCTGACCACCAGCAGTCCTGTGCTCTCATTGAGACTCAACCAGCCAGCATGGTCACTCTCCAACTGATACCTAGAAACACGTACAGCAAACAACCCGCTCACACGTTTAATTAACGATGATTCATGTCAATACACTTTCCCCATGGACAATAAAGATTTTAATGTGGAGATTGTGTCCCTAGGAGTTTGCTACAGAGGGCCTACGTGACGGTCTGCTTCATGTCCAGGTCTGGGTCCGAGGCTGTGTAGAGCACCAGGTCACTGTCCAGTGGCAGGTCCTCAGACACAGAGACGACCATCTCTGAAGGCCTGAAGACCGGGGCCTCGTTCCTGTCCTCCACCCTCACCGTGACAGTAGCTGTGGAGGTGGACACAGGCCTGGAGAACACCACGTCGTTCTCCACCACCACCAGCAGAGTGTACAGAGGACAAGCCTCATAGTCCAGCTCCTGCAGGACAGGGGGAGAGAAGGAGAGGATCAATTAAACTTGAAGCGAATCTGTCTCATGGCTTTTGATCCAGTTTTTTTCATAGTCCTGTGAGCAATGTGTCTTGTACATCCTAAGTAGCACCTTTGCTGTGGCGATGATTCCCTGGTCCCCACTGGGTCCTGTGGAGATGCTGAAAAGGTGGTCACTGTCCCCTTGTATGATTCTGAATCTACTCCTCCAGCATGGGGTGTGGATCTGGTCCTCATCCCTTACCTCCATCTTGACCACCACCACCCCCTGCTGGTTCTCTGAGATGGACCCAGTGTACTTGAACAGAGAGATAGAGACAAAGTCATGAGTGGCACAGAAACAGAAACATCATTAAAAATGTATCAGGTGACGATGAGAGGAGGAAGATCTTTCTCATTTTCACCGTGTTCTGGGTAAACTCTGGTGCGTTGTCGTTGCTGTCTTCCACGGCGATCAGAACCTGGCTGCTGGTCGACAGACCCGCCCCTGCATTATCTGCTGCCTTTACCACCAGCTTGTACTGCTGCTGCCTCTGAGGATGTAGAGGTGGAGGAGTCACACACACATGCACGCTCACACACACACAGATACAGGACCCACACACACACACACCTCTCTGTCCAATCCAGCGGCAGCCACCTGGATGCCTCCCGTGAAGGGGTTGATGAAGAACAGGTCGCTGGGTGTGGGAGGATCCTGGCTGCGGATGCTGTAGCGGAGGTCAGAGCTTATCTGACCAGGCTGGTCTTTGTCAGTGGCATTAACCTTCATAAACTCAAACCCTAAACACACAAGGTGCAGCTCTTGCAGAACATGAATACTTACTTTACAAGGCATAAATTCAACGAGCAATCCTTAGCTGGCAGTAAAGAATGACTTGTGACTGTGTTTCATGCTGTGCTACGAGAGATCATTTAAGGATACCTATCTGAGCGTCCTCAGGGACATGCCCCAGAAAGGGATTCTGGGTAAACTCTGGTTTATTATCATTCTGGTCCAGGACATTGATAACAATCTCCATAGGATTCTCTTCTATACCAAATCCCTGAGCTTCCGCCTGTGCTTCAATCTGCATAGGAAAAAATACTTTCAACTACAAACACCACTACTCACTCACTATAGCTGTGTAGCTTGAGATTGGTAAAGTATGTTTCAAGTGACAACTGATGCAGCCACTGATGTAACTTACAATATACTGAGCTTGTTGCTCTCTGTCGAGGGGTTCTGTCACAGACAACCAACCAGTGCTCCTTTCGATTATGAAACGTCCAATAGGTGGCAGGTCTGCACCCGGGCCAGTGATTTTATAGTACATCTTCACTTCGTCATTGTAACTGGAGCGTATCTGAAGGCACACACACACACACACACATGTACTGTACACACACACTTAAAAGCTGAAACACACTCAAGTGCAAATGCTACTGGAGACACACACCTTGAACATTTGGTTGGGGAAGGGGCCCCTGCCATTCTCTGCTATGTTGATTGGCGGCATGACCCACGCCCTCTTCTTCCTACTCTGTGCTGGGAGAGGTTGTCGGATCTTCAGCAAAGGCAGAGCTGAGGAGGATTCTCCCTGTCGGTACTGTAGAATAGGAGAGGATGGAGCGTGCCAGTAAACCACACTATATCACAGGGGTGAGGATAGCGGTGGCGTTCAGTGGGAGAGGATCTGACAGCTGACATCTAGACGTTGCAGGTTAAAATGACCCTTCTGTGAGTCTGCTAAATGACAACATTACATGACATCACAACACGGGATGTGTAGAAGATTCCCCTCACCTGGGCAGGGTCTGGCATGGTGTTCACCTCTCCAGACTGGTTCCTATGACAACCCAGGGGATGTGGTTCCTTATACCCACCCAGGGCTGCTGGGATGGCCACCTGGAACAGTCCTGACACATGTACAGTACATGCATGCTCCCAGGACACTCATAAACTCTCATTAAGAAGTTTGACCATTTACCCTTTTTACTTACAAGTTACTATTGCAACTGTTAAGTATTTTTCAACTTTCAAAATGTATATTACAGTAGCTCCATAATGCCCTTTGTTAATGTTTGACTACGCTGCTCTCATGGAAACATCTCTGCTCACCTGCAACACGAGAAGGGTCAGGCCACACAGAGGACTTGTCAATTGCAACATTTCACGTATTCCTTTAAATTGAAAAGTGTTTGATAACGCTTCGTTTCTGATGATAGTCAATTAATGAAAGTCGTCATTTATATTGGCTCCTGTTGCGAGTTACGGTAATCTATGATGCCGTTTTGGTTGTGGAGTCTATGTCTACACTCATTCAGGGGAGGGGACTGTTTTGGGGTAAACCATTAACTACCATTCTTTTCAAATAAGAGATAAGAGCATGAGTCTGAGGGTGTAATATCATTTAGGATCAAAAATACAAGTCAACATCAAGTATAGAGAAATTCCCCTTCAATGTGTAATACAATTTATGACATGAAATCTTTGCTGTTTACATATCCGTTATTTAAACAATTACCTCTTCAGGAAGGGTAAACTAGGGTGACGTTTTGGTTGTGTGTACACTCTACTCATCCAGAGAAGGGAACTGTCTCTGGGTAAACCATTAACCACTATCCTTCAGAACTGAAAGAGGGGGACAGAGTATGTGAGTCTGAGAGTGAGAGTGAAAGAGGGGTTAGAATGGACAGAGATTATGTCAGCAAAAGAGGAAGAAATTAAAGAGAAACTAGCGTCCAGTGTATCTTGGACATGAAAGACTTACAGCAAGATCTATCAATGTATGTTTTACCCAACAAGACAGGAAAAACGTTCAGGCATATTGACTTAACAAAAACTTTAAAACCAAAAAAGCTTTTGAACCTTAACATTTTATGTTGAAAAATTGGTCAGAAGGTTAAAAATAGAGAACTACCCTTTCCATTTGTAACATAGTTTATGACATTAAATGTTCACACCTTTTACATTACCCTACATAATACAAACTCCAGCTTGAGAGGGGTAGTGTTCGGTCCAAACCTTTCTGCCTGACTAATCAGGTTACCTACTACACACACATCACAACAGCTTGGAGGAGGGCCTTGTCAAGCAGTCTGGAAACAACGCCTGAGACGAACTTTGACCCTAAGGATCTTGGCCTGCGGCGACGGAAGAGGGAGACGCAGTGAAGAAGTGACAGACAGTCTTCATGTGTTTATGTCCTATTCCCCTTGTCTGAAACGGTTAGTCGGGTGATTGGATACTGCGGACATGGTGTAACACACTGGACAAGGTATTTAAAGTGAAACTGAGATTGAGGCGTTTGATTAAGAGTGATTAAGTAAGGGGGCGAGTTTGGATAAAAGTGTGTGTGTGTGTGTGTGTGTGGGTGAGAGAGAGAGAGAGAGAGAGAGAGAGAGAGAGAGAGAAAGAGAGACAGATCAAAAAGAGTAAAGGAGTTCCTGTTGACCTATACATGTTTAATTTATCCTAAAGGTTAACTGTTACTAAATTATAAAATGTCCTTGTTGGTCTGGTGTAGCTCACAACTCAGTTGCTGTAATTGTTTTCTGCTCTCCTCTCAGATGACTCAGAACATGTTCCAGGAAGGGCTGTACCATGTGTTCTTTAAGGAAAAACCCCCGGCCCGCATGGGCCACCCTGTTACTGTGACCACCAACCAGGAGCCTTTGAGGGATGTCCGGATTGGGCGCTGGTTTGGGACTGTTGTTAACACCCGCCTACTGATAATTGGGGTTAGATCAAGAGCTGAGAGTTGTGGTGTAGTTATGAATGAGAGGATCAGTGCTACTGTGCATCCCAACACATACTGTACATACTCTGACTATCCCCCTCCTTGTCACACTCTTCATCTATCAGGTGATGCAGGTATTTGGTGCTCTGGCTACTATCCTCACCACGGTGACCTATGCCTGTGTTCGGTTCAACTGCTCTGTTACCATGATGACACCGATCTGGTCGGGTCTGTTTGTAAGTGTATAATCTAGGTGGTCTGGTTGGGGCTAGTTCTGTGAAAATGACTGGTGTATTCTCTGTAAACTTACTGTAGTGCTCTAGACAAACATACAAGTTGCTTTGAATAAAAACAGTCTGCTAAATAAGTAAAATGCTAAAATGTCAAGGTAAATCAAGAGTGTCAAGAGTATGTACCAAGCTAACCATAACCATATTTTTGGAGGTCAAAACATAAACGTGTGGCACTTGTGTTGCAATGTTTTTTTTACAGTATGTGGCCACTGGGGGGCTGACAATAGAAGTGCAGAGAAAACCAAATAAACTCAAGGTGAGTGGCCAACTTTCAGTTTCTAGTTGAAAGAGTTCATTAGTGTCGTCCTTAGAGTGCACTTTCTGGGATGTGTTTTGTGTGTTGTGTACTTTAAGCTCACATTGTTTAAACAGGTCATTACAATGATTGGCCTGAACATCTTGAGTCTTCTGATGGGGATCTGTACCCTCCTGGCCTTCAGCCTTACTGTGAAAAAGCCCAGAGCTCTGACAGACCAGCAGGTAAATAACTACTCACGGGTCACAATCTCCATCCAGCCACAGACCACCTACTGTTCTGCATGGTCATCGTGACCAGGATACATTCTACAGCCATTCAGTCATTCATGAATCATCACAGAGTAGTTTGTTTACTGAGTGAGTGATGTCATCACCATGCCTGTCCTCTGTCAGCGCACTGGCTCGTATTTGGCAAAGGGCAGCTCTATAGCCTTCACAGTGCAGTGCCTGGCGGCATCGGTGTACACACTGTTCCTGTCCTGGAGAGGCCTGCGCCGCTACGGAGGTCCTACCAGCCAGACTTACAGCCGCCTCTCTCAGGCAAGTAAGCGCACATGGATCGACCACACATGAAACTTCAACACAGGCAGACAAACAGGGGAGGGTGAAGCATGTCAGTAAATATTTCAATATAACATTAAAAAAATGTGTGAAAAAAAAAGATATTCCCCCCCAGCTACATGTAGGTAGGATCCAGCAAAGTGTCCACTCCTACAAACAAACACCCATGTAGCTACAAATGCTGACCACCACTGTTTACTAGACATTTTCACTAGACATAAACAGCCAACTGTTTTCACAGGAGTCAGCTGACCACACAGAATCCTTGCTGGATTCAAGAGAATACAACCTTTGATGACTACATACTACATGCCTGGATGTGTGTGTGTGTGTGTTTGTTTCATTGATAACAAAGCATGCTGTAAAGGACACATTGCAATAAACAACTACAATCGCATTTCTGTTGTGTTGCTTGTGTGTTTTCATAGTCCATTTTCTTCACCTTCAAACTCTTCAAGTCTCTTTGGGCTTGCATATAACTTCTCAACAAACCAGTCTCAACAAACCAGAAAACCTTGCTGTAAGTTCCGAAGTAGATTTTAAACGAGAGATAAGGAAAAGAAGTGAACAAAAACAATTTAATCAAATTAAACGTGAAAATATGTTTAATGTTTGATTATTAAAACACATTTTTTTATATAATTTTGTAATTTTGTCTGACCACAATTTGGTACTTTAGTCCTACATAATAGCGAGGTAATTTGTTGTTCAAAATCCATGCACCTTCATGGACTGAGTGGGCCACGTGACCGTTTTTACAGCAGTAGAGTAGTCTGTCACATGACTGGTAGTATTTTAGAACATGTGTTGTGTTCAGCTGGCTAATGAACCTATGACCGAGTACAGCTAGCGTTACTCGATAGAAAACCTCTCAGAGGATACATTAATTCTCAACAGAAAGACTCGTTTTACCCGGTGAAAATGTCTGATGTTCGATTAAGTCGTAATGAAATATGTTACGTGACTTTACTTTTTTTCTTGAATGTACCCATGGTGAAAGGTGTGTGGCCAAAGCCACAAAGTGTAGCCTCATCGATGGAACGATATTCATTGAATCCAGGAGACTTTAAATTTCAGTATGATAGTAGTTCAGCCGCCCAGTGGGGATGTTCAGTGCTGGATGCCGCCTTCAAGCGATATTATTCTCTAATTTTTTCAGATTACAATGCAGGTAGGCCTGCCCTGCTGGTCATTTCAATAAATCCTAATAACGTATTTTAGACAGACATTTGCGAAGCTACACAAAGGTGACCTGTCGTTTTGTTCTCGGCATGGTGTTTTGCCTTAAATGGGCATTGTACAACATGCATGCATGGCATGTAAAGTCATTCAATCACCTGCTCCAGAAATCCTTTCTCTGTGAACTGCAAAATTACTGCATGTTTGTAAATAACTGTCTCTTCTGTTTGGTATAGGGCCACGAGACATGCAGCATCTTTTCGAAGCAAAAATATATGTCCTCAATATCCATGTAACCCAAGCAGGTTGTGAGAGCTACCCAAATGCAGAGTCCTCTGAAAGTTGTAAGTGTGGGACTATTGGACTACTTTTCGACTACTTTTATGCGCCATATTTCCTCTGCAATGACTGACATTGCAGACTTTACATTGGATCTGCATCTGGGCCCTTCAGAGAGTTTAAGACAGCAACTAAGTAAAAAATAACATACTGGACAATCCATCAACTGCACTTGTAAATTACACAAAAAAATGTTTACCTTTAGTCTGTAAGTTTTATGAACTCACTTCTTCAGAATGTGATTTGTGTATGATTTATGAAACCTTCAGGCAGGTTATCAGTCTTACTGTACTTGGTCTCTGTCCCAGATAAACTGGATGTATCTACTGACCGAGCAGAACTGAGGACAGAAACTGTGTGGGGGGCCCTAAGAGGTATTGGTTTTTAAATGTGTTTACTGATATATCTGTCATGACTATATAATACAATTTGTGACCATAATGCTGTTTTTGATTGACGCAGGCCTGGAAACATTCAGCCAGCTGGTGTATCAAGATGACTTGGGTACAGTAAGTAATGCACAATACTTTTTTGGTCAATAGGTTTGGTTTGTTTGGAAATGTACATATAAAGGTTTTTTGTTTCTTTTTAATTTCTTTAGTACTTTGTGAACAAGACTGAAATAGAGGATTTCCCGAGGTTTCAATTCCGTGGGATTCTGTTGGACACATCTCGTCACTATTTACCAGTATCGACCATCCTAAAGACCCTGGTAAGTACTTTTGAAGACCACTATCAGACTGACTGACTCATTGTGAAAAGGGACGCTTACACTAATGGTCTGTTAATGTTGTCTTTGTTTAGGATGCCATGTCCTACAGTAAGTTCAATGTGTTTCACTGGCACATTGTTGATGACCCTTCCTTCCCGTACCAGAGTCGTACCTTTCCTGACCTTAGCAACAAGGTTAGTTTACCTGGTAATAATTGTGGTCTTTTGTGGCATTTTACCTCAAAGACCTGTATCACGTGTTTAATAACTGGTGTTTCACACAACCCTTCCCATTCCTAATCATCTACAGGGAAATGTCTGTAGTCAGTGTCTATTAGTAAGGTTTGCTGGTTGTCATCAACTGTAAACAGATTGTCATAATTTTGGTTTAGGGGGCTTTCCACCCAATGACTCATGTGTACACCCAGACGGATGTGAGGAGGGTGATCTCACACGCCAGACTACGGGGAATCAGAGTCTTGCCTGAGTTTGACTCGCCAGGCCACACCCAGTCCTGGGGTAAAGGTAAAGTACAGTACCACCTACAGTACAGTCAAATATCATATTTACATTAACATATTTGATGACCTGATTTAATTACATGTCAATAAAACTGCTCTTAAATGTGAAGATGTAGTGCTTATGATTACTTGTGTGACTTTTTCTGTTATTTTACCCACCACCCCTTGACTTCCCCCAGGTCAGCCTGACCTCCTGACCCCCTGCTACAGAGGGACCACTCCTTCTGGAACATTCGGCCCAGTCAACCCAGCCACAGGCTCCACCTATAAGTTCATGACAAGTTTGTTTAAGGAATTGGCCTCTGTCTTTCCTGATTCTTACATTCACCTAGGAGGGGATGAGGTCGACTTCACCTGCTGGTGGGTTACAGTGTACTGTAGCATGATGTGTTTTGTATTACATTAAACAATAGTCTTAATGTTGGGCTGTTATTGGAAAATGTTTCCTAAAGGAAATCCAACCCTGACGTCAGGCAGTTCATGCAGAAAATGGGTTTTGGAAATGATTTCACCAAACTAGAGTCCTTCTACATGGAGAAGTAAGTCATGGAGAACAATCTGTAAAACATTTTGATTGTTTTCTAAATATCATGCTTTATAAACAGTTGTTTTTCATTGTTACCCTAAATTGTTGAAAGGTTGGGGTTATACAACTGGGTTTTGATTGGTTTTCCCCATGCCAAAACAGACTAAACATGTAATTTACTACTGTCAAATAATGAGAAAAGATTGGAAATAAAAGTAACATGAAAATAATTTCGGACCGATGACAAAAAGTCCATCCATGATCTCTCTTTATAATGTAGAAAGACATCCCTTGTATGTCTGTGTATGACATTGTTTTACGTCTTGTATTTCTAGCATCATGAACATCACTGCCATGCTCAACAGGACAGCCATCGTTTGGCAAGATGTATTTGACTATCATGAAAAAGTAAGTATACAGCCTAAGCTGACAAAAAAAGCGATTCACGACCTCGGCTTTCTACTTAGGATCTTCCCCAAAACATCTTGTTTTTATGACACAATTACATTAGGACCCCCTTTTATTTTGTGACTGACAGCTGTAGTTATAATGTTTTATTTTGCACATTTGTGTCTTCTGACGGGTTGTTTTCCAGTGCAGCTCCCTGGCAGTGGTGGAGGTGTGGAAGGGGGGGTGTTACCTGTGTGATTTACGCAGGTTGACTAAAGCCGGACTGAGAGTGATCTTGGCCACCCCCTGGTATCTGGACCAACCAGGACCCACTCATGACTGGGCACGCTACTACACTGTGTGGCCTCTAGCCTTCAAGGGTCAGAACCTGGGTGCTCTGGAAATGCAGTTTGAGTTTGCTGTGTTTTTGATATTCATGTTTCAGCTGAATACAGAGGGTTACAGAAGTCATAGTTTGTCTCCTTAACACACAGGGGTCTGTAAAATTCCCAGAGATGCAATCTCTTAACCACTAGGTGGCACAACACACTAGAGTCACAATACCAATGGTTAATGGGCCACCACATCCTTTCATCACGCTGTGTAATTGTACCACCAGTGTAAACATTGCGGTAAGAATCCAAGTGACTTCGAAACATGACAGGAGAGCAACACACCCCCTAAAACACTCTTCCTGAGCTTCCGACCAGTTGGAGCAGTGCAGAAGTGGACGGCATGTTATTTGTTACCCTGCTCAGATCCCTCAGGACACAGTTCTGCACGTCTGGAAGGGCACCCCTGCCCAGTACCAGGATGAGCTGAGCAGGATCACCAAGACTGGGCACAGGGTCCTGCTGGCTTCCCCCTGGTACCTTAACCACATCAGCTACGGCCAGGACTGGCACAGTGCCTACACCGTGCAGCCATTGAACTTCTCTGGTGTGTGTGCAGGGCCGTGTTAACACTGACATAAGTACTCGCTTTTTGCACGATACGCTGGAGCATAGCTTTTGTTTTTGAAACCCATCCCCCCCTGTAATACAGATCTTTAGGAATGGTATTGTATGAATCACATGGATGTGCTGTGCTATGCAGTGTTGTTTGCAGTCTGAGTGCTGGTTCTAGTGTGTTCTTCCCACGCTTTCATCATGAGATTGTGTTTACTTCCCTCTCACAGGGACGGAAGAGCAGAAGAAGCTGGTGATTGGTGGAGAGGTCTGCATGTGGGGGGAATACGTAGACGCAACCAACCTCTCTCCACGCCTGTGGTAATGAAGAATTAAGAAAGAAAATAAATAGAAATCCATTACATTGTAGACAATCATTCCCATGAATGGTTGTGTGTTTGTGTTGTGCAGGCCCAGGGCCAGTGCAGCAGCAGAGAGACTGTGGAGTGATGAGCAGCAGACCTCTAGTGTCACCCTGGCCTTCCCTCGTCTGAAGGAGTTCCGCTGCATGCTGTTACGGTAAGGCTGCTTGAGTTGCAGGTTCATACGGCTGCTCAGGGGATTAACTTTGACCATTTCTAACATTGAGCTGACATAAGTTTTCTGTCGCCTGTTATCTTTGTCCCCCTCTAATGCTGCTACACCTCCTTTACGCTTTCAATATTTCTCTTTTTAGGCGCGGTGTACAGGCCGAGCCTTTGTTTGTTGGCCACTGCAGGCATGAGTACCAGGGTGTGTGAGGATCTGAGCACCTGGAACAGGAGTGTTCACTCAAAAGTTACTGAAAAGTCTCAGGGATCCAGTTGGAGCAAGGCTTCTACTGTCTGTATATCCTCATTGTTTTATTAAGTAATGCTTTCTTATTTTACATTGTGAGGATTTAGATGCTGCGAATTGCGAGTCGTGTACAGTATCATGTAGACAAAAAATGGTTGGAAACGGACTTTGTCTACAATTATGCCTTGGATTATTTTCAGCCTCTATTTAACATCCTAAAATAAACAATACTATTTATATTAATTTACTTCTATTTGAGTTTGTATTGACCTACACTCACTGGTATGTACATAAGTTGACTGCATTAGTGAACAATAATGACCAACCCATGTTGTAATAACGTCAGTATGAATTATTTTCACCTCACCAAAGTCTAGATCCATCCCTATGGAGATGAATCATCCACAAGGAGCTGCAAGTCCTTGGTCAGCAGTAACATGGTATTATTGCTAAGTCGCTCTAATTTATAATTGACTTGTTGAATTGAGCCGGCCAGTCTTTGATATAGACTGAGACAATTGATTTTCTCATTGTGTGGATTATCCTAGGGGCAGCAGATGGCAGGGTTTGGGTAATCTCTGGTGGTCGTAGTGCTGACGCCTCAGTTTAGCCTCCTGGCTCCCCCACAGCCTCTCTGACCAAGTGGTCACAGAGTAGAGGAAACCCCCATAACACCATGGCAGTACAGTACAGTATGGCATCATTTAGGAGTAGAACAGTGAAAAGGCCACAGGCATGAACAGGAGGAATACACTTAGGGTTTATAACTGACTACTTCAACTGAAAATGCAGTTGACATTGCTGTCTACCTACATGTATGCCATAAAGTGTCGAAGTGAATATACTGTATCAGGTTCAGACAGGCCACACAGCCTCTTAAAAAATTAATCTCACTCTTTGACAATAGCTGACATTCAAAGAGATTATGCATAAAGCTGCTTAAGTGTATGGAGTTGTGAACTTGTGCCTTCAAGGGCATTTACCCAAGGACAAGCTGGGAAGTTTCTCAAAAGGTTCCAGTACATGCATGTATTCTGCACAATATCACAGTCTTCGTAAATATTCCCATGATCATAGACATTTGGTGACTGTTTAATGTAATTGTACTATTGTAGGTAATGGTTTTAATTATCTATATATTTTGAGTTGTATTAATAGTTTGTACCATACTGTATGTGGAGAGTACATAAAGTCATCATAATCAGAGAAACATACTGTAGATCGTAGGACATACCAGAGATTATTGGTTGTATTTTATCTCGAGTATGAGGTGTTGACTTGTTTAACCCCTTTACGCATTGGACAATCTCTGGGAGAAACACTATTTATATTTTCTCCTTCACAGAAAAAAAATCCTACAGTTCCAAAAATGTAAAATCTAGTCACCTAAAAACATAATACACGGGTACAATATATATATATATATATATTATTCTAAGATATGTTTTCAACCTTTTTGGACAGGGAAAATAACAGAATAGACAGTAAATGTAGGGGAGAGAGAGAGTGGAAGACAGAAAGACGTGGACCCGAACTGGAATCACTGTGGTATAGGCCTCAACCGACATGTGCTCCACCTGGCAAGCCAACAGGGCATCCATGCAGGGACAGTATTGTTGACTGGCTGCAGTCTAAGCTCTGGTCTGGGGACACGATTGATTAGCTTTACCCTGACGTGCAGGTAAGAAGCTAATCCACACCGTTCCTGTACCTGGCTCAGATTTTAACACCTGGCTTATGTAACAGTGAAATGGAGACTATGTAGCAAATAAATCTCCAGATCTGACGAAAGGTGTTTGGATTAACGGTCATGAACAATTACAGTAACACACACACATACAACACCCAATATTCATTGCCTGAAAATGTAACTGACTCTATCCTAATACAGTTTGGATGAAAATGTTGGAGTCTCCCAAGTTTTAAGCAACCACAGACAACAAGGTCAGAGGTCAAACAGCTCCGTTTAGCAGCCCAGACAAAACTCCTACTAACCAGAACATGTGATCTCTTTACACACCAGTTTAGTCTAACAGAAAGAGTTCTGTTCTGACCACAAAGCAGTCGTCCTTAAAGTAATCGTCCCACAGTTCTGCAACGGGGACAACAGCCATTGTATCATCCAAGGTCAGTGGAGAGGATACAAAAGGCATGTGTTCTTTGTGACTCCCGCACTGTGTAATACCTTAATAAGATAAAACCACAAATCAAAGAAAAACCCAAATCACTGACTTCAGGCCACTAATTACCATCGAATCACACACGGGTCACTAATTAGTCAGACAGGGATCCAGAGAGCAGCCACCATATGGCAGAAGAATAGACTCAAGGGTTAACTCCTTACTGCTCTTTCAATCTCACGGCTAATTGTTTTTCTTCTCATCACCCCCTCCCAGGACAGACCCCTCTAAAGCAGAACGCGTTTCATGGTGGTGTAAGCTACTTAGTTGATTTGGGATGGTTGTATTTTTCCCTGGCCACATGGTGTAGTGCAGCCAAACAGCAACTGGTGTCATTAGCAGGTCCAAAACAAGACCCAGTCAATAAAAATGATTTCGCCATGAATAATATAATGTGATCATTGGATAATATTGCTGAGTTTAATTTAGAAAAATAAAAACATTCTTAAAATAATTTACAAATGAAGCTGAACTGCCTAGGACAATAAGAATACATCCCTTTTCCATTTAGAAAACGTTAATTGGGATTTGTACAAAATATAACTACATAATTTTCTAGATTACCAGTCCTCTAAATGTACTCAGGATGCTATACCAAGTAACAGTAGACACATGGCTTGTGAGATCCTAAGATTAACATGACTCACATGGAAAGAAATGGATTAGTTGATGAACCAGTCTGACTCTGATCCTCATACCAGATGACTAACAGACAAGAAAAACAAATTAGTTATAAGGGGAGAAGTTTGTTATATTTGTTGTGTACAATAAAGTTATTACTGATTAGATTAGATTGATGAAGGACATAGACACACCAACATCATTTTACTTTGTTGACAACACCCCAAAGAAAATTGAGACATTGGTTGCAAATCAAATACTGTACTCCTTTTAACATTCTTTCAAATAATTTTCAATCTTTTAACACATAGTTTTCACTAAGAGGCGTGACTGATTGATTTGCACGTAGATGGGCAGTAAAGATTAAGAGGATGACAAACATGCATTTGCTTACACAGCAACTGGTGCTAATCTCCTTGTCTTCCAATGGGGATCCTCCAGAGGACAGACACACAACCTCAGTCTGACTCAGACAGATGGATAGAAGAAGAGCTAGCAGACTATATCTCCTACACTGACTCCTCACAGCGACATACCAGCCAGGGGACAATCGCTTCTATTTCCCAGTTCAAACAAGATAAAAAGCCTTTGATGGAGGATTTCCACTGGATATCTAAGTGACTGGACTGGACGGCCTCGGTAAATACACAGCCAGAGCTCCACAAGTCTGAACTTGGGGACGACTACACCTGAAAAGAACATCCTTTCTGCCAAACGCCTGGAGAGAAGTTCAATCTCTGAAGACAACACAAATTATCCAGGAGCTTTGGTGTGGAGCTTGGAAGGAATACAGCTCACAGGCTCCGATGATGGATAAACACCTGCCGAAGATGACCATGCTCCCATCTATCGTTGAGTCTTCAGGAAAATCCACTTCGGACAACACTCAACCAGGCAAGCCACTAAAATACAAAAGAATATAGGGACCTAAAGAATATAAGTTCTTTACACAAGTACCAATAAGAATCGGATTTTCAGCATGTCTAAATCGTACCTTGTAAATAGGTTGAGTAAATATTATGTGATCAGGTCATAAACAGATATCATAATTTAAAGATTGTTCTTTGTGTCTACAGCAAGAAGTCCAGTTCCAGGGAAAGCCCTGGGCCTAGGCCTGTTGTGTAAAGTGTGTTCTGACACAAGCAGTGGAAAACACTACGGCATCTATGCCTGCAATGGCTGCAGTGGCTTCTTCAAGCGGAGTGTCAGACGAAGGCTCATCTACAGGTGAGGACGATCCATAACACACACGGCCTCGTGTTTTTTCTTTGTGAAAATCCTCACCCCTAATCCATGTAATTAAGTCTTTAGAAATGTTAACACTATTGGATGGCTGCCTCGTAGGTGTCAAGCAGGCACAGGCATGTGCCCTGTCGACAGGGCCCATCGTAACCAGTGTCAAGCGTGTCGACTGAAGAGATGCCTCCAAGCCGGCATGAACAAAGATGGTGAGTAAAGGCAACAACAACCAAAACAACCAGCCGCATGTCAAAATAGATGTTACAAGACAATACAAGAGTGGGTCAAGGCACTGCAACCTACTTGCCTCGTGGGAATGTCCCTGTACTTACTGTAAGTCGCTCTGGAGAAGAGCGTCTGCTAAATGACTAAATCTAATGTAAATGTTAATGTAATAATCATCAGTGTTCCCTTTGTGACTTCCTCTGTTTGTGTCTCTTCCTCAGCCGTGCAGAACGAGAGGCAGCCGCGCAGCACGGCCCAGGTGCAGCCGGACACCATGGACGTGGACGCAGATACGGAGCACCTGGCCACCACGCGCTTGCCCACCCCTTGCTCCACCTTCTCTGTCATCAGCAGACAGCCCGTCAGTTCCTCGGTCACGCCCCCAGCCCCGGCCCAGCACTGCGGCGGCAGCCCCAAGAACAGTCACCGCTTCATGGTCAGCCTGATGACCGCGGAGACCTGTGCTAAACTAGAGCCGGAGGACGGTAAGAGCCGGGGGAGAATTTGATCAGCGCACAAATGATATGCAACAGAATTGTATGCAATACGGTAGCAATCTGAACTGATCTGATGTCTTCCGTCTTGCAGTGGATGAGAATATCGACGTGACGAGTGACGAACCAGAGAGGGAGAGAACTCCCTCCGACTATCACTCATCTCCTTACAACTCCAGCGGCTCTGAGAGTGTGTATGAGACATCAGCACGCCTGCTCTTCATGTCAGTCAAGTGGGCAAAGAACCTGCCTGTCTTCTCTCACCTACCATTCAGAGACCAGGTACAACTCCTCATTTGAAATGGCCATATCTTATATCTGAAAAAGCCTGTGGGATGAGACTGGTGAAGCTGATATTGGTTCTGTTTGAACAGGTGATTCTGCTGGAAGAGGCCTGGAGTGAGCTCTTTCTCCTGTGTGCCATCCAGTGGTCTCTGCCCCTGGACAGGTGCCCTCTGCTCTCCCTGCCAGACCTCTCCCCCACACAGCAATCCAAGGGCAGCCTCCCCACAGGCAACTTGAGAGTCCTGGAGGAAGTATTCAACCGCTTCAAGGCTCTAGCTGTAGACCCTACTGAGTTTGCCTGCCTCAAGGCTGTTGTACTGTTCAAACCAGGTGGGTCACTTTGTCTCATACTTACAATTATTCAAGTGGGTCTCCGCACACATGGCCTTGATGTCTGATGTCTGATGTCTCTCTCAATGGAGTAGACACCCGTGGTCTCAAGGATCCAGAGCAGGTGGAGAATCTTCAGGATCAGTCTCAGGTGATGCTTGGTCAGCATATTCACTCTCTGTACCCCAGCCAGAGTGCCAGGTGAGCCCAGTTTTTTTTAATGCAGCATTTTAATATGGTGAAAGGTATATGTGCCATTAGGTAATTATCTTCATTACCTGTTCAGGTTTGGGAAACTTCTTCTTCTTCTGCCCTCCCTACACTTTGTGAGCTCGGAAAGGATAGAACAGCTGTTCTTCCACAAGACCATCGGGAACACACCCATGGAGAAGCTACTGTGTGATATGTTCAAAAACTGAAGAGAGTTAATCCAGTAAGCAAAGGATGATAGAAAACGAAATTCTATATGTTTTTCATTCTGTCCCTGTCTATTCTTTGTCTATCATTCCCAGAAGCATAGAGTGTAGGTAATGCACTGTGTACGTTTACTGTTGACAACTCTGAAGGAAGCATTTGTAAGGGCATTTGTTCTTGGTAATATTTTCATAAATGTATGTATTGTATTTATACCAAATATAATAAATGGTTGCATTTGATAACAGTGCATTTAAGACCCTCGGGGGCTATTTACCCCAATAGTAGTTCACAATTGTAGATTTTAAGGGGGCCAGTTGCCCCCAACACGCTCATTCAACATGTTACTTCTTTATTAAAAATATATCCAAAATGTTCTTGCTAAACAAGTAAATTATTTATGTTAGGCCTTACTACTTGTAGGCTACATAGAATATATATATTTAGGTCCAAATAAATCTAAACATATCTGCAGCTTTTTCAATAACCTTTTTTATCTTTCTATAAATTTACAATTTTGAGGAGGGAAACAGCAGACAATTTTAGGTTACATAATCATTTGCATCGATGTAACAGAGGATTGGCAATTCGTTTAAAATAATGACACATTTATTTTATGATGTGCGTAAGTAACTACATTATGTGGAGGTTGAACAAGTACTTTGATAATTTCAAATGTGATCTAAGAAATGTAGGTATAGGGTGTACCATATAGTACCAAAGCCACTGAGAAGAACTGTCATCATCAGCTGCATCACGGGCACTGCACTATCTATCTATAATTCCAGAAATGTGCATGTGTCACTGACATCTTACTCACCGAATGCATCACGGGCTATGTGCCCTATAACTGCAGTAGTCTGTGTGTGTGTGTGTGTGTGTGTATCACCTACTTTATCACGGGCACAGTGCACTATCTATCTATAGTTCCAGAAATCTTCAGACATCTTAATCACTGACTGCATCTGTGGTACTGTGCACCAGTGATGACAATGAGAAGTCCGCTGTCATGTTCATGAAAACCTAGTTTGTCCTCTAGAGGGAGCTGCACTTCCACCTGATCTATCTGAAGTGCAACATTTCCCAAGAGCAATAACCAAAACACGGAAGTGCCAGTCAAGACCAAATCAAACGGTGGTAGCTAGATTAAATAGAAAGGTATTGTTTAGCCATGCGTTTAATGGCAACTTCACAGACAGTGATAATATTTAGCAAGGTTTAACATAATTTACACCAAAATGTTCAATAAATCGTCCTCTGGGTATCGGTATGAGTCTCTTCTACAGAGAGACTTGGTTTCAAGCACTGGCTTATTTGTGGATCCAGAGAACTTTGGGCAAAAACAGTTCCTTCATAAAGGATATTCATTTGATTACATCCCTAAAGTCAGCGATAACAACTACACTGGTAAGTGAGATACACTAGCATACCTTGAAACTTAGAAAGCTTGTAGTTTATGAAACAGGGCTAAATGACAGGGCTAGCTTGAGTTAGCCAGCTGAGCTACGCAGTGGTCATACTCTGTGTATGGACCCGAATAAGTACTACGTAGCTAACTAGGTAACGTGATTGTGAGAGGTAGACACATTAACGTTATAGCCTAGTAGTATTAATACAAATAAAATTGTTCTTTCCTAGACACTTCTCAAGGATGCGTCTCCTGGATTTGTAACCTGATTGTCACCTTCTTGGTTTATATCTGTATCTTCATCACCTTTCCTATATCTGGATGGTTTGTTTTGAAAGTAGGTCGCCTTCACATTAAAAAAACGTCCTCTTCAGATATTTCCATGCAAACATTTGATGGATTCATCATTTGTAAAAGAGAGATGTCTTGTGTGGCAGACTGTACCTAACTACCAGAGGGTAGTGGTGTTCCGTCTGGGTCGGGTACGTCCTCCAAAGGGTCCTGGAATAGTACTGGTGCTGCCTCTCATAGACCAGTGGCAGAGGGTGGATCTACGCACTCGAGCCTTCAACATCCCTCCCTGTAATGTAAGTAACACTCTCAGCACTGTCCCATCATCAAATTCTCTCCCCGGGGGCTTGGAGACAAATTCGCATACGTGCATCACATCAGATTTATAGTTTTACTCAACGCCCCACTTTTACAGTTACGCCTTTTACAATTTATTTGAATTAATGTAAATTCACTTGTGTCATATCTAATTGAGAGTTTTTCATTTGATATGCTGTATTTACTCATATTTGCCCAACATGGCAACTTGCACCCCTGTGGCTCCAAGCCATAACTATGGCTGCATGTAAGCAAGGAATGAAATCACTGATTTTGCTAAGACTATACCCTCTCCTCCTCTGTGCCAGGTGACCACTCAGGATGGTGGTCTGGTGTCCGTCGGAGCAGACATCCAGTTCAGGATCTGGAGCCCAGTCATGTCAGTGGTGGCAGTGCAGGACCTGAATGCCTCAACACGGCTCACTGCACAGAACGCCATGACCCACTGCCTCGGTAAGAAGACTGTGAGAGAGATCCAGACTGAGAAAATCAAACTGGGGGAGTACCTTGGGGTGAGTACCTTTCAAGATCGGCTTGAGCGTCCGTTTATATTCTTGACAAACACAAAAACACATTCGTTTTTAGATCTTGCACGAATAAATGTCCTTACTTCCTGGTTGTAGATGGACATCAATGAGATGACTCGCCCCTGGGGGCTGGAGGTGGACAGGGTGGAGCTGATGGTGGGGACTGTGCTGAAAGCCCCAGAGGACTCCTCTGGACATTTCATCATGCCTCCATCTGTGCCTGGCCTGGAAGGCCTTGCTGGCCCCATCCAGCAGCTAGCTATGCACTTCCTGGGTCAAAGTGAAATCCAGACAAACACAGGTAATTCACACCTCTCCACCTCTGTCCTGTTTCGCTTTGATCCCGTGTTGTTGTTGTTGATAGTCTTGTCTGTGCGTTGTCAGAAGACACCGTGAGCCTTACAGATGAGCTGAGCGTGGCTCCCCAGGCTGCGGCCAGGCCCGGCTCAGTGGAGGAGCTGCTGGGGGTGGTGAAGCTGCTCCTGTCAGAGTCCCTGGTCAGCCAGGTGGGGGCCTGCTTCCAGTTTCACATCAGCTCCTCGGACGGACAGGACAGCATCTGCTACGTGGACCTGAGCCGAGGTATTGGATGCTTGTGTCTACCGGAAATGTATTTAGAAGTGTGGATAAACTGTGCAGCCCTGTGATATCGCACGACTGTGTTTCTGTTTAGGAGGTGGCTCGGCTGGGACAGGACTCCCAGATCAGAAGGCTGACGTCACTCTCGGTATGAGTGAGGAGGACCTGCTGGGCATGTTTGAGGGCAGCTTGCGACCCTACGCTGCATACACCAGTGGAAGACTCAAGGTTCAGGGGGAGCTGAAAACGGCCATGAAGTTGGAGGGCCTTATTAAACTACTTAGGAAATAAGTATTTGCACTAACAGAAATGTTATATTTTCTATAAGGAAAAGTTTATTTTGAAGTGGGTTACCGTAAGATGTTTTGGGACAATAGAAGTTTGCTGACAATATTCCTTTATTTATTTCAGTTATCATCATCTTAACTTTGAATAATTTTGTGTTGTAGGATTCTGGCAATTTCTGCATTTTTAAATCAGTGTTTGTTATGTGCATGTTTTGATAATAAAATTCATGGATTTCATTGATGTATCAGTTGATTGCTTTAGCTAAGCAAATCTTTTCAAATACATCATAGACAGCACAAGGTCACCCTTTGACCCTGTAACCCTGGCCTTCCACCACACAGCTGTTTTGAAAGAAAACACTCAA
>CAEFZP010002978.1:0-130880 GCA_903064625.1 Mallotus villosus
GGGGAAGGGGAGGAGGAGGAAGAGGAGAGGAGGAGAGGAGGAAGGGCTGAGAGGGAAAGAGAGGCGAGCACGAGGTCAGGAAGAGAGGACAGGAGCGGGGATAGGAGGAGAGCGAGAGAGGAGAGGGGATGAGAGGAGATATGGCAGCTCATGACTTGTGGTTCTCTCTATCGGTCCCAGATCAATACAGTTCCACTCAAAGAGAGACGCATAAAAAAGCCAAGCAGCATGCACACACACACACACCACACAACACTTCAAAACGATAAAATATGGTGAGCTGGTCTCTATGGACAACCTGGGTTCTGTTGTTCTCAGGTCCATGCAGACACACACACTCACACACACTTTGCGTTGAGCAATCTTGTGTGATAAAATCTCCCGCTTCAGGCCTTGATGAGACCATCTCTGATGTTTATCACACAGGTTTCCATTGAACGTCACCGACATACTGTGTACGGACAGTTAACACACAACAGTTACCAACACAACAGACAACACAGAGTTCCAGAGAGAATAGAAGAGAGGGGCAGAGAGAGAGAGAGAGAGAGAGGAGAGGAGAGGCGATGAGCGAGAGAGGGAGAGAGAGAGAGAGAGAGAGGATAAGAGAGGTTGGGGAGGGGGAGAGAGCGAGAGAGAGAGAGAGAGAAGATCTCTTCTCTCTCTCTCTCTATCTATATCTCTTCTCAGAGTATCGCTCTCTATCTATATCATCTCTATCATATATCTATTCTATATACTATAATTTGGTTCTCTCATCTCTATATCTCATATCTATCTCTCTATCTATCTCTATGTAGGTCTAGCGCCTCATCACGCTACTATCTATGTCTCTCTCTCACTCTATCTCTATGTATCACTCGCTCTATATACCATTTCAATCTCGAGAGATTTCAGCGAGCATGGGAGAGAGAGAGAGAGAGCAGATGACGAAGTAGCATTGAGAGGACTAAACAGGAGAGAGGGGAGAGGGAGAGAGAGAGAGGGAGAGAGCAGAGTAAGGGAGGGAGAGGAGAAACGAGAAACGAAGAGAGGGAGAGAGAGAGAGACGCTGAGAGATCGAGCAGAGAGGCCGAGAGAGAGAGAGAAGAGGGAGTGAGAGGAGAGAAGAGAGAGGAGGGAGAGAGAGAGGAGAGAGAGAAGAGAGAGCGAGAGGAAAAGAGAGAGGGGAGAGGGAGAGTGAGAGAGAGAGGGCGAGAGGGGAGACGAGAGAAAGAGAGAGAAGGGAGAGAGAGTGAGAGAGAGAGGAGTACGAGAGAGGAGAGCGAGAAGGAGAGAGGGAGAGAGAGAGAGAGAGAGAGAGGGAGAGAGAGAAAGAGAGAGGGAGGAGAGAGAGAGAGAGCTAGATCTCTATGAGCTCTCTCTCGGCTCTCAGCTCTCGATCCATTCTGCTATGCTCTTCTGCTACTCTCTCGCTCGTATCTAGCTATCGGTCTCTCTCTCTTAGGTCTCTCTCTCTCTCTCTCTATAGTCTCTCTCATCTCTCTCTCTCGTCTCTCTCTCCGCTCTATCGCTCTCTCGACTCTCTCGTGCGCATCTCTCTCCTCGCTCTCTGTATATCTGCTCTCGCAGCTCTCTCTCTGCTCTCGCTCTCTATCTCTCTCTATGTCTCTCTCTCGCTGTCTCCAGATGCCCACAACTCGAGCTCCGCCCACACGGCTGTTGTGACCACGATTCTCACCGCGACCACGTTATGGACCGCGACCATCCGACTCACGACCGTGACCTGTCGGGTCTCGACACGACCACGGAGGGCTGTGACGAGTCCCAGGTCAGCTGCTACGGAGCGGAGACCACGGAGACGCCAGACCACGACACGGGTACACACACACACACTCACACACTCACACACAACGCCACAGGGTACACACACACACACACTCACACACACGCCACGGGTACACACACACAACAGCGATACACACACACACACATATACACAACACACACATATACACACACACACAGAGACACACACACACAAAAACACACACACACACACATAACACACACACAAGCCACATGTACACACACACACAACATATACACACACACACACTCACAACACAACATATACACACACCATACACACACACACACTCACACACACACACACACACACACACACTCTGCCCTATAGAGGTACAGCACCTGACAGGTGCTAGCACTGTCTGTGGGCTGAGTGGAGGCTCCCCTCTGAGCTCCTGATTGGTCAGAGCGTGACGGTTCAGGCTGACACGTCAGGAAGTGTTGGGGGGGGGTTTGGCTGGCGCCCCCCGGGGGCCCGCCACGCCCCGTTACCGGGGCAACTCCTAATGGTCTTCGTCTGTGTCTTGACAGATGGCACCACGGTGACAGACCCCGGTATGGACCATCATGCCAGGTAGGAAGGACACTCGCTGAGAGGACGTCTTCTCTCTGTCTCTCTCTCTCTCTCTATCTCTCTCTCTCTATCTCTCTCTGTCTCTCTCTCTCTCTGTCTCTGTCTCTCTATCTCTCTCTCTTCTCTCTCTCTCTCTCTGTCTCTGTCTGTGTCTCTCTCTGTCTAGCTCTGTCTCTCTGTCTCTCTCTCTGTCTCTCTCTCTCTCTGTCTCTCTCTCTCTGTCTCTCTCTCTCTCTGTCTCTGTCTCTGTCTCTCTCTCTCTCTGTCTCTCTCTCTCTCTGTCTGGATGTATTTTGGCTGACCGTCATCAGAGCACAAGCACCAACAAGTACAACAAAACTAAAGAGGGAAAAAGAGAGAAAGTCTACTATCTAAGCCAATTCCCTTCTCACAGTTCAAAGATTGGAGAGGGGGGGGGAGAGAGGAGAGAGAGAGAGAGAGGGAGGGAGGGAGGGAGGGAGGGAGGGAGGGAGGGAGGGAGGGAGGGAGGGGAGGGAGGGAGGAGAGAGAGACAGACAGACAGACAGACAGACAGACAGACAGACAGACAGACAGACAGACAGACAGACAGACAGACAGACAGGACAGACAGGACAGACAGACAGACAGACAGAACGAGAGACAGAGAGACACAGAGAGAGACTCAGTCTGGTAGTGGTTGGTTCTGGTTCTGGTTCTGGTGGCACAGTGGAGGGACCCTCCTCCACCCTCAGCTGATTCATAACAGATGCATCCAATCTGCGTCGCCCCAAATTAGACGGCTTTCTTTTAATGACAATAATAATAAGAAGGAAAAACCAGCTCTCTTTCCCTCACACGCTGCATGTACATGCCAAACAGGGTAGATTCTGTTATGCCAAACAAGCAGCCTTTAGGAGCCAGTTTAGAGCTCTTTGGAGAACCTAACTAGCATGCTTGTTAGTTAATCTCTTGTTCCCTGTGTCTTCGTTTCAGCGTACCTGTGGTTCGCCTGCGACTTCGGCTGGGCAAACAACCCCACCTTCTGTGGTTGGACGCCGGGGAGGAGGAAACGGGAGCCGATTGGTTGTTTCAAACCAGCGATACGCCCATGGTGCGAAAAGGACCCAGTCTGGACCACACAGGTGAGAGCTCCAGAAAGCCCTTTTACTGTCATCAACAAAACAAATACAAGGATCAAAGCCAACAGAAATATCCGGCAATTTAATTCACATTCACACGTTTTCAAACATGAACATGATCCTCATTGAACGGACCTCCCAAAGGCTCATGTTGTCTTCTACCGCCACCTACAGGCCAGCCAGGGAACTTCATCTACGTGCAGCTTCCCGATGTCATACAGCTGGACGAGAAGGAGGATGTGGAGCAGGAGGAGGAGGAGGTGGAGGAGAGACAGAGGGTGGCCAGAGTGTCCAGCCCCCCTGTCACGTCCCCAGACGGCGACTTGTGCATGTCCTTCTGGTACCACATGTTCGGCGAGCACGCGGGCAGCCTGCGCATCAAACAGCTCCGTGAGGGGGGGCCACGAGGGGGGCCACGAGGGGGGCCACGAGGGGGCCCGGGCGGAGGCTCTGCTCTGGACTGTGAGCGGACACCAGGGGAGTCTCTGGAGAGAGGGCCGGGTCTTGGTGCCGCGGTCCAGCGCGTCCTTTCAGGTAGAGTTCCCCCCAGACACACCCGTGAGAAACACTGTAGCGCTGACACACACGTGAGAAACACTGTAGCGCTGACACACACGTGAGAAACACTGTAGCGCAGACACACACGTGAGAAACACTGTAGCGCTGACACACCCGTGAGAAACACTGTAGCGCTGACACACCTGTGAGAAACACTGTAGTGCTGACACACCCGTGAGAAACACTGTAGCGCTGACACACACGTGAGAAACACTGTAGCGCTGACACACACGTGAGAAACACTGTAGTGCTGACACACACGTGCTGGTTTGAAGCAGTCATGTTCTGTAGCTAGCTGGTTTGAAGCAGTCATGTTCTGTAGCTAGCTGGTTTGAAGCAGTCGTGTTCTGTAGCTAGCTGGTTTGAAGCAGTCATGTTCTGTAGCTATCTGGTTTGAAGCAGTCATGTTCTGTAGCTAGCTGGTTTGAAGCAGTCATGTTCTGTAGCTAGCTGGTTTGAAGCAGTCATGTTCTGTAGCTAGCTGGTTTGAAGCAGTCATGTTCTGTAGCTAGCTGGTTTGAAGCAGTCATGTTCTGTAGCTAGCTGGTTTGAAGCAGTCATGTTCTGTAGCTAGCTGGTTTGAAGCAGTCATGTCCTGTAGCTAGCTGGCCGTAGGTCGCTCACGTGTCGCTGTGTTCAGGTGGTGATCGAAGGAGTGGGAGACAGAAGGAGCGCTGGTCACGTTGCCGTCGACAACATCAAGATCCTGGATGGGCTCAGTCTAGAGGACTGTAAGGGTGAGTGTGTCTGGAATCATGTCCTCTCTCCTCCTACAATGGAACCATCTGGAGGATGACTGCGTAGCCGTTACTGTCTCCTCTCTTGTTGTGTGCGACTCTAAAATGAGTTATTTTCTTCTTCTCTTCATCCAGACATCACGCCGACGTTCCCCCCGACCGAGATCTTCATCCTGCGTGAGTAGTTCAGACTGGAGTGTGTGTGTGTGTGTGTACACGTGTGACTGTGTGTGTATGTGTGTGTGCATACACGTGTCACTGTGTGTGTACACGTGTGACTGTGTATATATGTGTGTGTGTGTGTGTGTGCGTACACGTGTGACTGTGTATATATGTGTGTGTGTGTGTGACTGTGTGTGTGTGTGTGTGTGTGTACACGTGTGACTGTGTATGTGTGTGTGTGTACACGTGTACTGTTTAATGAGTGTGTGTGTGCACATATGGTTCACATACCATATGTGCATATATACACAGACGTGCGTATGTGTATACTTGCGTGTGCATACCGCACGTGTGTGTTTGCCTGCCTGCGTGTGTATGTGTGTGTGTGTGTTACCTCGTCTAGCCCCCCACAGCTGTCTAACCACACCCCCCCCTCTCCCCTCCAGCTATGGACAGTTACCCCCCGGAGCCCAATGAGCTTGGGGGTCCGGGCAACATGCTGAAGACCCTGGACCCCATCCTCATCACCATCATCGCCATGAGTGCCCTGGGGGTGTTCCTGGGGGCCATCTGCGGGGTGGTGCTCTACTGTGCTTGTTCTCAGGGCAGCATGACGGAGAGGAACTTGTCGGCTCTGGAGAACTACAACTTTGAGCTGGTGGACGGAGTCAAGCTAAAGAAAGACAAGCTGAACGCACAGAGTACTTATTCGGAAGCGTGAGCTCAAGAACCCATCCTCTGAGAGAACGTGTGAGGGGGAAGCAGCCAATCAGATGGAGGGACATGGCCTTGTGGAGGGTGGGAGGTTGAGACTGACTGAGTGGAGATTTTCTCAGGAGCTGCAGTGAGAGAAAGCTAACTGTAGGGGGCACTGTGTATAAAATATATGTACAGCAAAAAAAAATATTGGTTTGTTTTGTAAGTTTTGCGTGCTTTGTTTTTTGTGTGTGTGTAATCAGATGCTGGTGTTGAGACCAATTAAGATCAAAGTATTTATCTCTGAAAATCATTTGGGGTTTTTTCCATTTTGTTTTCCTTGTTTCATGGAAAGAAATTAACGTGAACATTTCGATTCCCTATCCTGCCGTGTGTCTGTTAGGCTGGCCATGTGACGTGTGTGAGTGTGTATGGATGTATATACATGTTCATGTGTGTGTCAGATGTCTGTATGTGTGTGTACGCAGGTGTGTATGTCTTATTTGTTTGTTTGTTGTGTGTGTGCGTGTCTTTGTCAGTGTGTGTGTCTGTCCTGTATGTGTGTGTGTGTGTGTGTGTGTGTGTGTGTGTGTGTGTGTGTCAAGCGTCATTGTGTGTGAGTGTGTGCTTCATTCCTGTGTGTGTGTGTGTGCCTGGCCTCAGACCTGTGTCTAGCGCCAACAGTGCCTTTTCTCCACATTTCTGTTGCCTTTCCATCTTCTTCTGTTCTCCTCACAGCAGTAGTCAGGCGTCAGCCAGCAGAGACTGACAGGATATCACGCCATCCCTCCACAGCACCACACATCCACCTTATTGTACATAGGTTTTAATATATACGAGCGCCCCTTTTGATATAGAAAATGACCCGATGTTGCAGTATCCTTTCTTCGCGCTTGTGTCATATACAGTGGTGTCTGGCTGTCATCACGTGATAGGCTACAGTACTTGTGTTCCTGCTTCTTATTGGTGCTCTGACAACGCTGGCTGAAATGGGAATCTCACAGCTTCGGATTGTGTTGTATATTAAACCGGGATTATGTTTTTACTTGAGGATGTGGTTTGAGGCTAGTGTCCAGAATGTAACTGAAATATTTTGTGGTTTCAATCAGTTTTGTCAATCATAGAAAGAGGAAAAAACTACATTTTCAGTCACTGGAACCTGAATTTGACATGATATCCTGGATTGTCTCAACTGTGTTCATGCACCCACGGCATCATGGGAAATGTAGTTATTTTCCTACATGGAGAATACAGAGGACAACATTGCCACTGAAGAAACAAACAGCACATAACGAACAGAGACTAAATCGCTGCTTCTTCTAACCACCACCGCCATAACAACACGGCGTGAATGAGACTTGGGATTTGAACCCTGATCACTATGGGGGACCCTATGACTGAGACCGCGTCAGAGCTAAAGGCTAAGCTAACTTTGACTCTTCCAAGAGACCCGCCTGCGATTCAAACACTGATCCTGTTGGCCACTGGGGGGCGGTGAGGAGTCGTGAGGAAGGTCATAGAGATGACGATGTGCAGTAGAGCTTCAATCTTTTAAGTAGCAAGGATATGTACTGTATAAAAACCATGACAACCCCCAGAATTAATGGATATCAAATGTACGTCGTTGTATGACCTGTGTTTTGTTTCTTCCTTTAAAATCGGTAGAAAGGGTTTGGTTGTCCTGGTGATAGCTCCTCGGTGCTGGTCGTTACTGGATACGGGTCTGGTGTTGCCGACGTGGTCTCAATTAAGAAAGGATATGGCAGCATTAGATGTGAAAACTATGTTGCACTGATATATTTAAAAGTTCTATGTGTTTTATGATAGTGATTTATGAAGAAAAAAAACAGAAAGATAAAGAAAGTGAGAGAAGGAAAGAGGGATGAGACAGTGTTAAGGCGTTTTTATATATAGGCTATGGTTTCAGAGGAAATGATATAATTCTGAAATGTACAATTTCCAGAGATGTTTTTTTTATTCTTGAAAAAAGCTATACGTGGTCTCTCTTGCGTAGTATTTGATTTACTTGGTATCTTAATATCTTATCACCTTGTGTTTTAGTACCGTCAACGCTGTACGTGCCATTGTTTTTTCTACAAAAGAAAAAAGTTTATTTTCAATACTGCTTCTGTAATCTTCCTGTCTCGGATATATAAAAAAACAAAAACAATGAAACGAGGGGGTATTAAGTGAGGCCTTAATGACTGAAGTAATGGTTCATCTTTTGACCCGCTAGCTTCCAAGACTCATCCGCTATCTCTGTTGTTACAGACCCTGATCACTCTGACTACTACATTCCAAAGAATTGGATCAAATAAATGTTTGAATATAACATTTAATCTCTCACCTCTTCTCCATTTTAGGCTTTTACCCTACATTAAACACCAGAGGGCAGTGTTGTGATGTTTCAGTTACCAAGATACATTTGGACACTTGTCATGTTATTTACAGTAAACCTATGTTATGCTGTGACACTGGATCTCAGTTATAGATGTATTTCGATTCCAGCATCTCAATTCTTGGTGCATCTACATTCAGTGTAGAATTTGTCACGGCGGTTGCTGAGTCATAGACCAACATGGTAACCAAAGGTAAGCGAGGTTTGCAAACAGCCACAAACCACACGATAGGCCTACATTTCCGATAAGCCTACATTTCAGTGCCCTTCCACAGCAGGGTATCACAGTTTACGGGCAGTTTATGAATAATCCTATGTGTTGCTTTGCTCTGCAAGTGTGCACTAATCTATTTCTTGCAGAAACTGTGTTTAAACTGTGAAACTTTTCAAACCGTAAAACGGTGAGTTTCAGAAACCACAAACACCACTTCCTACATCATAGTAGCCAAGCCTAAATTCCACACATAACTTAGCTACCACTTTAGACATGCATCTCTCTTTATAAATATGTACATACACTAAAAAGTACATGTTTGCAGTTTATACATTTCAAACTTCATTACATTATAGTTTGATATGCTCGCTGTTTGGTGTTAGTTGGACCAAATATATTTGGAAAGGCTTATGACTTTCAAAGGGGTCAATACAGAATATCATGCATTGGAATGGACAAATTCACCTATGAAGCACTTCTAAAACACAGAGCTTCTCTATAGATTTGCTGGTTAGCAGATCTCGTAGTCTGCAGAACTTATTATTCAGCCTTGACGTGTTCAAAGTCTTTCCTAGTGAAGTCATGTAGGCATGTGGACCTGCAGTGCCAGTAAAATAAATGATCTTGAGGACGATGACATCATCCCCGCTTCCTTCAGCCACGGGACGGCACACAGCAGCTGTGAGATCACAAGCCGCTACACAGCAGGCTATACGCGTGCACTTTGCTAATTTCTGACTTTGCACACCTACAAAGCTATGTAGTGGATGCTCTAGCTATATCGTACTAGTACTATATCTATATATAGTCTGTAGATGACTGTTCTCAGCTGCCCTGGAGTGCTTTAAAATCACATATGCATCATTTGAAGGGTTGAAACGGTTTCCGTTCTGCACGCAGGAAGCAAACCTGGATTTGATATCTAAAGTAGATTCTGTGGGCTTCATTCACTGTCTTATCAGGTCTGCATTACGCAAAACATGAGTCATCATGATCAGTTACAACTCTTATCACAAAATACACACCACACTCCTCTGAACAATAGATATTTGTTTCTAAGGAAATCCTTTGTACTTGAGGTTTCCATCCTCATGATTCAGTTCACCATCATGAGTCCTCTGTGTCTGTGACACATGCTCCTCTCTGTCTGTCTGTCTGTCTGTCTGTCTGTCTGTCTGTCTGTCTGTCTGTCTGTCTGTCTGTCTGTCTGTCTGTCTGTCTGTCTGTCTGTCTGTCTGTCTGTCTGTCTGTCTGTCTGTCTGTCTGTCTGTCTGTCTGTCTGTCTGTCTGTCTGTCTGTCTGTCTGTCTGTCTGTCTGTCTCTCTCTCTGTGTCTGTCTGTCTCTGTGTCTGTCTGTCTGTCTGTTTGTCTGTCTGTCTGTCTGTTTGTCTCTCTCTCTCTGTGTCTGTGTCTGTCTGTCTGTCTGTCTGTCTGTCTGTCTGTCTGTCTGTCTGTCTGTCTGTTTGTCTCTCTCTCTCTGTGTCTGTCTGTTTCTCTCTGTCTGTCTGTCTCTCTCTCTCTCTCTTTCTCCACCAGTGTGTGTCTCTATCTGTCTCTCACCCAGTGTGTGTATGTTTTTCCATCTTTATCTACCTCTAACCAGTGTATAGGTGTGTACTGTATGTGTGTGCATGCATGTTTGAGTGTGTTTGTGTGAAGCAACGAATTGTTTCCGGGGCAGTTATCAAGCTTACCATCCTTATCAAAGTTCGTTTCTGATCTCGAGCCCTCCAAGTGCATTTGGCATTTCCGGTGTGGGCGGGTCCAGATTGGGAGAAGGGGAGGACTCTCGTCACCCACTTTTTTGAAGGAAAAAGACTCGCCTCGAGACAACTTTAACGTGCGGGCGAGCTGGACTCTGTGCCCAAGTCTGGTTTACAAGGTTCGCCTTTTTGTCGAAATCTGTTCGTTTTTTTCCATTTTCATTTTACCGGACGTCCTTTTAAAAGGATACAACATCACACTATTGATACGCTGAAGTGTTTGTCTTGCTGAAAAAAAAGTGGTAGAAGTAGCGGACTAGCCCAATTTCGTCGGCGTGTCAAAATAGTTTTTTCCTAAGAAGAGATATTTTGTCGCCGCAAATGTTACACTGAATCCGCTAACAAGGATAAACGAGAAAAGGCTTTGCCAAGGTAGGTCACTCGTCATTTACGCTATTTAAGACAGTGTTGCTACTGTAACGTTCAGATTATTTGACAAAGGGCATAAGAAATTCTGTACGAGCAACTTTGGGTGGGGATATCTCGCAGGCGAGACGATGAGTGAGTATACGTTTTGTGTAAATTCAACTTTTTACAAAAATATTTTTCCTACTTTTTGTTTTAAGGAGATAATTTTACGAAATCGCATAACGGTTAGGTAGTGATGCATTGTAAGGCTCGTGGCTGAAAGGTGATCATTAGTCCAGCTGTCCACTTTAGGCTATAAAGACCGGGGTAGGCCTTGTTCGATGGTCCTGTTGGGGAGTTTAATGGAGTCTTTGTACAGCTCTCAAGCAGTCTGAGAGAGTATGTCACAACCAAGCTTGTGTCTACGAAAGACCGATCACATCTGTATGCTTGAAGGCCCCACGTTATAACAAGTCGAACGCTCGTTGTGAAGTTGTACTCTATTGTTCATGTTGAAATATCTGCCCCCCCCCTACTCCCCCACAGTCATTTTGTTTCGCAAAAGATAAAGTTGTCAAATAACTGGTAAATATAGTCCAGTGTATCTACTTTAATAGGCTACGAGACATAATTATCACAAATTGTAACTTTTACAGGGGGAACAGGACACAAGTTTAATATTCAGATACTGGCCAAAGAGGTCAAAAGATGTTACCCACATCTAGCTTGGCCATTATAAGACTTCAACATCAGTGTGCGCAAAAAAAATAGTATTGAATTTGACTTCTGTTTAGATATATAATGTAGCCTGTAGGCCAACCCCTGCCCACCCCTTCGTAAACATGTAGACCTAGCCCTAGCATGATGAATCCTGTCTACGATGTATTTCCTGTTCGAACTGCATAGCTCCAGGCTGCATTTTTCTCTCTAGAAACTCACAGGCCAGATCGGGCATGCTTGTTAAACAATTTGGCAAAACTGCACTGTTAAGATTTTGAGTCATGCTTGGGATGTAGCCTATATACATGTACTCCTAAATCGGCCATGGTGTAGTTGAAATGATTAGTCGTATGTTTGGGCCCTTTCATATCCTAAACTTAAATGACATCAACATAGTAGGTCAAGTGTTAATCCCTGACTCTTTGATCTCTCTCGCATGCACACACACGCACGCAGGCAGACACTGTTTACATTTACATTTACATTTAGTCATTTAGCAGACGCTCTTATCCAGAGCGACTTACAGTAAGTACAGGGACATTCCCCCGAGGCAAGTAGGGTGAAGTGCCTTGCCCAAGGACACAACGTCATGTGGCACAGCCGGGAATCGATCCGGTAACCTTCAGATTACGAGTCCGACTCCCTAACCGCTCAGCCACCTGACTCCTGTTTATTAGGTTTCATAATAGCAGCCTGTATAGAGACTACAGGCTGGATATGGTAGCCATGGATATGGTTGCCTAGAGGTGGTCTCCAACGCTCCGTGAGTCACTTCCCTTAGCAACTCTGTAATGGCTTAGTAACTATGGGTCAGCGCTAGCTAGGAGAGTCCAGGCAAGCCTGTTGTGATTCACTAGTCGGTGAGTCCGACCCTGAAGTTGTCCTCCTCACTCGACACCACGCCTTCCTCTTCTGCCTTCGATCTATGACTCATGGTTTACAGGTACGGCATGAGAGCAGTGTTGACAATAAGTGGTCCTTCTAAAAAGGGGTGTTGATGACTCGTGACTCATTCGGCCTCTCTGGGCTGTTTGTGTGGAGGGGTGGAAACTTCTGGAACATGTCGGGGGTTTATTAGTTTGGAATGTGTTGTCTCTGAGGAAGGAGAGGCTGAGATCAGTCACTCTCTTGAGAGGAGGAACATGGATGTTGGGGGGAAGAAACGGAGTCACAGAATGAGAAGCACTCAGCGTCTCACCCTCATGCTTAGGGTTGTGGACTGGAAGAGTGACATCAGATTTCACAAGTGAAACGTCGGGGTGTGTGTCGAATGAGGGATATCGTACGCTGTCAGCAAGAATAGGGTCGGACTGAAAGTATCCTGTGTGAAATTCCGTCAGGCATTCCGACCCTCAGCCTGGGTTTCCTTTAGTGTAGCGTTTGTCTGTATGAAAAAGGGGGGAGGGGGGGTCGCTTCCGTATCCATCTACAGCCTGGTAGCCCGTCAACACAGCCTCCACAGCACACACACACACACACACACACACACACACACACACACACACAGAGACACACACACACACAGAGACACAAACACACACACACACACAGTTAATTAAGGAAATGGACGCCGCCATGCCCTTCTGGGCTGTTAGGGGAGCTAATGGACGGAGGAGGAGGAGGAGGAGGAGGAGGAGGGGGAGGGGGAGGAGGGAAGATTTAATGGAAGGACTCTGACTTACACTAGCAGGTGGGGGTAGGGGGAAGGGTGTTCAGAGTCTGTGCTGGACAGACAGCAGCAACAATGCAGTCCTGTGTTTTGTAAGCGCTCTCATCTCATTAGAGACTCGTGTCGTACAAACGTCAAAGAGCTGCCTGAAGGTTGTTTGGTCTCTGGGTCTGCTGTGTGTCTGCTGTGCGTCTGCTGTGTGTTTGTGTGTGTGTGTGTGTGTGTGTGTGTATATATAGAGAGAGATGTGTGTGTGTGTGTGTTTATTCTCTGTGCAAAAGTCTTAGGAAAAAATGCATGAAATAACGAAACGAAAATATTTAACAAAAACGCTCCCAACAGTGCACTTTTAAAATGCCACACAAATACAAAACAAGAAATATGTAAGATGTATTTTTTGGTTAAAAAATCTTGGGTTCTTAAGACTTCTGCACTAAGGCTTCTATATTATCTAACACTTCATTGGTGTTGCTGTTCCTGCTCGTATCGAGACCAGCGTTAACTGGTCCCTTCCTGCTGATCATTCCAGGAATGATCAGCCATGTCATTCCGGCCATACCAGCCATGGTGCGAGATCAGCCATCCCAGCCAGCTTCCATACCAGGAAGTCCTGGGTCTGCACGCTGGCTGGCATGTGGTCAAAGAAGAAACGACCAGACACAAGATGTATATTCTGCATTAAGAGAGAGCTAGGGGAACAGAGCGGGCGAGCGAGCTAGATAGGTGAGACATTTGCTTGCTTGACTTTAGAGGCTTGTCGGTTGTGGCTAGCTTACCTCTTCTGCTTTTCTCTGATGATGTTGTGGTGCACCGCTGTGGGGGGTGTATCTGATACAGAGCCGGAGCCTCAGAAACCAGGCCTGTACAGCTCCTTCCTCATGTTGGGTGCAGTCAACCGTGCGTCCAGAAAGAGCACAACATCAGCAAGCCCACTTTTCTCGATGGCTAGGGCGGTGAAAAGTGGTCCGCAAGCAATAGATTTGTCAGGAGTGATCACGGGATGATCGCAGGTCATGTTCTCACACTAAGTCTGGGGTTCTTTTAGAAAGTCAACTGCCGGTTATGTCCTGTATTACCGAAGCTGTTTTAGATCTGTCATAGTTAGTGTTTTCAGAATCAAGATGGCCGTGTTGATGGTTGTAACTGCTGCTCCTTGTGTGGCTGCACCTTGGGTACATATCACGCTTGTTGTTTTGCTGTTTGAGTTGTAGTCCTGTGGGGCCACAGATGTGAAGGATATTGTGCAAAATCACCACAAGGAAATGTAGTCTAAACTACAGTTTGTCTTCTTACAAAAGCGCTACAGAATGTTGTGCTGTTTAACCACCGAACTCTTGAGTCTTGTCTCAGGGATTTCGAGGGTGGTATTTGATCTCCATGTTTTTAAAACGTGAGTCGTGACAAGTCAGTCCTGTAATTAATCGACTTGCTCTCATGTGAAACTCCTGGTTTTGGAAACCTTGTGATAGATGCAAAGCTTTGTCTCTACGTCAACGCCGAGGAGAATGAGAGTTGTAAAGACATCAGGTACTTCGAGGTCTTTTCTATGAGAAGGATATGCTAATACAGTCCTATGGCTTTCTCTGCACACTTAAAACGTTCCTACGAGCGTGCCACCCAACACTGGTGGGCAGAGCATGAACACAAGCATTTCACTAGACAACTAGACCTGTCTTCAGTGGAATGTTTGGTGTATTTACATGACAGAGCCATGCCTCTTCTTGTCTCCATGGCATTTACATTTAGTCATTTAGCAGACGCTCTTATCCAGAGCGACTCACAGTAAGTACAGAGACATTTTCCCTGAGGGCAAGTGCCCAAGGACACATCATTTGACACGGACGGGAATCGAACTGGCAACCTTCAGATTAATAGCCCGGTTCTCTAACCGCTCAGCCATCTGACTCCCTCAAACTCTCAGTGCAAACTGTTCGCCGCCAGCAACATGCTGCCGACCATGGCACGGTCACCTTTGAACCCCCCCTAGACTGTGACTTGTGGCCGTAACCATGGGGATGGGCTGAAGAGAAACCATGGGGATGGGCTGAAGAGATTGTTGTAATTCAGAAGGATCCTGTTGCTTTAGTTGGGTAGGAACATGTTTCTTTGGTAAATTGCGTTTGAGGATCCTGTTGCTTTAGTTGGGTACAAGGAACATGTTTCTCTGGTAAATTGCGTTGAAATTGTTATTTCAGTCAGTAATTATTTTGCTATCTGGAAATACAGAGCTGAAGGGAGTTCTGTACCAGGAGAAATACTGAGGTTAGTATTTACACAGCGACTGTGAGAATGAAAGGTTGTTGTGCCAACTGCAGAAGCTCCAGCTGCAGACTGTCTGCTTCTCCTGCAGGCCGTGACCATACAAAGCCATGATCGGGGCCTGGTTTAATCACACTTCTATAAATATTAGGCTCTGGGACATCTCAAAAAAGCATCTATCCACTCTTGAGTCCATCTCTCTACAAGTTGAAGTCTTGTCTGAAACCTGAGGTACAACAGTACCACAAGATTTTATAAACAAGATTTAACGTCACCATTTGAAAACAAGTTCCCTTTTTCTGTCTTTCTTCACAATCCCCTTAGCGGCCATACGAGTCATGGCTAAATCTGCTGGGCTGACATCACAAACTGTTTCCTGTGACTAATTCACAGCTTGGGGTGCAACTGATATCTCCTCCCTCATATACTGGCTGTGGGCCAGCCTGGGTCATGGTTTCCCATAAAGAGAGAGAGGGAGAGGCAGAGAGGGAGGGAGAGAGGGAGAGGCAGAGAGGGAGGGAGAGAGAGAGAGAGCAGAGAGGGAGAGAGAGAGAGAGAGGCAGAGAGAGAGAGAGAGAGAGAGAGGCAGAGAGAGAGAGAGAGGGAGGATTTTCCCAACCGCCGACTGGGAAAGACCGTCCAGCTGCACGGCACATTGGAACATGTTGGAAACATCCGAGTCCTACTTTGTCCATTTGAGATGTTATCTTTTTTTTTCAATGTGCCCTTCAGTCAGAGGCAGAGACTGACCTCATCGCGACCTCTCACCGTTCTACTCAACACGGCACGGTCCACATCGACGGCCCCCAGTTTCACCGCTCCAGTTTCATCTGGCTGTAGCGTCAGTTAGATAAACATCTGTTTGATTCCTACGCTTCTCCGCCCTGGCCACTTATCAGTTCAGGGGTCTTGGAAGAGAGGGAGAAGTTGCGTTGACGATGTTTGGTCCTAGGGGTCTGTTTAACTACAGATAGTCCCCTGTGGCTAACTGTCAGTTGGAGCTACGGAAGGGGGTTGACGCAGTCCTGGGAGTTTTTCCCTGGTCTTCCTTGAGAGTTTATGTTGGTTTGGGTGCAATTCTGTGATTTGTATGTGAGGCCCTCTGTGACATTGCTTGTAGAAAGGTCCATATAAATATATTTGATTAGATTTTGACCGGTGAACTCTCCATTTAGTTGCTCCGTACAGAAAATACCCTGAGCCGTAAACAAAGATGGAAGCTAAGGAATGTTGGGAGGAGTCTTCAAGTTGAGAGACTGGAATTGCAATTGCTGTGGGGTACAACATCTTCCAACTGCTGTCTCTTCATGAATCTTTTTGTAAGTTAGACTCAATTCTCAAAGTTTTCTCAGTCCTTGCTCCTCCAACTGACCCCCTACGAATACTTAACGCCACCCATAAGTTGCTAGTAAACTATTTGATCAAATAAATAGGGTCATTTGTCATTAGTCATTGTTCTGTGTGAACGGATTGTGCTGTCTTAAACAAATATTGGCACTAAAAATGATTTAGTAAGATGGACTTGATTACATTATGGTGGTTGTGCTTCATTTATGATTCGAAGGTGTGTCTCGTTCACAAACAAAATCCAGTCGCTCTCACGTTTTCCCAGTCAGGACAAGTTAACACATCCCAATATGGCTCTTTCAGAACACGAGCTGGTGCTCGTCTGGGTCGTGTCTTCGTCTTAGCAAAGAGCAACTCGACTTGAAACACTTTGTTTATCTTACCGGGGAGGGTAACGGTCATGGTCCACATTCTCCAAGTGTCTCAGAGACGCACTGATCCCAGATCAGATCGCGGTTCTGCTCACAGAGCCACGTTCTAACAGACCAATCTGATCCAGGATCAGCTTCCCCCCACCGTGCTGATCTGGGACTTCACAGGAAGTGTGTCATCAGGGGAGGGGGGTGTGGGGAGGACAGAGGGGGGGAGGACAGAGAGGGGGAGGCATGTAGCTGCCTGACCAAATAGGGGAGCAGACACACACATCTCTTTCTTCTAAGGAACTGTGTTCTTGTCTGTGTATAGACTCTATACTATAGACTCTTACTATAGACTCTATACTATAGACTCTATACGCTATACTCTATACTATAGACTCTATACTATAGACTCTTTACTATAGACTCTATGTACTATAGACTCTATACTCTATATACTATAGACTATACTATAGACTCTATACTCTATATACTCTATACTATAGACTCTATACTATAGACTCTACTATAGACTCTATGTACTATAGACTCTTACTATAGACTCTATGACTCTTTACTATAGACTCTATACTATAGACTCTATACTCTATACTATAGACTCTATACTCTACTATAGACTCTACTATAGACTCTATACTATAACTCTATACTATAGACTCTATACTATAGACTCTATACTATATACTCTTTACTATAGACTCTTTACTATAGACTATATACTCTATACTCTATATACTCTATACTATAGACTCTTTACTATAAAGGATCAACAATCATGGCTGTTTTTCAGGTGTTGTTATACACAGACTAATAGCACCAGACCTGAAGATTTGAGATGCTTCATAAGGTTGCATAAACAATCTTCCCTGTGAATTACTTATTTATTATTTAGCGTGATTTTTAGCTTGCTTTCCTCTTGCATGTACAGTAGATGTCCGGGCGTCATATCCTGCTTTTTGTTCATTAGAAGACAAGTTCACCAGGGTCAGAGATTCAAAAGTAAACTGTGAAAGTTGTCTATTGTGAAGGTTTTGCCAAAACATGTTAAACCCCATCGTGTGTTGTAACCAACAAAGAAAAAGGGTGACTTTACAATGTGTATGTGTCTTAGAGAAAAGCCTGTATGTAAATAGTGTCAGTGTACCACACCTCTTTCATACTTCAGTTCACATCGTCTCAGCTGATTAGCGCGTCTCCTCAGCGCAGAAAGATCTGAAAAGTCGCCTTCTCTCAGTGTGACGTCGTTCATCGCTCAGTTGTTTTCTTCTTCTGTCCCGTTCCAGATGGATCTGAGGATACTGTGTGTAGCAGCGTTACTAGGCGTCTTCTCCTGCAGTGCACAACAAGGTACGGTCCTGCTATTCTCACACAATAACATGATTTCTTCTATTCTGATGCTTCAAATATGTGGGGTCCTCACTCCATACTCACCATAACAACTCGTCTTGTACCACTTGTAGAACTATGTATATATATATATACTATCTATATGTGTGCTGAATATATAGAGTATGTATGTACTACAGTGTGACTTCTAGTTCAGGAGGAAGCCATGCTGACTGTGGTGTCGACCCTCCCTGAAACCTACAGCCCAACTGTCAAACTGGATGACTCGGAAGAAATACAACTGAATAGATCTGCGAAATAGCCTGTTTTAGTTCTGTATTTTCGTGACATCATATACATGTTTTGGGGATGTAACTCACAGTGTGTTGACTGTCTTTCAGAGGGCAGCGACTGCATCAAGGCCAACGCCCAGTCGTGTGGAGAATGCATTCAAGTCTCTGAGAAGTGTGGCTGGTGCACAGATGCCGTGAGTTTACATTCACCACTCCAGCGTGTAAAGATTGTAAAGACAAGTTGGTACTTTACATGACGCTCCAGCGTGTCCACTCAAACTGTTTCGTCTCCTGGTTTCATCCATAAAGTACTCACAGTAGCTTTATTTTGATTGTAAAGACAAGTTGGTACTTTACATGAAATTCTAGGGTACATTTACATTTAGTAATTTAGCAGACGCTCTTATCCAGAGCGACTTACAGTAGTACAGGGACATTCCCCTGAGGCAAGTAGGGTGAAGTGCCTTGCCCAAGGACATAGTCATTTTGCACGGACAGGAATCAAACCAGCAACCTTCTGATTAATAGCCCGATTCCCTAACCGCTCAGCCATCTGACCTTTGACATTTATGCAAGCACTGCCAGCAAGAAGATTGAAAGGAAATACATGATTCATATAACAGCCTACATAGGTAGGAAACAGCTTCCTGACATGTCTAGACTTCTCTTTATCCCTAATCAACACTGCCGGAACAGTGAGGATGCCTCTTAGTCAGATCTTTTGTTCTTCCAAGTGTTCAAGTTCCTTAAAGGAACACAAAAACGTCTAGCCACTCTAATGTCCAGAGCCGGTTCCAACCCTGGGTAAACTGTTCTGGATGAGCAGAGCAAGAAGGCCTCTGGATCGAGCTCAGTGTCCCATGTTAAAGAATGTGCTCTCAGAGTCCTTTTTATTGTAACTGGTCACATTGTGTTCTAGAGAAGCCGTGCCTTGTGAGGCATCATGTGCATCTAATCTGTGCTCATAAGGAGTTGTGTTAGTCACCTGTTACTTCATCATTACATTACTGGAAGCTGGTTTGCGTTAGCGACGCTAAATTCACAGCTCTCCTGTAGAGAAGCCATCAGCGTACATACACACAACAATATCACTACTACAAGCTCTTTTTTTACACCAATAGATAGATAGATACTTTATTTATCCCGTGAGGGAAATTCAGGTTATATATATGTTATGAAATCTACTTTTTGTTAGATGTTGAGTCGCTCCCGTCGCTCTGACCTTGTGTTGTTTCTCCTCAGACCTTCCTGAAGCAAGGAGAGTCCAAGTCTGCTCGGTGTGACGACAAGGAGTCCTTGATCAAGAAAGGCTGCGTGGTCGACAAGATCGAAAACCCCCGGGGAAAGACGACCATCATCACCGACAAGCCCGTCACCAACCGGGTCAACAAGGACTTGTCTGTGAAGATGGACCCCAACGAGATCACCCAGATCCAGCCCCAGAAGCTCTCTCTCAAGCTGCGCTCTGGTACGGGAGCTCACTCCTCAGCCCCCTGGGGCTCCTCCCCCCTGTACGCTCGCTCACTCCTCAGACCCCTGGAGCTCCTCCCCCCCTGTACGCTCACTCCTCAGCCCCCTGGGGCTCCTCCCCCTGTACGCTCGCTCACTCCTCAGCCCCCTGGGGCTCCTCCCCCTGTACGCTCACTCCTCAGCCCCCTGGGGCTCCCCCCCCTGTACGCTCGCTCACTCCTCAGCCCCCCGAGGCTCCTCCCCCTGTAAGCTCGCTCACTCCTCAGACCCCTGGAGCTCCTCCCCCTGTACGCTCGCTCACTCCTCAGACCCCTGGGGCTCCTCCCCCTGTACGCTCGCTCACTCCTCAGCCCCTGGGGCTCCTCCCCCTGTACGCTCGCTCACTCCTCAGCCCCCTGGGGCTCCCCCCCTGTACGCTCGCTCACTCCTCAGACCCCCTGGGGCTCCTCCCCCCCTGTACGCTCACTCACTCCTCAGACCCCTGGGGCTCCTCCCCCTGTACGCTCGCTCACTCCTCAGACCCCCGAGGCTCCGCCCCCTGTTCCTGGAGAGCTGCCTTCCTGTCGTTTTCTGCCCCCTAATCTAGCACACCTGTTGACTCAGATTAGTTAGGACAGGGAGCAGAAACGTCCAGGTAAACCTCCAGAAGCACGATGAGGGACGTGTACTGCACAGCTGGTGCTACTGAGAGTAGGGCTGTTTCAAGGAGCTTGGGATGACAGAGGCACAAATTTGGTCATTCTGGTCAAAGATCTTCATTGCCCATCTTGAAGAAAAGAACATGCATCACAATATAGATGTATATAAGTTTGTGATTTTGCGTTAGCTGACGTAGCGTTTTTTTGTTTGTTTGTATTTTGTATTTATTTCCCCTCCCCAACATACCACACATGAAGTTGATGACGGGGTCTTGAACCGTCCAATGAGAGCGTCCGTTCTGATGACCTCTGTTCTTGCTGTCTCCAGGTGAGCCCCAGACCTTCTCTCTGAAGTTCAAGCGTGCCGAGGATTACCCCCATCGACCTCTACTACCTCATGGACCTGTCCTACTCCATGAAGGACGATCTGGACAACGTCAAGAACCTGGGAACCGCCCTCATGTCCAGAATGAAGGAGATCACCTCCGACTTCAGGATCGGTGAGAAGGAGCGCTGTTTAAGGATCTAAAACATTCACTAAATGAGAAACACACACACAACACTACATCAGCTAACACCAAAACGTGCAGCCAACACTATACCATGAACATACATACATATATGGGAGATTCTTTTGAATGAAGAGCGCGTTACAAATCAAATGAATTATTATTATTATTATATAGGGGGAAGGGTATATTTGGATGAAAGCTTTATTTAAAAAGGAGCCCGTTCTCTACGCTTCCAGGCTTCGGCTCGTTCGTGGAGAAGACGGTGATGCCGTACATCAGCACCACCCCGGCCAGGCTGTTGAACCCGTGCACCAGCAATCAGAACTGCACCAGTCCCTTCAGCTACAAGAACGTGCTGAAGCTACCAGGAAGGGGGAAGAGTTCAACAAGCTGGTCAGCGCGCAGCAGATCTCAGGGAACCTGGACTCTCCAGAGGGGGGCTTCGATGCCATCATGCAGGTGGCCGTCTGTGGGGTGGTCCTGGAGGGGGCCGGTACCCTGTGGGGTGAGTCACATGGGGAGAGGGGCGGCCAGGTGACCGTCTGTGGGGTGAGTCACATGGGGAGGGGCAGCCAGTGACCGCTGTGGGGGTCCAGGGGGGGCGGCCAGGTGACCGTCTGTGGGGTGAGTCACATGGGGAGAGGGGCAGCCAGAGCTCGGTAGTGAGCTTAGATACTTGTATGTTTTATTTAATTGTGAAACCGCGTCATGTGAAGTTGTCGTCGAGTTGGGTTTTTAAATGAGCCATCTCCTCTTCCTCCTCTTCTTCCTCCTCCTCCTCTTCCTCCTCCTCTTCTTCCTCCTCCTCGCCCTCCTCATCTTCTCCTCCTCCTCCTCTTCCTCCTCCTCCTCACCCTCCTCATTTTCCTCCTCGCCCTCTTCCTCCTCGCCCTCCTCCTCTTCCTCCTCCTCCTCTTCCTCCTCCTCATCTTCCTCCTCCTCGCCCTCTTCTTCCTCCTCCTCCTCCTCGCCCTCCTCCTCTTCCTCCTCCTCTTCTTCCTCCTTCCCTCTTCCTCCTCCTCCTCCCCTCCTCATTCTTCCTCCTCCTCCTCTTCCTCCTCTCCCTCCTCCTCTTCCTCCTCCTCCCCTCCTCCTCTCTTCCTCCTCGCCCTCCTCCTCCTCCTCTTCCTCCTCCTCGCCCTCCTCCTCTTCCTCCTCTTCTTCCTCCTTGCCCTCTTCCTCCTCCTCCTCCTCTCCTCCTCCTCGTTCCTCCTCGCAGGACCAGATCGGCTGGAGGAACGTGACCCGTCTGCTGGTGTTCTCCACGGACGCCGGCTTCCACTTCGCTGGAGACGGCAAGCTGGGCGGCATCGTCCTTCCCAACGACGGGAAGTGTCACATGGAGAACAACATGTACACCATGAGCCACTACTATGTACGTGCCTCACCTGCCTCACCTGCCTCGCGTGCCTCACGCGCCTCTGTGTCGTCCTGTGATGTGTACATGCTACTACATTTGTGTTTTCATACATATGGGACATACAAATATTTGTATTTGATTTGATGCCAGTTTGTTTTATGTTTTGTACCCAGAGCCACATTGGACAGCTTGTTTTCATTTGTATGTGAAGTATGCTGTTATTGTTTTGACTTGCAACACTGGTTCATCCGCAGGACTATCCTTCGATAGCCCATCTGGTTCAGAAGCTCAGCGATAACAACATTCAGACAATTTTTGCTGTTACTGAAGAATTCCAGCCTGTTTACAAGGTACAGTGTGGGGGTGGGGGGGTTTGTGGGGGTGTGTGTGTGTGTGGGGGGGGAGGGGTTGTGGTTCATGCTTCAGCACCAAGTTAAACATTAAGTCTTAATTGATCTCACCCTCTTACAGGAACTAAAAAACCTCATTCCCAAGTCGGCCGTGGGAACTCTGTCCTCCAACTCCAGCAACGTGATCCAACTCATCATCGACGCTTACAACGTGAGTGGGTCGGCTACGTTTGCATTTGAACATTCATTTAGTAGACTCTTCTATCCACAGTGTTGTACCAAAAACACCCCAGCATGCAGCAGATCAACAAGGACAGTGTTAAGGCCTTGTCGTTGTCGTACTGACTCGAGTCGGACCACCCCTGTCGCCTTCACACATTGACACGTGTCTGTGTGTGTTAGTCTCTGTCGTCTGAAGTGATCCTGGAGAACAGCAAGCTTCCCGAGGGCGTCTCCATACAGTTCAAGTCCATCTGCAAGAACGGAGTGGTCGGCACAGGGGAGGACGGCAGGAAATGCTCCAACATCTCCATCGGTGACGAGGTAATCCCCACGGCAACCAGCCGCCGCCCCAACAAGCTTCCGTCCGTGCGTTCCGTTAAATCGCCGGAGGGGGAAAAAAAACGAGTTCAAGTGAGATGAAGATGCGTCCTCCCACCCTCCCTCCCTCCCTCCCTCCCTCCCTCCCAGGTCTCCTTTGAGATCGGCATCACCTCCACCAAGTGTCCGGCCCAAACCAAAGACGAACCGCCCAAAGCCACCACCATCAAGATCAAGCCCCTGGGCTTCACAGAGGAGGTGGAGATCGAGCTCAACTTCATCTGCGAGTGCGCGTGCCACGACCACGGGGAGATCAACAGCCCCAACTGCCATAACGGCCACGGAACCTTCGAGTGCGGAGCCTGCAGGTACAGTCCTCCTCCTGCCTCAGATCTGACGCGTCGGATAAAAAACGGCCGCTAAGTAGGCTACTGTGTTGACGTTTACTGCCCTGGCGCTATATGCATCCCACATGCTAAGTTATCCTCCCACCTTCCCCTCCGCTCCTCGCCGCTCCCGCACTCTCCTCTCCTCTCTATCTCCTACGCTCTCCCTCCTCTCCCTCCTTCCCGCCCGCCTCCCGCCCCTCCCCTCCCCTCCCACTCCCCTACCCCTCACTGCCCTCACTCCCTCCCCCACCCTCCCTCCCTCACCCCCCTCCCTCCCTCCCTCACCCCCACCCTCCCTCCTCTCCTCCCCTCCCTCCCTCACCCCCCTCCCTCCTCCCTCCCTCACCCTCCTCACCTCCCCTCCCTCCTCTCCCCGTCACCTTCCGTCTCAGATGTAACGACGGCAGGATCGGCCGTCTGTGTGAGTGCAGCACAGACGAGGTGAGGACTGACGACCTGGACGCCAACTGCCGCAAGGACAACGGCACGGACATCTGCAGCAACAACGGGGACTGCGTGTGCGGAACCTGCGAGTGCAAGAAGAGGGAGAACCCCGAGGAACGCTACAGTGGAAAGTTCTGCGAGTGTGACAACTTCAACTGCGACCGCTCCAACAACAAGCTGTGTGGAGGTGACACTTCCTCCTTGCCTGTCCTTTTTATTTACTTTTATATTTGTATAAAACAAAATATACAGCATTTAGTCACTAACGGTTTTTCAGTGGAGGATGTACAATACAAATGTTGGTTCTGGCAGTTGGTTTGATCTGTCTTTTGTTTCATCAGAAAGAAACTCATAGATTGATTTAATAGTATTTATTGGCCCCCAGAAATAAAATTACAGATACACAAAATACACAAAATTAGTCGTAAAATGCCCAAAGTAATAACCAGAGTGCGTCCAGTCTCAGAGATGTAACCTTCCACGGTGTCCTCCCAGTCTCAGAGACGTAACCTTCCACGGTCTCCTCCTAGGGCACGGCCGCTGTGAGTGCAGGATGTGCATCTGCGACGCCAACTACACGGGCAGCGCCTGCGACTGCTCCCTGGACACCTCCACCTGCCTGGCAGCCAACAAGCAGATCTGTAACGGACGGGGAACCTGCGAGTGCGGCATCTGCAAGTGTACCGACCCCAAGTTCCAGGGCCCCACCTGCGAGACCTGCCCCACCTGCCCTGGAGTCTGCACCGAGCACAAGTGAGCTACTACCAGAGACGGGGGGGATTGTCTCTCCGACCCCAGGGTGTTGTGTTTGTATTTAGAACATCCCACTCACAGCTGAGGATGTGTATTATCCATCTCTGCTGCTTGTTTTTGATTGGTTGCTGTTTTTTGGGGTCGAGGAATTATTTCTGCTGATGTTATATACACTGCTCAAAAGAAATTTAAGGAACACTTTGAAAACACATCAGATGTCAATGTGAATAAATATTATGGTAGATATCTAGAGCTACTGATATGATATGAAAGAAATAATAATAAGAAAAAAAAATGTTCAAATTTTTTTGGGACCAGTTTATATACATTTAATTATGCTGTTCTCAGATATTACAGCTGTTTTTGTTCTTTTTATAAAGAGTTATATGATGACATGTGTGTGACTCGTCTGTCCTGCCTCACAGGGACTGTGTGCAGTGCCGAGCCTTCGACACCGGAGAGAAGAAGGAGACATGCAAGAAAGACTGCATGTACTTCAACATGATCCTCGTCAAGGACAAGCTGCCCCAACCAGGGGACCAGAGCTACCCACTGAGCCACTGCAAGGAGCGCGACGCCAACGACTGCTGGTTCTACTTCACCTACGCAGTCAGGAACGACACCGTCAAGGAGGTGTACGTGTTGGAGACTCTCGGTGAGGGCTGCTAAGCAACGGGCATTCTGGGATTATGAGTCATAAAGGAACTTTTTTGTGTACGGTTATACACGCACGACCTCTTAGGAGTTAAGGCGAATGTGTTCCGGAATTGGATTGTTGATGTTGCTTTTATACGGTGGAGTTTTTTAACCACTGACTGTCTGTTCACCCCTCTCTGTGTCCGCCCCCTCCTCTCTGTCTCCGCCCCCTACCCAGAATGCCCGGCGGGCCCTGACATCATCCCCATCGTAGCGGGCGTGGTGGCGGGCATCGTGCTGATTGGCTTAGCCCTGCTTCTCATCTGGAAGCTGCTCATGATCATCCACGACCGCCGCGAGTTCGCCAAGTTCGAGAAGGAGAAGATGAACGCCAAGTGGGACACGGTACGTACAGGCGCCGTTTAGCGCCCGCACCGCCCCCGCGGCGAGGAAACGCTGATGATGCAAACGTACGTTTTGTAGAGGAGGGGGAAGTGTTCTGACTTTGTCTCAGCTGTCGCTGAAGTCTCCATGTAGGAGATTCTGCCCTCAAAAGTGATACACATCCTCCTAAACATGATCAAGGGTTCGAGTAATCCTGCTTTGCTTACTTGGGTCAAACCGTAAGAAGATGAAGCATCAGTGTGGCCCGCAAACACCAGGAAGTCTGACTGTTAGGCACGTGTGGTCTATACTGTTAGGCACGTGTGGTCTATACTGTTAGGCACGTGTGGTCTATACTGTTAGGCACGTGTGGTCTATACTGTTAGGCACGTGTGGTCTAGACTGTTAGGCACGTGTGGTCTATACTGTTAGGCACGTGTGGTCTATACTGTTAGGCACGTGTGGTCTATACTGTTAGGCACGTGTGGTCTATACTGTTAGGCACGTGTGGTCTATACTGTTAGGCACGTGTGGTCTATACTGTTAGACACGTGTGGTCTATACTGTTAGGCACGTGTGGTCTATACTGTTATGCACGTGTGGTCTATACTGTTAGACACGTGTGGTCTATATCCTTATCTCGGTTTCCACCTCATTTCCTCCAGCAGTTGAATCACAGGAACAGAGAGTGTAGAGGCAGGGAGTGGCCTTAGCCGGGCCATGGTAGCAGTGCTGCCACACGTTGGTCAGACAGTGGTACTGCATGACCATATAAGGCAATAAAACCGAGAGAGAGAGCATTCTGGGTCTCCAGGATTCTCAGTCCAGCTCCAGTGTTCTGTGAGAGTCATAGCCATGGTATTCCAAGTTTTCAGTAGAGTGGTCTGGCTCTTGTGTTTGAAAGCAAGCGTAGGTCAGGGAGGGGGAACTTGAATACAGAAGCTCTAGTCTCAACCAGGGGAAACAGCCTTTGGAGGTGAGAAATCTTAAAACAGAAGAAGAAGAGTTTTTAAACTCTGTTTCCTTTTGTACTTCCTCATTTTGTTTTCTTACATTTCTTCCAATTTCTTCTTTTGTTGTGCCTTTGTAACGTTTTTAAACTTCGACAAAAAAGCCAGTAGCATCCTGTCATCTTTTCAATCTGCTTCATTTCATGATCGGTTTCCTTTCCTCCCTGTCTGTTTGTCGTTCCTCAAAACCCCCTGTCGTCATGGTAGCAAGGGAATCCCATTTACAAGAGCCCTATTAATAAGTTCCAGAATCCAAGCTATGGAATCAAAGGTGCTGTGCTCTTATTCTGAAGTTTGTATGTGCTGTGCTCTTATTCTGAAGTTTGTATTCCCTCCATCTTTCTCTCCTCCTGTCCTTGCATGCTCCTTTACCCTTTGGGAGTGCTTCATTGCCCGAATTTTGCAACGTTTTGTGAGTCAAACTTCCACCACACCCCATATGTCACTCGGCGTTATTTTTCAAGGATTCACATAGATGAATCTTCTTTAGATATTGTTTTGGAGGTTCGTTTTTTTGTAAAGGTCAAATTATTAACCAATGAGGGATTTTATGGGCTAGAGTTAAAGCCCAAACCATGAGATTTAATATGACAAAACTTGTATTTCACTGCATGTTGTGGTGGTTTTCATACGTTCTGTTATAGGGGGCAGCTGAGGATTGTGCAGCTATAAAGGTTCATTAGCTCTAGTGCATTTCTCTCTCCATGCCTGCCTCTCATTGGTTTAGAAGTAGACTGAGTTTCTCTCATTGGTTTAGAAGTAGACTGAGTTTCTCTCATTGGTTTAGAAGTAGACTGTCTCTGCCGACATTTAGGTTGTGTTTTGTATGAAGTGACACAGGCTTTAATGAGAGATCATGGAAAACGCAAGGTATCTTCAGAGCCGGCCTGCACTGTAAACGAATGAATGATAACCGGTGTTGTGCAGTGTGCTTTTTGTTGTTGAAGTGTTTCTAATCCCATGACCCTCCATAAGCGATGTACGTACACACACACACACACACACGGATCCTTCACACACACACACACACACACCTCATAAGTGCTCACGTCTACCCTGAACTGCTGCCTCACTCGCCCGCTCTGTCTCCTCTCTCTCCCAGGGTGAGAATCCCATCTACAAGAGCGCCGTCACAACCGTGGTCAACCCGAAATACGAGGGCAAATGATGGAGGAAGTCGTCCATGCCATTACAACACTGTATGCAAACGAATATGGAAGGAGAGAGAGGAAGTGGACCGAACGGAGGGCGGAGGAGGGAGGAGGGGAGGAGGGAGGGTGGAGGGTGGAGGAGGGCAAAAGATGAAGAGGGAGGGTTATGTTTTGTACGATCACTCTTTTTTGTTTTTGTAGTCACCAAATGATAGCAATGCATTTTTGCCACTATTTCATTGTTTTACGTTAACGTTTGTATTTTTGTTTTTCTATGCATCATTTGGAATCTGTACAGTTTGTATAAAATTGGGTTTTTATTCAGATTTTTTTTTCATTTTTATGGGAACTTGAGAGAATGTTTTTGAACTGATTTTAATTTGTTTTCCACAGGACTGTCTGTTTTATTAAAGGTCCAGTTGTGCCTTTTAGTTGAGTTTATGAAGCCATTTTGTTCTGTTGGTTGAGGAGTTGTATGATGATCGGAGGACATGATATGTAGCAACAACTGGTGATTGGGGACAGAATTGAATTGTGTCCGGTAGTCTGTGTAAATACACGTACTAGTCACATAATAGGTCTGAAAGAGAAAGTATGTTTCTTTGTTAATCTGAACAATCAAGTGAAATGTTTCTTTGTCTAGACAACGGATGTCACGAACATTAATGCATGCAAAGTTATATGTAAAGATCCAGCAGGTTTAAAAATTTTAATTTTTAAAAATGAACTCAGGTCCATTATTCCTCATTACTAGCAATGCCAAATATACCAAACATAACTGCCTTATCCAGAAACAAAATAAGGATTGAAGTGTTTTCCATGTTTTTTTTGTCAAAGTGAATCCTGAAAAAGGTTCATCTGGTCTCCTGTGAGTGAGACGCAGGCTTTCTGCTTTCTGGTTCTACATTTCTCTTTCCATCCTTTCTTGTCCTTGTAGTGCAGAGTACACTGAACACATTCAGACATAAAGATCAGTGTTAAGGGGAAGATCCATGATCTTCGTTCAATTTCTAAATCTCACACTTGAGCTTACAAATCACTTGTTTTTAAGTGCCTTTTTGTTTCAACACTTTCACATTTGCCGAACTCTATATGCCTGAATTGTATTTATTAAATAAAAGCCCAAAACAAATTCCCCCAATATTGTTATATGCGTTGTGTGTTTTTACTTCAGGGGAAGGGTGTTGGAAAGCCAAGGGCCGCGTTTCCCAGATTCGTTAAGAAGCTCTTAACGCTAAGAAAATCTTAGGAACGTTCTAACAGCGCTCTAGAACGCTCTTAGAACGCTCCTAAGAAGCTCTTAGCGTTAAGAGCTTCTTAACGAATCGGGGAAACGCGGCAAAGTACTGTTGTCGCCTCTGATAGTCTTATCAGTGTTTATGTCCTCAAACTCTCAGCTCACCTTCACTCCTCCCTCCTGAAGGCTCTCTGTGTAATCTTTTAGAGATGTGCTACACTGTATTCTCACCTGGTAGTTTGTGAAATCCTCATTCTTCCAGAATGTCCTGTGTTGAGACATCAAATATGAAACGTTATCTTCCTATATGGATTGTTGGATATCTCTGTCAGCAAATGTCCCGGTAGGTGTGTGCCATACACACTTAGTTACGAGTGTGCCATACACACTTAGTTACGAGTGTGCCATACACACTTAGTTACGAGTGTGCCATACACACTTAGTTACGAGTGTGCCATACACACTTAGTTACGAGTGTGCCATACACACTTACGAGCAGAGGCGTGTCCAGACATTTTTGATAGGGGTGGCACCAGTGGGGCACTCACGTATGCAGGGGTGGCATGAAGTGTGAGCAGGAGTGCCTGCGCAGACATTTGGGGTGGCCAATCAGATTTCAGGGGTGGCCCGTGCCACCCTAGGCCACTCCCTGAACACGCCACTGCTTTGAGGCCTTCTGTTGGAAAACTGGAGAGTATTCTGACAGTGATATTGGGTCAACCAGCAGCTTTCTAGTCTGTATATGACCGTTAAACAGGCTTGCAGGCAGTTGTGGCAGCGAAATATATATATTTAAATATATAATATATATATTTATTATTATTATTAATATCCACACTACACAGCATTACGGAAAATTACAACTCAAGTCTACATTTTATCAAAGAACATTATTTGTTCTAAGAAGGAACAGTTGGCCGTAACAGGCAGTGAAGGTTTTCGGCTCCAAAGGATTTGAAATTTTAAAGACCATGAGAATAGATGGGTGTGTCTGTCAGTAAAATATCTCGAGAACTATATCACAAGGGAACCAAGTAGCCTAGTTAAATTGTTCCTCTCATTGTGTGAGTTGTGCTTGTGTTCCGCCACTTATAAAATATGATGTCTCAAAAGATATCCCATCGATTTTGTTTGTGTTATTTATGTTGGAAAATATCAACATTGCCGCAGTACTTTACAAACTGTTTACATGTCTGCATTTGGTTGATGAGCTCATCGACGCTACTCTCCTTGTTCCCTACAGGTGATTGGTGACATCCACCGCCCAATCACACACCGTCTTTCATGTCAAAGTTGTTAGCCATCTCGCTAGACAACCCATCGGTCGAGCTCTTTACATGCAGATAGTTTCTTGGAGTCTTTTCGAATTGAATATCGTTGGATTAAGCGAACGGAGAAAAGAGGACCGGGATTTACATTTAGAGGATCGTCTGACAGGATAAAGCCTATTTCGCGTTTGTTTGCTTAATACCAACTGCCTGGCGGGGGTAGTCTCTTGATCTGTCCTTTTAGGGGTTTCCTGATGATCAGCAGAAATGTTAGCTAGCATGCTAGATAGCTACTTTACATATACCAGACCAACTACCCAAATCTTCCATCCATCCAATACGGTAAGTTTTTTCCCCATCAAACATTGATATTATGGTCGTAATGGGCGGACAGAGATCTGTGAAATTTGACTGGACGGTATTTAGGTAGCCAGCTTGTTGTTGGGTAGCTAGCTGTTTTCGTAGCTGTTTTCTGTAGTCGATATGTTGGTTTAATAGCAGCTTGATAGCTTGCTAGTGCTTATAGCACAGTCTATAATGTTAATATACACACGACACAACAACCACTCCACCAAGTCAATCCTCTTTCGAGCGTTTAGGTGTATTTTGGCACTGTCGTTAAATTAATCCACCTGTTTTAAATACTGCTCGCAAACTAGATTGCGAACTAACGGAAGGTTTATTTTGTCATTGTTTTGCCGGATTTTAAGTTGTTTGCCTTCTCAAGCGGTCATATTAGCGACTGTAAATGTTTATAATGTTTTTGAAAAACATGACTGGTGTCGGTGTTTTAAGATAACCCCATTCTGGTGGTTTGACAAATGTAAAAGTCATAATACATATTTTCCAGATGGCTGTCTGGTGACTATTATCTTAGTCAAATAGCTGTGGCTAATCTATTTGCACAGAATTTTGTTTTGTTGCTAGCTCAATACTGCCAGACCAAACAACGGTCAGTGGAGGAACTGGTGTGTGCTATAGGGAACGCTAAGCAATACCAAATCACTATGTATTGAGTTTGTTAATAATTTAATTCACTACGTAGTGAATTTATACATTTCATACGCAACCTTTCTGACCTGTGTATAGCCCATCCAGCCCATAATATCACGTTTGTTTATTATTTACAATGTAAAATGAATGAGTGCATTGATACGGGTCGAAATCTCACCTATCTCTTACGTCTTATACTTTGTCACATTTCCATGTAGGTCTTTATTAAGTGCTGTGCTACAATGGATGAAGAAGAGTGGAACCTTCTATACTTTCTCCTGTTCGATCCTGGGTAATCTGCAATGGCTGCACTAGGTAAGGCACTAAACAATTGATTTTTGAGTGTGTTTTCCTAGTTGCCAGATTATTTAAACATCATATTCAATCACGAATACTTTGTTTTTTTTTGGTCTGCTGTATGTAAATCGGTAGAAGTTGTAAGACTTATTCTACCAGTAGAGGGCGTCATAGTCAAACATAAAAGAAAATGAATTTCACTTCTGAAAAAGATTTCACTCACAGCCAGGAAAAGTATGGGCAGTTCAAACCAGTATTTGTAGAAAGACTTGAGATATTACCAAGCAATGAACCAGTGAGGCTGTTTATGCAAGGGTCTTAAGAAACAAAACGTATTACTTAAACCTTTTTGTGAAATCCCTCATTGCTGGGATGATTCCAATAGAGCTCTTAGCATTTACTAACATACCACATCTTCACGATTATCATATCGTCCACCATCTCGTCTAGGCCTACGTGTAGTCGAATATAACTCATTATTATATTAATAGTGGAGGTGTAGACAATATCGACCCATTACTGTGGTGATTTGTAGTATTCATTACATTTATCAATTACATTTAAAGATTCACAGAGCAAACTATACAATTGAATACAGTGTTTTAATTCAGTCAGGTCTTGGGCGCTAGGGTGGTGGGTAAAGCGAATGACACTGAATCTTTACATTTTAATCTAGACTCCACTCGCAATTAACTTTAAAGGAGTCTAGTCGATTTAAACCCTACAATAGGCTATATTAGTTGGATATCGAGGGCCAGAATAGATTTGTCGCATCAATGTTCAAACGCGAATAATAGATTAGAATAAACGTAGTTATACATTCATTTCTAAAACATGTAAATTCAACGCATTGATCAAAACAATAATGTTTTCATATCTGTTTTTGGACGTAGCCTATTACACGGCGTTTTTAATACCTTTTTGAGAGATAGTGGAGCAAATCTGTCTTTTATTATTATTTATACACAGCAATGTTTTACTATCCACTCATCTAATTGTATTAATTTGTGTGTGCGGGGGGGCCTTGCTATTAATGCAATGGACGCCCCCTTCCCCCACCACTGCGAACGCGCAAGCGCTCGGGACCTTGTGGGAATGGCTGTTCGACGAACGGGGGTTGGGCTGCTACGATCGAATTGGGCGTTAAAGAGTTTTTAATGTCCGCCATGTTGGCCATGGCGTACTGAACCACCGATAGGGAGCGGAGCATCGGAAAAAATAGTCCGAAAGAGAGCGACCAAGATCCGGGCCTTCCCGGCTCCGTTCGCGACGCCCTATATATAGCTTCAACCAGTCGAACCTTAGATTTCAGATCAACCGCACAGAATCATCCATGAAAACTCAACTCGAGGCCGTTGTGAATATTAGGAGAACTACGGATAGATTTATATTGCATTTTGAACTGTAAAAATGAGTAAATTGTCGTTTCGGGCACGGGCGCTGGACGCTTCCAAGCCTCTACCCGTCTTCCGTTGTGAGGATTTACCCGACCTGCACGAATATGCATCAATTAACCGGGCAGTACCGCAGATGCCAACGGGGATGGAGAAGGAGGAGGAATCGGTATGCTTTAATAGTTCGACAATTTTCAAATAAACAATTTCCTAATTTTTACATTATACGAGGTGTCCCTCCTTTTTCTGCGCAAGTTTGCACAAAATGGCCGCCAGTTTTCTACCCAGAAACACGACGATTTAGGGGTGTAAACGAAATGCCAACAATACATTGTGCTACGTTTCAAAATCCTTAAGTGTCATTCTCTCTATTTATGATACAATATCCTGGTTGTATCGGTTTGTTTTTGCTGTGGATTGATTTCTGTGCACAAAGGGGTCACGTGATTCCAGTGAATCCGACATTTTGTTGACTGTCTTTGGGATGGGCCTTGTTAGCGTAATAGCCATAGACCAGTGCAAGGGGGAGCCAGTGATCTGAAGTTGCATCTGACCACAATGCTTGATCGGGTCGGAAAATGTCAACACTGGTTGGCCACCTTGCACACCTCATAGAACGACGAGTAGTAATAACACGACCATCACACGAAATGTGTCAGAAGAACATTGTTTGGAATGACTAGTTATGCGGTATCCGAGTAATGTGCCGAGTTGCACATAGTTGCATCTGAAAAATAGAAAGATGTACGTAAATAGCCCAGTTGTCATAGATTGTGTCGGTTTCATGCTTGGCATAAATTATGATTTTGACTTCTCCGCTTAAGGCTTTCTCCTTCTCAGTGACGAGCAGAAAGTTGTCTTATGCATCATGACTGGGCTGTTTTTTGACAGCGGTAGCTCTAGGTTTGATAACTTTTCTCCTGATATGTGGCCATTTGTAAACGCATCTAGCCGGTTTCATTGGCTATCCCAATTCCGACTCAAACTGATATCTTGTGTATCAAGGGGGTTGTAAACCGTCACTTCCTACAAACATTTTGGTATTTGGTCTGTTGTGATTCATTGATCTGTGTTAGCAACAAGGGGCCGTTGGACCAACTGTTTTAGCATGATTCTAAACGTTCCACCACATGGACTCCCCTGTCTGTGAACAACTGAACTCTTAAGACTGTGTGGCAATAAAAGTACTTGCACGCAGAACATTATTTAAACTGGCAGTTTAACCGACAGTTGTTACCCATGTACAGGGCTCATGTTACGATAGTTCGTGATAGTTGTCTAGGATTACGTTAACACTCCCATTAGCGCTTCTAACGGGGCTAGCGTGGAGTTGGGTCACCTAGGGCCCAGACAGGTTCACAAGTGTGTCAGCTGGGAGACATGTAACATGGAGGGGGGAGAGTGGGGTGTGGATGCTGGCTCGCTTCACTAAGTCTGAACTCCATTCACCCCGAAGTGCAGCGTTGTGTAATTAATGCGCCTCACAGCCTTGCTAAAATAGGATGAGAAAATACAGGTGTTTAACTGTCACGATTAGAAGGTGGAGGAGGTTTCAGTTTGCTCAGGATAGATCTGTCTGAAGCGACCAGGGTAGTGCTGGTGGTTTAGGTTTTATATTTTAATGTAGGCTAGTCATGAGTGATTGAACAAGTGTCTGTGTTGATGGTTTACAGTGTTTACTCTACAGCCTGAAATACCTTTTCCCACCTATCTTTAGAATGTGTTCATGAATCGACATGATGAAATGTTCCTTGTAGTTAGTCGGGAAGGAGGGTGAATTGAGAGTAGAGTAAATCCATCCGCACGTGTTCTGTGTTTGTATTGGTCTAGACACTGTGTTTACACACTGGGTGAAGATGAGGTCAGTGTGCGAGTGCGTGCGTGTGTGTGTGTGTGTGTGTGTGTGTGTGTGTGTGTGCGCGCGCTGCTTGGTGGTTGTCCTGTTGTCTTTGTACGAGTGCCAGAACACGTTCAGAGCGTGAGCGCGCGCACACACACACACACACACACACACACACACACACTGTCCGCTTGCTATCGACAAGTTTCTCGCTGTGATTTAGTTGTATCGGAATGTACAGCACGGTGTGTCACCTTCGAAAGGTCTTTACTGCATCTAAGACTATTGCTAGCCGGCTTCTAGTTTCAACTAACCAATATCGTGTTCCACTTCCTCATTGGTCATAATAACCTCTTTCACATTCTCCAGCCTGGATCCATCGGTGTGTACAAACTAACCCGTGTGCCGTTCAGAAAGCGACTCGATCGGCTTTGCATGAAGGACCAAATACTTTATTTTATTGCCGCGTCAGTAGAACTTGGTCTCGATGCCGTGCGGCAAAACCTGAACCTATCGAATGCAAAACGAAGCCTTTTTTCCCGAACAGTCGTAATCGATGGAGTCGTAATGGGACAGTCAGTGCAGCCACACAGGTCCTCTCTGTGAGTTCTCCTCTCTTTGAGTTCTCCTCTCTGTGTGAGTTCTCCTGACTGCACTGGCTGTGAACTCTCTCCTCAGACCCCCTCGCCCCCCCCCACGCCCCCCCCACCTGCTCTGGGGCTGTCCATCACGCTAAGTGGCATTTACTGTGTCTGTGAAGCGGGCTGACGGGCTGGAGGCCCACGCTGTCAGACAGAGAGCTGACAGTGATATATATGGTCGTTCGGAAGGCTGTTTCAGGATAGTCTCGGTCTGGAGAATGCAGAGAGAGTCTGGGAGGTGTTTGTAGACAGAGAGTCTAGAAACAGAGAGTAGATGTATGCGTTTGTGTTTTTTGTAAAGTTATTTTTGATCATGTTTACTGGCTTCAGGATTCTAGTTCTGCGCCGCGATGCAACTCTGTTGTCCCGCGGAGCAATGCCATCGCCAGGGAGGTAAACAAATAACAAATGGAGTGTTTGAGTTTGGCAGCAGCGCACGTTCCCCCCCCCGCGCGGGCTGTGACTGACAGATGATTTGAGTTTCTCTTAGTGAAGAACGTGCGCTGCACGTCAGCGTGTTCCTATACGCTCCCGAGTCATGATTCACCCACAGCAAACAAAACCATCCTGAGGTTATGCAAGACATCGTGTACAGGAGAGAGGGCCAGAGAGTGTTCTATTCTCTGAATAGAACCGGCTTTCGTAAACTGGAATGTGCCTCGGAGCTGAGTAACGACGTGGTGACGGGCGTACGACCTTGGAGCGGAGCGGGCAGAAGAGAGAGTTCAGTTCTAAGAACACGGCAACAGTTGAGCTCCGGAGAACGGTGACACGTTGAGGTCTGCGTGGTTATTGTTGTGGCTTTGAGTTTGGGTTCGTCTTGTTGACTTCTGCGTGGTTATTGTTGTGGCTTTGAGTTTGGGTTCGTCTCGTTGACTTTCTGCGATCGCCTGAAAGAGCGTGAGCACCTACAGCGTGAACACCCAGCCGATGGTTTGGAGTGCTGGAGTTATCCTGCTGTGAGGCGTGGGAAACGGGGCAACAACAGTCTCAGCCTGACTCCCTCCTCTCCTTCCCTCCTCTCTTTCCCTCCTGTATTTCTCTTCTCTCTTTCCCTCCTCTCCTTCCCTCCTCTCCTTTCCGTCCTCTCCTTCCCTCCTCTCCTTCCCTCCTCTCCCTCCCTCCTCTCCTTCCCTCCTCTCATCTCCTCCTCCTCCCCTGTGCAGAGACAAGACAGCACCTGGCTGTTTCATGTAGCACAAACACAGACATGCATGATCAGGCTTACAGAAGGCCTGTAGAACTCCACTGGTTCTTTCCTCCTTTTCATGTTGCCCACATCCTGCTTCTCTGAGGGCAGGAGTGGTGGGGCGTGTTTGGGAAACACTCTCTGAGGGCAGGAGTGGTGTGTCTGGGAAACACTGAGGGCAGGAGTGGGGTGTCTGGGAAACACTCTCTGAGGGCAGGAGTGGTGAGGTGTGTCTTGGAAACACTCTGAGGGCAGGAGTGGTGAGGTGTGTCTTGGAAACACTCTCTGAGGGCAGGAGTGGTGTGTCTGGGAAACACTCTCTGAGGGCAGGAGTGGTGTGTCTGGGAAACACTCTCAGGGCAGGAGTGGGGTGTCGGGGAAACACTCTCAGGGCAGGAGTGGTGAGGTGTGTCTTGGAAACACTCTCTGAGGGCAGGAGTGGTGGGGTGTGTCTGGGAAACACTCTCTGAGGCAGGAGTGGTGTGTCGGGGAAACACTGAGGGCAGGAGTGGTGTGTCTGGGAAACACTCTCTGAGGGCAGGAGTGGTGTGTCTGGGAAACACTCTCTGAGGGCAGGAGTGGTGTGTCGGGGAAACACTGAGGGCAGGAGTGGGGTGTCTGGGAAACACTGAGGGCAGGAGTGGGGTGTCTGGGAAACACTCTCTGAGGGCAGGAGTGGTGTGTCGGGGAAACACTGAGGGCAGGAGTGGGGTGTCTGGGAAACACTGAGGGCAGGAGTGGGGTGTCTGGGAAACACTGAGGGCAGGAGTGGGGTGTCTGGGAAACACTCTCTGAGGGCAGGAGTGGTGTGTCGGGGAAACACTGAGGGCAGGAGTGGGGTGTCGGGGAAACACTGAGGGCAGGAGTGGGGTGTCTGGGAAACACTGAGGGCAGGAGTGGGGTGTCTGGGAAACACTGAGGGCAGGAGTGGGGTGTCTGGGAAACTCTGAGGGCAGGAGTGGTGGGTCTGGGAAACACTCTCTGAGGGCAGGAGTGGTGTGTCTGGGAAACACTCTCTGAGGGCAGGAGTGGTGTGTCGGGGAAACACTGAGGGCAGGAGTGGGGTGTCTGGGAAACACTGAGGGCAGGAGTGGGGTGTCTGGGAAACACTCTGAGGGCAGGAGTGGGTGTGTCGGGGAAACACTGAGGGCAGGAGTGGGGTGTCTGGGAAACACTGAGGGCAGGAGTGGGGTGTCTGGGAAACACTGAGGGCAGGAGTGGGGTGGTCTGGGAAACACTCTCTGAGGGCAGGAGTGGTGTGTCGGGGAAACACTGAGGGCAGGAGTGGGGTGTCGGGGAAACACTGAGGGCAGGAGTGGGGTGTCTGGGAAACACTGAGGGCAGGAGTGGGGTGTCTGGGAAACACTGAGGGCAGGAGTGGGGTGTCTGGGAAACTCTGAGGGCAGAGGGTGGGTCTGGGAAACACTCTCTGAGGGCAGGAGTGGTGTGTCGGGGAAACACTGAGGGCAGGAGTGGGGTGTCGGGGAAACCTGAGGGCAGGAGTGGGGTGTCTGGGAAACACTGAGGGCAGGAGTGGGGTGTCTGGGAAACACTGAGGGCAGGAGTGGGGTGTCTGGGAAACACTGAGGGCAGGAGTGGGGTGTCTGGGAAACACTGAGGGCAGGAGTGGGGTGTCTGGGAAACACTGAGGGCAGGAGTGGGGTGTCTGGGAAACACTGAGGGCAGGAGTGGGGTGTCTGGGAAACCTGAGGGCAGGAGTTTTGGGTCTGGGAAACTCTGAGGGCAGGAGTGGTGCGGCGTGTTTGTTTGTCGGGGAAACACTCTCTGCGTGCGCCCGTGGGGTGGGGGTGTTCCCCGTGGTGGGTAACGCTCTCGGGCTGCAGCGAGGTGTATGATGTCAGGCTGACCGCTGAGCAAACATCTGCAGGTCTCCGACCACAGAGAGACCGTACACTGGCACACACACACACACACACACACACACACACACACACACTTTACCTGTCCGACACACTCCATGATGTTAGAAGTCTGGGCCCTTGCTGTGTTGCTGACAGGCTGCCAGTGGCAGTGTGCCCATGTCTGGGCCCAGGACTGTTTCTACTGCTAGCTGAAGGCGTTCAGACGGACGCTCTGACGGCCAGCCTGCCTTCCGGCACATTCCCCTACGGATCTGCTTGGCATGCGTCGCACTGGTAGTGGGAAAAAACACACACATGAATATAATATACACACACAGAGTATTCCTTGCCCTATCAGCTTCCCAGGACACGAAAGCCCTTCTTGTCCGTGTTCCAACACGTCTCTCCCGCACGTCTGTTACGGACGTTTGTTCCCCATCCTGAACGACGTGTTCGGTTGTTCAGTTGGAGAGACGAGCCTGAGGCAGCCTAACTACCAGGTGCCAAACGGCCGTCCCGCTACCTGGCTGATCCCCACAGATGGATGATTGTTGTTTGTGCCGGTAGTGGAATGCAACCCCTGTGTCAGCCGGCGTTTATCGGGAGTGGCGATCTCCGTGTGTGTGGTACGCCGGGGAGTAGCGCCTCTTGACACGCGGTCCCTGAGCAGGACCTGGTTAGGTGTCAGTGAGTCATGGATCTGTGACAGGTCCCTGAGCAGGACCTGGTCCTCACAAGCCCTGAGCTGAGGTGTTAGCGAGTCATGGATCTGTGATAGGTCCCTGAGCAGGACCTGGTCCTCACAAGCCCTGAGCTGAGGTGTTAGCGAGTCATGGATCTGTGACAGGTCCCTGAGCAGGACCTGGTCCTCACAAGCCCTGCTGAGGTGTCAGCGAGGGATGGATCTGCCACCGTCTGGTCCTTAGTTTTCTCTCTGTAACGAGTGGGCCTATAGGAACGTCTGAACCCAGTCACCCCGGTGCGTGAAGCGTCACTGCTGGAGGATCTGAAGTCGTGTCAACATGTCTCCTGTCAGTCGCTCAGAACACACGTACACATGGACGTCACGCTGTGCGCTTAGATAACAGGCGAGGTTGTCATACCCTTGTACTCACCCTCTGACTCTCTCTCCCCCCCTCTCTTCTGTTCCTCCCCCCCCTCCTCTCCTCCTCTCCCCCCTGCAGGAGCACCATCTCCAGAGGGCCATCTCTGCTCAGCAGGTGTACGGGGAGAAGAGGGACAGCATGGTGATCCCCGTCCCCGAGGCGGACAGCGACATCGGTTACTACGAGTCCCTCTACCCCGGGGACTTCAAGATGCCAAAGCAGCTCATTCACATACAGCGTGAGTACACCTGCCTCCCCCTCCCTCCCCTCGCTCTCTGCCTCTGTCTGTCAGCTTCTAGGCCCTCTACGTCTAGGCTGCATCCACCTGCCTCTGTCTGTCAGCTTCTAGGCCCTCTACGTCTAGGCTGCATCCACCTGCCTCTGTCTGTCAGCTTCTAGGCCCTCTACGTCTAGGCTGCATCCACCTGCCTCTGTCTGGCAGCTTCTAGGCCCTCTACGTCTAGGCTGCATCCACCTGCCTCTGTCTGTCAGCTTCTAGGCCCTCTACGTCTAGGCTGCATCCACCTGCCTCTGTCTGTCAGCTTCTAGGCCCTCTACGTCTAGGCTGCATCCACCTGCCTCTGTCTGCAGCTTCTAGGCCCCTACGTCTAGCTGCTCCACCTGCCTCTGTTGGCAGCTCTAGGCCCTCTACGTCTAGGCTGCATCCACCTGCCTTTGTCTGTCAGCTTCTAGGCCCTCTACGTCTAGGCTGCATGCTGGCGGGTGGGTGAGCTCGACCGGAGATGCCTCGTTCGGAAGGATACCGGTTAAGGGGTGGGGTCTTGATTCTGGCCTGAACCAGGCTGCTGTGTCTGGGACAGTAGTGTCTCTCTCTCCCTGGGTTAGAGTCTAACTGAGGCCTGAACCAGAGTTGCAGTATTATGACTGTATATAAACAGTGTTGTAGGTGTGGGCTGTTGGAAGTGGTTTGTTTCTGTAGTTCTGTTTTGAGGCTCGGGGGACTGGTCCCTGCCAAGGTAAACAGTCTGGCTGTTGGCTGTCCAGCAGGGCTTGGATAAGGGCCTAAGTGGAGCTCCGTTTATCTGACAGGGAAATCAGTATCGGATGTGGGAGTCAGATGGCTGAGCGGTTAGGGAATCTGGCTATTAATCGGAAGGTTGCCGGTTCGATTCCTGCCGTGCGAATTGACGCTGTGTCCTTGGGCAAGGCACTTCACCCTACTTGCCTCGGGGGAATGTCCCTGTACTTACTGTAAGTCGCTCTGGATAAGAGCGTCTGCTAAATGACTAAATGTAATGTGGGCACTTGCTCCAGTCCAGCTCTGGTCCTGTCCTGAAATGTTGCCTACATATCCTCGTATCCATCCAGTATCCACGGGTCTGACAGGTCGTCATGTTGCGGTGATGTTAGTGTGCAGTGATGTTAGTGTGCTGCTTCCTCTCCTGGTGCTTGGACACGTGTGGTGAGGTCGGCTCCCAGACTCTGAAGCTTCCAGCAGCTTCTCCATCTGTCCTTTCCTCCTCTTCTTCCAGCGTCGCCGTTAGACGCCACGTTTAGCCGGTAAACGCTTTACTGACGGACGGCGTGTGTCATGTCACCTGCAGCGGTGTCTTCTGGTGACAGGAGCAGGGGACACTCTTCCGGCTGGAGGCACAGTGTGACAGTCGCTCTCGTGGAGTCCCCGTCAGTCCCGTCACTAACGTCCCGAGCCCTTCCTGACGAGGAAACGCAGTTCGTTTGGAATTCCGCTCGCCTTCCCCGCCACGCCGTCTGCCCGGGGGCTAGCTCTCAATTTAGCAAATGGCTCTTTAATTGAGTGTCTTAATTGCGGTGAGCGCGGCGATGCGTGGTGCTCCCGTGGTGCAGGTTGATGAAAGCACGGCGCATCATCCAGTCACCTGCAGGTGCAGAACTGGGGAGACGAGGCTCGAGGCGGCGGCCATCTTGGCGGCGGCCATCTTTGTTCACAGATTTGAGTTGGAACGTTCTTGGCTGATTGTGACGTGCGCCCCACACTCTTAACGTGTGTGTGTGTGTTGGTAGACATGGCGGATATGTTGGGAGATGGGTGGAGCTCGGTGGTCAAGCGTTCAAGGTTGAGACCGCAGGTTCAAATCCCTCCTGGATGTTGCTTTAGATAAAAGCTAAATACAAGAGTAACTTTGGAGAGTGCAGTCTCTTACAGTGTCTTACTGGAGAGTTCAAATGATGGAAGAACCCCCCAGGGAGAGATGTGATAGTATCTGAAATGGAGCCGTAAACTGTCCAATGATGCCATCAGGATAAATGGACACTAAAGCATCTGATAGACTTCTGATTGTGCTTCTTCTTCTTCTCTGCCTCCCTGCAGCTTTCAGTTTTGGACACGGAGCAGCCAGACTACGACCTGGACACGGAGGACGAGGCGTTTGTGACCAAGCTGAAGAAGAAGATGGAGATCACCTTCCTGCAGTTTGAGGAGATGATCGACCGTCTGGAGAAGGGCAGCGGCCAGCAGGTGAGCCCGTCCCCCACACACACCACACACACACACCACACATACACACACAGATAAATACACACACCTGTCCTGTACACACCCGACATACTTACTCCGTCACTCAACAGCGGAAAACAACAATTTGTAAATACAACCTCCCTTCCCTCCTCCTCCTGCCCTCCTCCTCCTCCTCCTGCCCTCCTCTCCTCCTCCTGCCCCCCCCTCCTCCTCCTCCTGCCCTCCTCTCCTCCTCCGGCCCCCCCCTCCCCCCAGCTGGTGAGCCTGCAGGAGGCCAAGCTCCTGCTGAAGGAGGACGACGAGCTGATCCAGGAGGTGTTTGACTACTGGAGCCGTAAGAGGAAGGCTGGTCAGAGCGGCACGCTGCACCCCAGCGTGAAGCAGGAGAGGAGGGACGGATCCAGCACCAGCGACCCCTACGTGGGCTTCCGCCGCCGCACGGAGAAGATGCAGACCAGGAAGGTGAGTGGTCGGACAATTAGCCAATCAGCGAGCTGATTAGCTAATCAGCTAGCCGATTAGATGGACAGCAATACCCATGAGCCGTGGCAACTCTGGTTCTGTTGGAACGCTCTGAGAATGTGGTCAGATGATGTGGTGTGATTTCCTCTCTGTGAGGTTAGAGGTTCTAGACCATGTCATTTCCTGGTGAGGTTAGAGGTTCTAGTCCATGTCATTTCCTGGTCTGTTCTGCTGAGTAACCGCGCGTCATTTCCCCTTCGACAGAACCGCAAGAACGACGAGGCGTCGTACGAGAAGATGCTGAAGCTGAGGAGGGACCTGAGTCGAGCCGTCACCATCCTGGAGATGATCAAGAGGAGGGAGAAGAGCAAGAGAGAGCTGCTGCACCTCACCCTGGAGGTGGTGGAGAAGAGGTGAGGACAGCAGCTGTGTGGTCAGGCTGGTTAGACCAGCTGTGTGGTCAGGCTAGTTAGACCAGCTGTGTAGTCTGGCTGGGTAGACCAGCTGTGTGGTCGTGCTGGTTAGACCAGCTGTGTGGTCGTGCTGGTTAGACCAGCTGTGTGGTCAGGCTGGTGAGACCAGCTGTGTGGTCGGGCTGGTTAGACCAGCTGTGTCGTCTGGCTGGGTAGACCAGCTGTGTGGTCAGGCTGGTTAGACCAGCTGTGTTGTCAGGCTGGTTAGACCAGCTGTGTGGTCTGGCTGGGTAGACCAGCTGTGTGGTCAGGCTGGTTAGACCAGCTGTGTGGTCAGGCTGGTTAGACCAGCCGTGTGGTCAGGCTGGTTAGACCAGCTGTGTCCTCAGGCTGGTTAGACCAGCAGTGTCGTCAGCTGGGTTAGACCAGCTGTGTGGTCTGGCTGGGTTAGACCAGCTGTGTGGTCTGCTGGGTAGACCAGCTGTGTGGTCAGGCTGGTTAGACCAGCTGTGTGGTCAGCTGGTTAGACCAGCTGTGTCGTCGTGCTGGTTAGACACGCTAGCTGTGTGGTCGTTGTGTGCTGGTCACTCTGAGACAGCAGCAGTGGAACATTTAGCAGACTGACTTTGTTAGCCAGACAGGTCAGAGGACTGTCTCCTTGGAAACCCACTGCAAACCCTGGACATCCTGATGATGTGGTCAGGTGGTTAGCAGATTACGTCATCACGCTAGGCTGCTGGTGCTGTCTGCGTCCCGGGCTGTGGGCCTGGACTGGGCTGTGGGCCTGGGCTGTGGGCCTGGGCTGTGGGCCTGGACTGTGGGTCTGGGCTGTGGGTCTAGGCATCGATGAGCTGGAGTAATGTGATAGGGAGAGGCTCGATACAGACTCGTAAAAACACTTAACGCCCGCTAAGTACAGGACCTAAATCCAGCCGGCCTTCTCGCCAAATGAAAATGCTCGATCGTAACTCTCAGGTGGTGCTTTGGATGATTGGCTCGACAGCTCGCTCCGTGGCGGTCTGCTGCTGGTCCTGACCCGCTCTGACCCGCTCTGTCTCCCTCTCCAGGAACGGCATGGCCGACTTCGGCGGTGAGATCATGGCGGAGGTGCTGGCCCAGCGAGCCCTGGCCAAGCCGGCCTACTCCGTCCCCCTGGTGCCCCTGACCAACAGCAACCAGTACCGACACCAGGACCACATGGACCTCAAAGACTACAAGTCCAAGGTACGCTGGGGACAGGAAGGAGTCATCACAAGGTGTACTTAGGGTGGAAGAAAGAATGGCAGGTGGATGGATGGTCGAGTGGATGGGTGGTCGAGTGGATGGTTGAGTGGATGGATGGTTGGTCGAGTGGATGGATGGATGGATGAGTGGATGGATGGATGAGTGGATGGATGGATGAGTGGATGGATGGTTGAGTGGATGGATGGATGGTTGAGTGGATGGTTGAGTGGATGGTTGGATAGGCAGGTTGATGGATGTAGATCTGTATGTCTGCTTGTATGTTGATTCAGAGCTCAACCTCACAACCCCTCTTGTCCTATCACGTCTCACCCGAATCTGACTGAATATAAAACACTGACGTTCCGGTAGTTTCTAGCCTCTGACCTGTGTAGTGCTGTGCTGCACTTACATGCTGCACTTATCATAACGCACCCCGTGCACGTGGCTTGTGCTGAGAGCGTCCGCTAGATGAATAAGAGTGAATGTGTGGAGGACGTGAGCCCCTAAGGACACGTTCCTGCCGTCTAACTGCTCCTCTGAATGAGTGTTCGAAACGCTGTCTGCTCAGACGCTCCGGGGAGATCCGCGTTCAGATTGGAAAAGCAGCTTGATTGGATTTCTGTTTGTTGTTGGGTCCAGTGATTGGTGCTGGTAGTTAAACACCCCCTCTGCCCCCCCCTCCCCTCCCGCCCAGCCTGAGAAGACAGAGGTCGTCCGTCAGAAGAGGAAATACGAGAAGAAGCCCAAAGTGTTGCCGCTGTCGTCGGGGGCTGCTCACCACGCCGGGCCCTCGGTGTTCAACCCTAAAGACCTGAACCAGTACGACTTCCCCAGCTCTGACGACGAGCCCTACTCCCAGGTACGCCCCCGCCTGCTGTCTCTCTGTCATGCTCTCTTCTGTCCCGCCCTCTGTCACTGTATGTCTCTCCATCACTACCCCTCTCTGTGACCGTGTCTCTCCTTCTCTCTCTCTTCCCCTGTCGTTTTCTCTCCTCTGTTAGCCTCTGCCTCTGTCACTGTCTGTCTCTCTGTTACTCTCTCCCTTTCTCCATCGCTCTCCCTGTCATTGTTCTATGTCTCTCGCTCTCTCTGTTAGTCTCTCTCTCCTGTGACCTTCTATTGGTGACTAGAGTAAGGCCTACTGCCATATCGCTCACAGCCATCCAAGATGTCAAGCTAAACTCAAGTGCTGGTGGGACTTGTGGGGAGCTGATTTGGCATCCACAGCTTCCCTGCTGTAAGTCACCTGACCTCCCTCTGACCTATGTCTGACCTCTGACCCTCTGTCTGCAGATGCACTCTGGCTCGTCCGAGGCCGAGGAGGAGAACGACCCAGACGGTGCCTACGCCTTCCGCAGGAAAGCAGGCTGCCAATACTACACTGTGAGTGGCCAATACTGCCGAGTAGCCAATAGGAGAGCAGCTCAGCCTGTGTGTGTGTGTAGCGTGTGCGTGAGCGGTCTGGTCCTGTGTGTCCCGGCAGGCTCGGTCGGAGCGCGGCGGCAGCTGGCCGTGGTGCGGCCCGGCGGAGGGGGGCCCGGGGGACAAGCGGTACCGCTACTGCCTCACACGCTCACCTGCCTCACGCTCTGGGCATGCCTCGACGCTGGCATGGGGCATGAGCAGGGGGGGGGGAGACGACAGGGGCAGAGGGGGCAGGTGAAGCTGAGGAGGGGAGAGGAGAGGGAGAGAGGGGGAGGGGGTGAGGGGGTGACTGGAGGGGGGAGGTAGTTTACTGGAAGTGGGGAGGTAGTGGGCTACTGAGAAGAAGGGGGGATAGGCTACTGAGAAGAGGGGGGGGGAAGGGGAAGTGTGATATAATCAGCCGGGTGTCAGACATGCCTCTCTAGATGAGTGACTGGCGTCATGCCAACTAGAGCTGGGTTTACACAGCAGTAGAACCCCCCCAAGCCTGTCTGTCAGCAGCAGCTCTAACCCCCCCCCTCCCGTCTCTCCCCTCCCCTCCAGGGTTCTGCTCGACAGGGCACACACGGACTACGACAGCATATTTCACGGGCTGGATCCGGAAATCCTCGACCGGCCTCCCCTCTCTCCAGTCCACAAGTTCTCCAGTACCTCAGAAACGAATACCTCGGCCCGACCCTCGTCAAACTCTTCTTCCTCCCCCTCCTCCTCCTCGGACCTCAGTCAGTTACTCTTGAATATAAAAGCGTGCCGCTGGAGGCACTTTAGACCACGGACACTCCCACTGCAGCAGCTGGACACTGCAGACCCACTCTTTAGGAGGCTGAGCCGCAGCTTGATTCGATCCACCTCCTCTACCTTCGGGCCCCAGGCGGGCGGGGCGGCTTCTCAGGGGAGAGGAGCTCCTGTTCCCCCCCTGTCTCCGGTGAGTGGCTCTCTCGTTCTCTCTCTCTCAATTTGTGTCTTCTCTTTTTTCTCCTCCCTGTCTCCTCTCTCTCTCTCTCTCCTCTCTGTCTCTCGCTCTCGCTCTCCTTCTCTCTCTCTCCTCTCTCTCCTCTCTCTGTGTCTCTCCTCTCTGTCTCTCTCTCTCTCTCTCTCTCTGTTATTCTGTCTCCTCTTTTAATCATTATCTCTCTCTCTCTGTCCTTAACACATGCACTCACTCATTCACATCATGTGACTCGACCTGATTGGTTGGAGTTGCTATTGGCTGGAAAATGGCTCTCTTCTGACTGTCGTAGAAATAGTTTGAGAAGTGTAATTGCGAAGTCTCCATGCATGAAATGATTCAGTTCGTTTACGTCTGGTATCGATTCCCCCTCACATCTCCCAGACCTGAGTGTGTGTGTGACGTGCGTGTGTGTGACGTGTGTGTGTGACGTGTGTGTGTGACGTGCCGTGTGTGTGATGTTCTTGTGTGTGTGTGTGACGTGGTGTGTGACGTGCGTGCGCTGGCCTCAAACAAAAAAAAATTTTTTTCTCAGAATTTCAGAATAGAGATGTGGTTATAAAGCGTGGTCGCTTACGTCTTTTTTCCTCTTTCTTCTCTTCTGAATGCTGGTGACCAAACAGCGGTTATTCAGCATGCACAAGGCAGAGCATTTCCTCTTTGACAGCCAGAGTCAATTAAGAACGGCCATTCGATAAATAAATTCATAAGATGCATGGGTTTTGTCGGTGTGTGGCCGAGAGTGGGGGAGGGGGCTCTCTGCTCTGAATATCAAATAAACCAGTCACACACACACACACACACACACACACACACACACACACACACACGTAAATGTCAGAAACTGCTTCTGTAGTAGTGCGGCGCAGACTAGGCCAGTCTTAGTACGAGCAGCAGTTCGGTAGCCGAGCGCTCGTGCATTCCAACGCTGGTCCAGGTAGGAGAGGGATGTTCATCCGTCTGTAGAGCGTTTGAAACCGAGCCAGTCTAGCAGCACAAGGCCTTATTAGTGGTCCTGTTCCCTGGTGGGCAGAGAGGAGGGGGAGGGGTGTGAGGACTGGGGTGTCTGTGGGTACGTTAGAGGAGCACGAGGGGTGTGAGGACTGGGGTGTCTGTGGGTACGTTAGAGGAGCACGAGGGGTGTGAGGACTGGGGTGTCTGTGGGTACGTTAGAGGAGCACGAGGGGTGTGAGGACTGGGGTGTCTGTGGGTACGTTAGAGGAGCACGAGGGGTGTGAGGACTGGGGTGCCTGTGGGTACGTTAGAGGAGCACGAGGGGTGTGAGGACTGGGGTGTCTGTGGGTACGTTAGAGGAGCACGAGGGGTGTGAGGACTGGGGTGTCTGTGGGTACGTTAGAGGAGCACGAGGGGTGTGAGGACTGGGGCGTCTGTGGGTACGTTAGAGGAGCACGAGGGGTGTGAGGACTGGGGTGTCTGTGGGTACGTTAGAGGAGCACGAGGGGTGTGAGGACTGGGGTGTCTGTGGGTACGTTAGAGGAGCACGAGGGGTGTGAGGACTGGGGTGCCTGTGGGTACGTTAGAGGAGCACGAGGGGTGTGAGGACTGGGTGTCTGTGGGTACGTTAGAGGAGCACGAGGGGTGTGAGGACTGGGGTGTCTGTGGGTACGTTAGAGGAGCAGGAGGGGTGTGAGGATGGGGCGCCTGTGGGTACGTTAGAGGAGCAGGAGGGGTGTGAGGACTGGGGTGTCTGTGGGTACGTTAGAGGAGCACGAGGGGTGTGAGGACTGGGGTGCCTGTGGGTACGTTAGAGGAGCACGAGGGGTGTGAGGACTGGGGTGTCTGTGGGTACGTTAGAGGAGCACGAGGGGTGTGAGGACTGGGGTGTCTGTGGGTACGTTAGAGGAGCACTGGTGGTGAACTGACCACCCTGCAGGCTAAGAGTGGGCTCCCCTCACTGCCCAGACCAACATGGGGAGCTGGGTTTGAGATGTGTGTGTGTGTGGCCAGCGTGTTAATGTGTGTGTGTGTGTTGGCAGTGTGTTAACGTGTGTGTGTGTGTGTGTGTGTGTGTTGGCAGCGTGTTAACGTGTGTGTTGTGTGTGTTGTCAGTGTTCACAGCCCAGCAGTACCAGCAGCACCAGGAGCAGCTAGCTCAGATGCAGCAGCAGCAGAGAGAACAGATACAGCAACAGCAGGCTAACAGGACGTCCACCACCAACAGCACACAGGTCAGACACCTGCCTCTCTGTCTCTCTCTCTGGCCCTGTCTCTCTACCTCTCTCTCTCTCTCTAACTCTGTCTGCCTCTCTCTGGCCCTGACTCTCTACCTCTCTCTCTCTCTCTCTCTCTCTAACTCTGTCTGCCTCTCTACCTCTCTCTCTCTCTCTTTCTCTCTCTCTCTGGCCCTGACTCTACCCCTCTCTACCTCTCTCTCTCTCTAACTCTGTCTGCCTCTCTACCTCTCTCTGACCCTGACTCTACCCCTCTCTCTCTCTCTCCCTCTCTCTCTCACTTGCTGCTTGTTACCGAGCTTGCTGTTAACACCTGTAGTCTGTCTCTCCCTCCCTTCCCCAGGGTCTGGTGTCTAAGACGTTAGACTCGGCCAGCGCCCAGTTCGCAGCCTCGGCCCTGGTCTCCACAGACCAGCTGCTGACCCTCAAGACCAAGGAGGAGGGGGTTCTGGGAACTGGAGTCAACGGAGTCCTCTCGCCCATCAGGTAGGACTACAACGCTGCCCAGTCCTGAAGTAGCTCAAGAGTTTTACACCATTCTCTCTCACATCTGTCTCGCACACACACACACACACACACATTGACTTGGCTATCGAGGATTTGCTCGAGCTGTCTCTGGTGTTGAAACACTAGCAGTGGGGAAGCTTCTGGAAGGGCAGTGATGCATGATGACTCCAGACATCTGATCCACGTGTGTGTGAAGATAATGACAGCTTATTGATGTAGCACTTAGTGTCCAGCTGGTAAACAACCACAAACAACTTCCATCCCCTCAACTTTGTCACTCAACAACAACCCAATCAGATGAGCTTTACAACGTGGAACGATTCTAACCCCGTCCGTCCATCTCTCTCCCTCTCCTCCTCTAGGTGTCTACAAGGGCCTACACCCCTCCCCCACCTTCCTCCACCCCTCCTCCACGGTCGCCCACAGCAACAACAACGGCACTCCCCACCCCCTCTCCTCCACCACCACCACCACCACTCAGGTTCTGACGGGGAACGGCAGCAACCTCCGTCTGAGTGCCAGCGCTGCCAACGCCGCCGCCGCCGCCCTCAGCAAGCGGCACCACATCCCCCGGGCGCTCAGCGCCGTCTCCACATCCGCCTTAAAGCTGGCCGCCAGCGCCAACTGTCAGATGCCCAAGGTCACCGCCGCCACGGGCGGCCTGGAGATGGGGCCCAGGTGAGGGGGGGGGGACAGGGGGTGTGTGTTCGTGTTCAGTGGGGTTAGTCGTGGTTAGAAGGTGGTCGGATGGCTGAGCGGTTAAGGAATCGGGCTATTAATCTGAAGGTTGCTGGTTTGATTCCCAGCCGTGAAAAATGACGTTGCGTGCTTGGGCGAGGCACTTCACCCTACTTGCCTCGATGTCCACTGTACTTTACTTACTGTAAGTCACTCTGGATAAGAGCGTCTGCTAAACGTCTAAATGTGATGTCTCTCTGTCTGCAGGGAGAGTTTGGACCAAGACAAGCCGCCCCTCAACAGCCTATCAGACAACACAGTGGCCATGGAAGTGACGTAGCCCCGCCCCCTCCACCCCGAGACAGCTGGGACCCCGGGGGGGAGGGGGGGCGGGGCCAGGTCAGGTGCTATGCATTGTCAGAGAGAGAGAGAGAGAGACGTGTTGGATGCAAGAGGAGGCGGGAAACGGGCGATGAGGCACGCCGTTTCCGTGGCAACCGGGGTGGGCGGAGGGGGGGGAACTTAATTGCAATGCTCGTCTTGTATACACACACACACAAAATTCTGCCCGCCTCCCCCCTTCTCCCCCTCCCTAATTTGTTTTTGTTTATAAGAGATATCAATGTCTGTAAATTATGAATATTGCAATTATATGTACAGTACTGCATATTTGTAATGCCCCCAAACCCTGTGTACATGACATGCCTTGAATACAGAATTTGTTCATTTGTGATGTTTTTGCACTTGGGATGAAATTAAAAAGAAGAAGAAATATTGGCAGTTGGCAGTGGTGTGTCATGCTCCATTGTGGATGTTATCGCCGGGGGCAACCCTCACGTTTATCTATTTATTGTGCCGTGTTTACAAAAAAACAAAAACGATTTTGTTTGTTTCTATGACCATGTTTTTCTTTTTTTTGGAGTATGCTGGACCCTGATTGGCTCCCGTGCTGTAGTCAGCGTGTAGATGTGATGGATCTGAACTTGTCTGTAGTTTTGTTCGTGGTGAACACTGGCGGGCACTCGATAGGGGTGGAGTTATGTGGGAGTCAGTCAGTGGTGGAGTGTGTACACGGGGGGAGGGGTGGGCGTGGAGAGGAGAGGTCTGGTGAAGTTCTTATCGGTTTGTCAGTGAGTAATCATTATTGCGACGATCTTCCATTCAAATAGTTTTGGAGACCCGTAACCCGTAACAACACGGGATGTCTCTTCTCAGAAGTTATGGATGCTTCTGAATGATCTAAGCACTTTTTATTTTTATTATTATTTTTAGATGATTCCCCCACACCCCCACACATTTTGTGAACGAAATCAAGTTATTTTTGTATCCCTCTTTTTGGATAATGATTGTATGTTCCTCATAGAAAGACTTCATTCTATTGTTACTTGTTGAACCAAACAAACAGAAAAAAAAATTACTATAAGGGAGAACAATGCAGTAATCATTCTACATTTTTATCATTCCAATTTATACGTAATGAAAAAGAACATGTATTTAACAAAAAAAACAATAAATCTTTTTCTTTTTCGATTTTTCCAGAAGGCTGCAAGGCCTTGAAACACAAAATAAAGTTTCTTGGTGCCTTTCTCTGGAGAGAGAACACAAAAAAAAGAGAATAAATAAAACATGAGCTCTTCTGTGAAGAGTCTGGTACTGAACAAGGCTACACGTAGATTGATGTTGTCTGTACGCCTGCTCTACATCCTGACACCTGTTCCTGTCGGCTGATTGGTTCATGAGGTTTGCTTTTGTAGACCCCACATTGAAAGATGGATTTAAAAAAAGAAAAAAAAAGACATCAAATCAAGAAATAAAACAAACCTCCAGGGCATTATTGTGTTTGGAACAGCATGTCTCTTGTGTTATTTTGTGTGTGCCGTGTGGGTGTGTGTGTGTGTCATGTTAGCTAAGATGTGGATTTAACCATGAAACCTTAACCAGGAAGTGGAGTGGTTTATTTAGCGGGAACAAGGAAGTGTTCAGACTTTTCTGACTTCTTTCTCAGAACACAAAGCCTGACGCACAAAGAAAAAACGTGTTGGGAAGGCGTTGCTATGGCAGCACCACCTTGGGCAACACGTACACAGCCATTATAATGGTTGATGAACGGCAGGGTGAGTTCATTGACGAAATCGACCGAAGTTTGAGTTCTTAAGAAAGGCAGTTTTTTTTCACTGACTGGTTGACAGGTAGAAGTGGCCTTGCTGCTGAAGTTGAAACACTTATAAAGGTAGAATTCGAAAGAATTCGTACTTGTAGGATAATGTCTATGATCATAACTTTTTATTAGAACGTCTGGTCCCATATATGAAAGTCTACTCTTATTCAAGCATTGACAGCTACCAAATTATATATTGGGAATGTCTTACTAGTAAGTATTGTACCTTTCAAGTCTATTTTTCTATCCAAATGTCCAATGTGAACTAATACATTACAGCTCAAGTTGAGAGAGGAGCAATAAATGAAAAAGGAGTGAAGGAGCAGGTTGAAAATGAGTTTGGAGAGTTAGATTGTTTTCTCACAGTTTGAAACATTCCCTCATTATATCTGGACTCACCCCGAGCTCCATTACGGCTCCCCTCTGAAGACCGCTGCTTCCACTTACCGAAAAACGCCTCATAGAATGTGCTGACACCCTGCGACAGCAGCCATTTTGGTTCTGTGTTCTCATTAGTGAGCACACAACCACCTTAGAGAGGGATGATCTTATCTAAGCCTGTGATGTTCTTATACCACGTCAAACTGTGACTCATGAAGAGAGGTTCTAGGATGTGGTACCCAGAAGTAGAAGAGATCGTGCTGGAAGTAGAAGAGATCTTCAAAACAGTGTTTCCTAGAAACTACAGATGTGTCTCCTGGTTCTGAGGACGTCCATGCAGCTGTGGACATGTCTGGACATGTCTGTCTCCAGAGACGGAACAACAGCCCGTGATGAACGATCTCTCATTCCTGACTCCCAAGAAACATCTGTTGCATGGCCGACTGGCCTGGGTTGTTGCAGGTCAGTCAATCTGAACTGACGCCAGAGAGACAAAGCCTGAGAGGTAGCAACACGAGCTGTAGCCCTCTAACCAGCCTAGGAGAAGCTCCCTGCTATAGAAACTCCAGCACATATACTCTCACACAAACATGATCATCACCTCAACTGAACCTGCAGTTCTCAACTGAACTGCAGGTTCAGTTGAGGTGATGATCATGTATCTATCTCTCCCTCTCTCTCAATAGCAGTCAGGCCCTGGTCAAAAGAAAAAAACCCTACTCATCTCAGAGATAAAAGCAGAGTGCCCCCCCCTCCTGCCAAACCCCCATTCTTGGTCTTTTGGGATACTTTATCACGGTGTGAGGTCAACTCTGAGAACTTGGCTCTGCTTTTGCAGCTCTGCACAACCATACTCACACAATTATAGTTTCTACTGTGTCAGCAGGCTGTTCTAAAAGCAATGTTCTGAGGAAATCCTAATTTCTCCTTCTCCTGCAAACTGTCGTGCTCAGTTTCAACTGCAGTTTGAGCTGTGAGGTGGACTTGGCCCCAAGGGAACGAATTAAATGAGCGTTATCATTACAATTGTATATTATATGTTCTGTCAGAGTGGAATGATGACTGAACAGAAAAACTCAAGTCTGAAGAGTGTGTGACTGTGTGTGTGTGAGGGCAAGATTAAGACAAAGGGAAGGAAAGAGAATGTGTATTTGTAGTAAAGTTGTGTGTGTTTTGAACAGGAGAAAGAGAGAGTTGTTTGTGTTTTCTTGACTGGGATAGTGATTTTCTGCAGTGTGTGTGTGTGTGTGTGTGTCTGGACTGGGAGTCTCAAAGATGCTCAAAGCTCAAAGATGGCAGCAGCACTAGTCATCTGATTATTGTCAACAGCACAAAGCAATCAAACTAATCTCAATGTTCTCTCTTCTCTTTTGTATGGACTCATTGGACACCCTCACAGATGCCTCTCTCTCTCTCTCTCGTTTCTCCCTCTCTCTCTCTATCTCGTCTCTCTCTCTCTCTCTCTCTCCTCTCTCTCTCTCTCTCTCTCTCTCTGTTTCTTTCCTTCTCTCTCACACACTACTTTTCTCTTCTCCTCTGTTTCTCTGACTCTTACAAACACACACCTCTAACTGACTTTAAAATCCTAACGAACCTTAGTGGAGCATCTCTAGGCTGATTACTGCCTGTTGAATTCAGTGAGCCCTAATCCCCAGTAGATTACTCCATCTCTCCATGTATTCATTCAAGGATTAAGGCCCCCAATTCAATTATTCCCGTGTGGGAGTAGAAGAGAAACGACAGGCGTGGAAAATCCCATCTCAGCAGAATTCTCTGGTGGGCGCAGAGGGCCTCCGGTGAAGATGGGGATATTGTTATTTGATCTGGTTATACGCTAAATGTCAGTGGATTAATAGAAAATGGGTATCTGGTGCCATCTAGTGGTGTGCAAATACAATGTAATTTACGAATCACTAAAAACTGTACACTAAAATGTTAAAGAACTTATGAACGTTTTTGAACGATTGACTTTTGAAAATGTTCAAGAACAAATGACACAAACTTCCACTCGAAACCACATGATAGGGACTAAAAACAAACAAGTATTTGTGACCCATCACTTACAAATACTTATGCAAAGTTCGAAGTCTATAGAATGAAGTGACAGCAGTGACTCGACAATCAGTTCCTGTGTTCCCGCCTCTTCCACATCACCCACTGTCGGAGTGCTTGAAGTGTGGGTGTTCAAACGAGCATGTGACCTTTGTTGTTTTTAAATTACTATTCAAATGCAGTACTGAAATACAAGCAAGGAGAAAAGAGAAAAGTTACAAACAAATGAGCAAAATAGTAGCATCACGAGCATGTGACCCGTGTTGTAAATGCACGTGTGACAGCATGAAATTGCTGTTGGGTAACATTTAGTTATCAGTGTGAGAGAAATGATTTTTGGAGGCGGAAGTGAGAGATGGAATGTAAAGACTCCACTGTCTCGTATATGAGTATGTTTATGTATTCGTTTGATAAAGAAACCGTCCCTCTCGCTTCTGACTGAGTGATCAAATAACATTAAAGTCACTTGGGATTGTCATTGTACAATTCAATTGAATAACCCACAGGACATTGGTTGACAGGATGCTTATTTTTGTGTACCTAACATTGCAAAAGCAAAACAAGTTTTTACTTTGGCACTTAATTAAGGGCGAGTTATTGTGGTGATTATAGTACCAGTGAAGATAGAGCAGGGAGATGAGAAAGGATGAAAACAGTGATTGAAGATGAGTAGGGGATAATATAAAGCAGGTTGTATATGTACAGATGGTATGCTTATACAACGACATCTTTGTGCTTCTCATGTTGCAGACGCTTACGAGCGACTACAGTATAGAGGGACATCCCACAAGGCAAGTAGGGTGAATGCCTGACCCAAGGACACAGCGTAATTTCGCACGTCTGGATGAACGGCAACTCAGATTAGAGCACGATCCCTGACGCTCAGCCATCTGACCCCCCAATATACAAGAGATGGTCAGTGCTAATGCTAATGTAGGCTACATGAGAGAGATGAGCTCATCTTCTAACTGACGCCTTGAGGGTGATGTTCATCCTGTCAGACCTGTTCTCCATGGCAACCAGCAAAACTGTAGTCCTGGTCAACACAGCATGGATGACCTCATAGATCATAAATAGCAGTGGGGAAGCTTCCCCGCCCATTACAGTACGTTTCTATGGCAGCAAGCTTCCATAGTGTCTCAGATCTACATTCCAGACCACACTGCAGCCCAAAGCCCAGCCCAAGGCCAGCTTGTGTAGTTTTTAAACCTATGTTTGAACACACCATATACGAAATCTACTCTGTAAAGCTAACCACCACCACCACCAGTCCACCACCAAAGAAAAAGGCTTTGCTTGAACCATAGGGGTCTGAAAATGTTGGTGATTGTCTTGTGAAGTAGTTAACAACCGATCATGACAACTGAATTTGGATTCACCAACTAACTTATATCTCTGTCCGTGATTCTAGCAGTCTCGCTCTCTGTTTAGTTTGAACACAAGTGCCAGTTGGGACGCAGGAGAATGACTGGTGAGGCTAGCAGTGGCCTTCTGACAACTGTCTCTCAGCCACACCACACCCTCCTTAGTCTGTCTTCTCAGTCAACGACCACTTGTTCTGTCAATCAGTAAAGGAATGAGCTGTGTGGAACAAAACAGGCCTATGCTATGCATGGGAGTGTGGGGATGGGCACTGCCTGTCAAACACTTGTTTCGTTCCGGTATAGTTCTGCTGTAACATCTGTTGTGTGAGGTCATTATTTTAACACATATTTGAATGTAATTTCCATTCCCGATACGCATGGTTTATAAAAATAAGTGTCTCGGTTTTTTGCGAGGATTAAATTAGGCCTATTTGTTTGAGGTCTGAGACTGACACCATTTCCGAAAATATATTTTAGAATTTTCGCCAAAAAAACTAAAACACAAAAAACGATCTGCTATCAATATGTTTCATTAAATGTCACTTGTTTTTAGAAATATTAATGTATCAACTAAAGTTGCGTGTTGACAACAGAGAAGGTGACGTCATTGGGTATACGCGATCCACAGGAGGGGTGAGCTGGCCAGTGATCCACCGGCATCATGGCTTCCATACGGGAGAGGAAGTGATTTTAGTACACCCTAGAAGAATTAGACATTTTAGCATTGAAAATCTAACCGAGTGCTGCTCTTTCCAGACGCAGCGTGGGACTGAGGGGCAGGGGCTCTCCCTCCTTACCCCGGGCCTCCCCTAAAACCGGGATATATTTTAATTTTATTGTGAATTTGCCTTCATAAATCGAGAAAGATGGCGGAGGTACCGGCGGAGTGCACCATCAAAGTGATGTGCCGTTTCAGGCCCCTGAACAGTTCAGAGGTGACCAGAGGGGATAAATACATCCCAAAGTTTCAAGGGGAAGACAATGTTGTCATCGCGGTAAGTAATTTAGTTTAAATTCTGCAAGTTAGGGCGAGTGCCCTCTATGATAGTTTGCGCTGCGCCATTTCATTTGAGGTTTGAGGTAACCTGCCAACCGAGCTAGCTAGCTAGCTTGTAGCTAACGTCAGCTAGCACTGACCTGTCCACACACTGCGAGCCAGCTCAGTGTGTTGACCCATATCACCGCTCGACCAGGGACAGCTAACAAAATTACTAGCTTGTAGCTTTTACCAGCGTTGCACTGGGGACAGCTAACAATGCGAGCTGGCTTTCATTGATCACTATTCCACAGACACAATATATCGGTTAATACCGACAACGAAATCGCAATATCTCGTCGATTTAGCAAGCTGGCTAGCTATAAGTCTAGCTAACTAGCTAGCTAGATATACCAGCTAGCTAGAGTCAAATAACTCCTCTGCTGTCATTTGCTAGCTAGCTACTAGTTAAGCTTGCTAACGCGTCACGACATTCTATTCGTACATTACTAGCTATCATCTAGTTAGGCTACCCAAATAACGAAGACATCACTAAACTATCACAGTCACTGTCTAGTAGTCCCGTTTATATCGCCGATGGGATATCTGCCGATCAATCTGGTTAATTGAGTTAATGGTTATCTTTACATGTCACACTTTGTTAGGAAACATCACCAAATAGCCAAGTAGAAACTAACTTGTACAAGTTAAGTTTTAACTAGTGACTATGCATAGGAAGGTATCGATAATTGGACATGGAAATGACACCCTCAAAGACTTTGGGCAGCTGTCTCATTATGTCGAGTCCGTTTCTACAGTTTATTTTTCGTCAGTTCAATCAATTTCCTCAAGATATTGCACTCAATAGCAAGCCCCTGGTGATAATATCAGTGTACCGTGTTTGTTTTATGTGACCTAATTACTCGTCGTACACGTAGACCCACCGACACACGATAAGGAAAGTGGGAGTGAGGCATTCTTGTTTTTAAAAAAAGAAGGAAATGCCTTGGCGTGAGCTGGTGCTTAAGTACTTCTTCTAGCGCTTCTAAAACAAATGACCTTGGCTTTATTCGAGAATATTTTGTCTAGTGTTGCACTGGCACACCCAATGCACATTCTTTGTCCTGATGTTTAATGGAATGAAGCGTCTTAGCTTAATGCCATGTCATGCCACCCATCAAATTCACACACCATTAGGCCTACCGATAAAACGAATGATGGAAGGCAGAAGCTAAAGGCCAGCTATTTTCCTTTTTTTTTAAAGCAAAAGGGTGGTTAAATATTATATTACCTCTTAAGAAGTTCATTTGTTTTTCTTGGACTTTGATGCAGAGACACGCCTCAGAAAAGAATTAAACTTTGTTTCTCTTGCGCTGGATTGTGTGCGTGTTTGAAACGGGCGACAGTTAACCGGTTCTAGTCCTGTAACTTAAGCTTTCGTCTCAAGTTGTAGAAATAACGGCAGGCTACACCGTTACAGACTACACACACTTGTTAAGCACTTGCTTGGCATAGCTGAATGAATGAGTCATTGACATCATTACATGACAAAACATTTTAGGCAAACAAACTAGCTAGTTATTTACATGATCTTAAGTGTGCACTGTGATAATGAGCTGCTTCTGTAGCGGGAAGGGCCCAACTGCCAACTGGAACTTTAAGGTGTCACCCACAAAGACTGACTAGCAGAATGCAACGAAGACAACTTCAAACTGACACAACTTAGAAGAAGGCACTGGATTCTCAAGAATCTCAAGATGGCATCATTACTGTTTTCACGTAAAGTAAGGAGACAATACCAAAAGAATCATTCAGATTCAATTTCAGGGTCTGCCTGCTCCTTTAAGGTTCAACCCCCCCCACCCCCTCCTCCTCCCATACGTCACTGGATAAAAGCATCTGCAAAATGAATACACGCTACATTATGATTATATACATAATACAGCATTGTGTTGTACTCATAACCATAGATATATATCTATGCTCATAACCACCAACAGTAACTCGGGCAGCAGTGGACTGCTCGGCCCCCTGGGTAATCTCTGCTGTCTCTCTCCTGGCAACCAGCTGTTCAACCAATCAGAGATGGCAACTGGCACTTGGCGTGTCCTCTGGAGGGTGGGGCTGGTGATTACTATTACATGTGTTTTGCTTTGTGCTCTTATCCGGGATGACTGACTCACTTAATTCAGCTCCTATTTTTCTATAACAGTCCTCAATAAAAGGACTCAACGTCATTTGGCACGGCCGGGAATCGAACCAACAACCTTCGGATTAATAGCCCGACTCCCATCTCAGTGTCTCCCAGAACAGTTGTGACCAGAGGTGGACGCTATGTAATTTAAAAAACAAAACATTCTAGTCATTTTATCAGACGCTCTTATCCAGAGCGACTTACAGCAAGTACAGGGACATTCCCCTCCCCAAGGCAAGTAGGATGAAGTGCCTTTCCCAAGGACACAACATAATTTGGCACGTCCGGGAATCGAACCGGAAGCCGGCTGTGTTGTAGCTGTGTAATACAGCCTGTGTACACCACACCCCCCCTGTGGTTTACCGTCCCTCTCTTCTCTAACAGCCGAGTAGAAAAACCGGTATTCAGCAGCGTCTCACTTTGAATGGAGCTTCTCCCAGCCTTGTACCATACACACACCAACAACGAGAGAAGGGGAGAGACAGAGGGACTGAAAAGGAAAGAGAGAGAGAGACACACAGAGTCGATAGAGAAAGAAAGAGAGGGGGGGGGGTGTGGTGGCAAAGAAACTCGTCTACCGAATGAGACGGAGTGCGGTTAGCTAGAACGGCGAAGGCAGGAGTGAATTATTCATGCCTCCATTACTGCCCTGTCACTCGTCCACACAGAAAAAGATCACGTCAGCCTCCAAGGCGATGCTGTCACATCTCCCATGCACACACACACACACACACAACACACACACACCAGGAGCGGGGCTACTTTTAGATCTGACTGTGGAAATAGGCAGATGAGAGGAAGGGAGAGAGAGAGTCGAGGAAAGGTAGATGAAGTGGAAAGGGGGAGGATTGGTGGGGGAGGATGGGTAGAGGAAGAGAAGAAGAGTAGTAGACAGGAAGTAAAGAGACAGGTTAGAGGAGCAGAGGAAGTAGAGAGGAGGAGGAGAGAGGGGAAAAGGGAGAGGGGGAAGAAGATGCCTCCATGTTGGATCAGAACAAGGTTTGTCTGCTCGTTAGTTCCAGTCCAGGCAGGCAACACATGTTCAAGTGTTTCTGTAAATCATAGTGATCATTTGGTTATTTAATTAATATTTTTCTCAATAGGGGATATCCTTTGGTTTATTTTGGTTTGTTGCCAATTAAAATGTGCCGAAAGCACACAATATATCACTAAAGATTATCTGCTCACAAACAAACGGTGCTCTGTTCTCATCGACCGTGACTTGAGACAGTAATCTCAGTGGAACAGATATCCTGTGTTAGATTCTACAGTAAATAACTAGGCCGCTGGCTTTGAAAACAGAGATCTTAGAAGGTAGTTATTTTCTGTTGCTACTGACTGGGTTGGCCAGCCGGCTGTTTGGTTGGTATGCTGGCTGGCTGGATGTTTGACTGTTTGGCTTGCTGGATGTTTGATTGGGTAGCTATTTGGCTGGCTGTTTGGCTGGCTAGATGTTTGATTGGATAGCTATTTGGCTGGCTGGCTGTTTGGCTGGATAGATGTTTGACTGTTTGGCTGGCTGTTTGGCTGGATAGATGTTTGACTATTTGGCTGAATGGCTTGGCAGGCTGTTTGGCTTGCTGGCTGGCTCGACTCAAGTGCTGTCATGTCTTGTGAGGGACCTGAGTCGTCAGCTGATGTTGCTGGTTGGATGACTCCAAGGCCAGGCTCTGCCCTCAATCATTAACTCCTTCCTCCAGGCTTTCCTTACCGGATAGCACCAGCCTAGACACACTACCAGGCCTAGACACACTACCAGGCCTAGACACACTACCAGGCCTAGACACACTACCAGGCCTAGACACACTACCAGGCCTAGACACACTACCAAGCCTAGACACACTACCAGGCCTAGACACACTACCAGGCCTAGACATACTACCAGGCCTAACACACTACCAGGCCTGACACACTACCAGGTCTAGACACACTACCAGGCCTAGACACACTACCAGGTCTAGACACACTACCAGGCCTAGACACACTACCAGGCCTAGACACACTACCAGGCCTAGACACACTACCAGGCCTAGACACACTACCAGGCCTAGACACACTACCAGGCCTAGACACACTACCAGGCCTAGACACACTACCAAGCTTAGACACACTACCAGGCCTAGACACACTACCAGGCCTAGACACACTACCAGGCCTAGACACACTACCAGGCCTAGACACACTACCAGGCCTAGACACACTACCAGGCCTAGACACACTACCAGGCCTAGACATACTACCAGGCCTAGACACACTACCAGGCCTGACACACTACCAGGCCTGACACACTACCAGGCCTAGACACACTACCAGGTCTAGACACACTACCAGGCCTAGACACACTACCAGGTCTAGACACACTACCAGGCCTAACACACTACCAGGCCTAGACACGCTACCAGGCCTAGACACACTACCAGGTCTAGACACACTACCAGGCCTAGACACACTACCAGGCCTAGACACACTACCAGGCCTAGACACACTACCAGGCCTAGACACACTACCAGGCCTAGACACTACCGGGTCTAGACACACTACCAGGCCTAGACACACTACCAGGCCTAGACACACTACCAGGCCTAACACACTACCAGGCCTAACACATGACGTGTTTGTTTACAAACAAAGTCATCTTTTTGATTGGCTGCGCCGCCACGGTTACGACGACTGACGACCAAGAGTCGTGTGTGGGTGGGTGGGCCGTTTCCATAGCGTCTGTAAACGGAGACAGCCGCGTCACCGTGGGAACGGAGCCATGTGATCATTTATCCAGGTGTTGACATCGAGCCAGAAAATCACCCATCGGGGGGGGCGGCCAGCCAACCGGGGAAAGAGTGTTCAAGACTGATTGCGTTCTCTGTAATCAGCGTAGCAGTCTCACTGTTAGTGCAGCCTGCATACACGGAGGTAGAACGGGTGTCTGGGAGCCGTCTGTTATTTCAAACAGAGAAATGTGCTGAGTTGTGTTGTCAATATGCCAACCAGGAGCGTAGCCAGGGGGCGTTTGATGCTGGGTTCAGTCAGTGGGAGGATCAGATCTCTATGACTAAAGGATGGGTTTAAGTAGTCTCATGGCTTTGTGTAGATCTGGACTGGAACTTGCTCCATCACTTCTGGCTGCCCTGTGAGAGCCAGACAGCAGAAAGCTTCCTGGATGGAGAGAACAATGGTTTATAGGAGGATAAGAAGAGAGATGGAGAGAGAGATGGATAAGTTAGAGGGATGGGTAACGAGGCAGAACAGGAGGTAGAGGAGAGGAGGCAGGGAGGACAGGAGGCAGGGAGGACAGGAGGCAGGGAGGAGAGGAGGAAGGGAGGACAGGAGGAAGGGAGGACAGGAGGAAGGGAGGACAGGAGGAAGGGAGGACAGGAGGAAGGGAGGACAGGAGGAAGGGAGGACAGGAGGAAGGGAGGACAGGAGGAAGGGAGGACAGGAGGAAGGGAGGACAGGAGGAAGGGAGGACAGGAGGAAGGGAGGACAGGAGGAAGAGGCAGGGAGGAGAGGAGGAGAGGAGGCAGGGAGGACAGGAGGAAGGGAGGACAGGAGGAAGGGAGGACGGGAGGAAGGGAGGACAGGAGGAAGGGAGGACAGGAGGTAGAGGCAGGGAGGAGAGGAGGAGAGGAGGCAGAACAGGAGGAGGAGAGGAGGCAGAACAGGGGGGTAGAGGCAGGGGGGATAGGAGGTAGAGGCAGGGAGGAGAGGATGCGTGAATATAAAGATGTCAGGATATAGAGAGAGGATCAACTAGAGAATAACCACAGACAGCAGGCCTCTAAAGTTAACAGACTTGAAAAGTAACATTGTCATGACTGTCTCCCCTCTCTCTGCAGGGGAAGCCCTACATGTTCGACAGAGTGTTCGCGTCCAACACGACACAGGAACAAATGTACAACGCCTGCGCTCAGAATATTGTCAAAGGTGAGCGCCTTCTTAAAAACGATATCCCACATTTGAGGTTCTCCTCTGTAGTTCACATGTCGATCAACAGATCTTAAGCAGTGTTAATGATGAACTGTTTTTGTTTGTATTGATCTTTTCACAACCTGCGTTGATCACGCCATATGTGTGTGACTACTGGTTGGTGAAAAAGCCTTGAATGTGTTACTAGCAGGTGACTAATCGTGCTACGTTGTGTCTGCTCTCTCTTAGATGTGCTGGAGGGGTACAACGGGACAATATTCGCGTACGGACAGACGTCATCTGGCAAGACACACACCATGGAGGTACGCTCGCTCACTGACACACACCATGGAGGTACCTCTCTCTCTCCCTCTCTCTCTCCCTCTCTCTCTCCCTCTCTATGTCTCTCTCCCCTCTCTCTCTCGCTCTCTCACTGACACACAGCCAGCAAGCTGCGTCTGGGACCAGCTCTGTCTACCTGTTCAGACGGGGTTCATCCGTAAACAACCCGTTTTACTGACCATCAAATTGTGATGTTTAGTTTGTGTTTGTTTTGATGTACATGAACTGTATGCTCAAAGCACTGTGACGTTGCTTTTGAAAAGGGCTGTACAAATACAAGTGTATTTTGTTTCAGGGTAACCTCCATGACACAGATGGAATGGGTATCATCCCCAGGATCGTCCAGGACATCTTCAACTACATCTACTCCATGGATGAGAACCTGGAGTTCCATATCAAGGTAGGTTGAGAGCGCACAACTGCTTTTTTTAGTCCCGTTCCCGTTTGCTTCTCTTTGCACGCTCTCTCAAAGAAACACAATTCTATGTACAAATCCATACTAGTATCAGATGTTAATATTAGCTGACTTTGACATGCCTTTTGGTAAAAGTCTCGTAGAAAACGGTTTTCTTAAACATTTAAGAAATGTTGTGTTCTGGCTAATTTGTTATTTTTCCTTTACAGGTTTCATATTTTGAAATTTACTTGGACAAGATCCGGGACCTTTTGGATGGTAAGTGCCTGTTCGGGATCTTAACGAGGAGATCTCCCCTTAAGTCTGCTAGCTGTGTGAGAATTAGCTAGTTTACATAACGAGACAATTAAGTGCTCTGAAACATGGAGCTAATGAGTGTTTAGGAAAGATAAGAGAGTGGTGCACAGCAGCAGATCTAACGAAGATCACAATTAATGGTGTCTTGAGAGAGAGAGTGTGAGTGTGTGAGTGTGTGTGTGTGTGTGTGTGTGTGTGTGAGAGAGAGAGAGAGAGTGAGTGTGTGAGAGAGAGAGTGTGTAAGAGAGAGTATGTGAGAGAGAGAGTGTGTGTGAGAGAGAGAGAGAGAGAGAGAGACTGTGAGAGAGAGTGTGTGTGTGCCATATACAAATGATAATGTGTGAATAAGCTGCATGCATCTTTCCCATAACCCCTGTAGGCAATCAGTGTCTAACATCATAGTGTTCCCTGGCCAGCTGAACGATCCCTCACTGGAGGTGCTCTGTAGAGTGCACTGTGTTACACAGTAATCACACAGTCTAGAAGCAACATGCCTTGAAACATTGTGATTCAGCTGCAGTCAATCTCTCTCCTTCTCCTCTCTAGTGTCAAAGACCAACCTGTCGGTGCACGAAGACAAAAACAGAGTACCGTACGTGAAGGTGAGAGGAAGTCTTCACTTCTGAACTACTGAATGTTCACTGACACCTGCAGACCCGTGGCATCATTCAGACAAAGCAAATGGCGACTTGTTCGAAAGAGACAAATTGAATTAAGCCATTGTTGCGCTTATACTTTTATGGATATGACAGAGGTGACCTTGTGTACGTTTGTTTTGGATCACAGGGCTGCACTGAGAGGTTTGTCTGCAGTCCTGAGGAAGTCATGGACACCATCGATGAAGGCAAATCGAACCGACACGTAGCAGTCACAAGTAAGAGATGAACACAGTCCTGTTACACAGTCCTGTTACACTGTCCCGTACTCTACATACAACGTGGTTGTTTACGTCAGCTTTGATGTTCGGGGGGTTCTAGTTAGTTTTACTAATTGTTTGGGGGAAAGTTTAAAAGCATTGATAAAGGAGGAGTGTGTTATAAAAGGAACCTTGTGGGCACTCTAAAAGAAGGTGTGTGTGTTGTGTGTTGTGTGTGTGGTGTGTGGTGTGTGTGTTGTGCGTGTGTGTGTTGTGTGTGTGTGTGTGTGTTGTGCGTGTGTGTGTGTGTGTTCCGGCAGACATGAACGAGCACAGCTCCCGCAGTCACAGCATCTTCCTGATCAACGTGAAGCAGGAGAACACGGCGACGGAGCAGAAGCTCAGTGGGAAGCTGTACCTGGTGGATCTGGCCGGCAGCGAGAAGGTGAGAGGACAGGGCTGGCACTCTTACACCCTCTGGTTTGATCCGGTCTGATCTGGTTTGATCCGGTCTGCTCTGGTTTGATCCAGTCTGCTCTGGTTTGATCCAGTCTGATCTGATTTCGTCTGGTCTGGCCTGTTCAATCTGGCCTGGTCCGGTTTGATCCTGTTTGTTTTTATTCAATCCGATGTGGCCTGATTGGTCCGGTCCACTCTAATCCGGTCTAGTCCAGTCTGGCTGGGTGTGGGCAGGATAGCTTTCAAGATGGCTAGCTAGTGGACTTCCTTCATGGGCAGTTTTTCTCTGTCGCTCTGCTACTTCCCCCTCTTCCTAATTACCTCCCTCCCTCCCGCTCTCTTCTCTGCTCCTCTCTCTGACCACATCCATCACACCCTTTCCACTTTCATTTTCCATCTTCCCCTCTCTGACCCCCATCGTTCTCTCTCTCTCTCTCTCTCTCTCCTCTCTCTCTCTCTCTCTCTCTCGTACCCTTTCTTTCTCTCTCGTCTCCTCCCCACAGGGAAGGGGAGATTTAATTCTCCGAGCTCTGGCCCCTGTAGTGACCCATCATTCTCTCTCTCTCTCTCTCTCTCTCTCTCTCCTCTCTCTCTCTCTCTCTCTCTCTCTCTCCTGTAGTGACCCATTATCTTCTGTCCCCCTCCATTGTTTATCCATTAACCTCGTATATAGACCGTGAAGCGTTGGTGACCCATTGCTGCTCCAGTCCATTAATTATCAGCCGTGCCACTAGTACATATTGGAATGAATATCCTCTCTCTTCTCAAGCGCCTTCCTCCTCACACGTTCTAATTCCTAAGTCTCTTGCCCTCAAATAAGCTTTAATACAAATGTGATGATTCCCTGTGACGTCCCTCTTACCTGTGAGCTAGCTAGGCTAACCCTCTCCTCTCTCTCTCTCTCTCTCTCTCTCTCTCTCTCTCTCTCTCTCTCTCTCTGTGTCTCTCCTCCCTGTCTCTCAGGTCAGTAAGACAGGAGCAGAAGGAGCGGTGCTGGATGAGGCCAAGAACATCAACAAGTCTCTGTCCTCCCTGGGCAACGTCATCTCCGCCCTGGCCGAGAGCTCGGTGAGTCCAGCGATGCTGACCTTACGTGCCTGGCTCTAGCAGAGGTGCTAACATCTGACATTTTAGCCATCGCAAAGATGCTAACGCTACATACGTAGCTGTAGAAGAGAGGGTGTTTGCTTATGTTTGGTAATAGCAGAGAAGCAAAAAGTGATTCATATTTCTACTTGTTGGAACGTATGAATTATAATGACTCATCCTCCACATTTTGTGGCGGAGTCAGTAGGGAGTCAGGTGGCTGAACGGTTTAGGGATTCGGGCTAGTAATCAGAAGGTTACCGGTTCGATTCCCGGCTGTGCAAAATGACGTTGTGTCCTTGGGCAAGGCACTTCACCCTACTTGCCTCTGGGGGAATGTCCCTGTACTTTCCTTACTACTTACTACTGTAAGTCGCTCTGGATAAGAGCGTCTGTAAATGACTAAATGTGTATTTGTCTGATGTCCTGCTGTTCCCTGTGTGCTCCAGGCGAACCTATGAATTATAATGACTCATCCTACACATTTTGTGGACGTGTATTTGTCTGATGTCCTTGAGGGTTTAGGTTGGTTGAGGGGCAGTTCCATGGGCGTATGTGAAGCCCTCTGTGACATGCTTGCGTGTAAAAAGGGCTATACAAATACATTATTTGATTTGGTCCTGCTGTTCCCTGTCTTCTCCAGGCGTACATCCCCTACAGAGACAGCAAGATGACCCGTATCCTGCAGGACTCCCTGGGGGGGAACTGTCGGACCACCATCATCATCTGCTGCTCCCCCTCCTCCTACAACGAGTCGGAGAGCAAGTCCACCCTCATGTTCGGACAGAGGTGAGTCGAATCAAGTGCACCCGAACCAGCATATGCAGGCCGGGTCACATTCATGCCTACTGTCCGTGTCTTGTGACGTGTGGATGGGTATGGTGGAGGGCTACGACATTTTGACTTCTGATCAAGAAGACCTATGTTCAAATCCCCCCCCCCATCTCCCCCTTTTACGTCGCTTTCAGAAAAAAAACGTCTGTCGAATGAGCACGTGATATATTCTCTATTCTGGATAAACAGCTGTTGCGTTTGCGTGGTTTCCCAGAGCGAAGACCATCAAGAACACGGTGTGTGTGAACGTGGAGCTGACGGCCGAGCAGTGGAAGAAGAAGTACGAGAGAGAGAAGGAGAAGAACAAGACCCTGCGCAGCACCGTCACCTGGCTGGAGAACGAGCTCAACCGCTGGAGGAACGGTGAGACCACCCTGTCTGTCTGTCTGACCACCTGTCTGTCTGACCACCTGTCTGTCTGACCGCCTGTTTCTGTCTGACCACCCTCTGACCTGTAAGTCTGCCTGTTTCTGTCCGACTGCCTGACCACCTGTCTGTCTGACAGCCTGTTTCTGTCTGTCTGACCATCCTCTTGCCTTCTCTCTATCTCTCGTGTCCTCCTGTCTCTCCTGCGTCACTCTCTTTCGTCTTGTCTCCTTTTCATCCCTCTCTCCTTTTCCTCTCCATCGCTTGCACGTCCCTGTCTCCTTCTCCTCTCCCTCTCCCTCCTGTCCTGCTCCACAACCCCCTGTCACTGTCTCCTCCTCCTCTCCCTCTGTGTCCTGTCCTGCTCCACAACCCCCTGACCCTGTCACTGCGCCCCCTGCAGGAGAGAGCGTGCCGGTGGACGAGCAGTTCGACAAGGAGAAGGCCAACGCGGAGGTGCTGGCCCTTGACAACGTCCCCAACGACAAGCCCGCCTCCACGCCCAACGTCCCTGGGGTCCGTCTGACGGACGTAGAGAAGGGCAAGTGTGAGGCGGAGCTGGCTAAGCTGTACAACCAGCTGGACGACAAGGTGTGTGTGTGTGTTTGGAGCTCTCCTTCCTGGTTGTGTGTGTGTGTGTGTCTGTGTGTACATCTCTGTGTGCCCGTCTGTGTGCACATCTGTGTGTGTGTGTATGTGTGCACATCTGTGTGTGTGTGTGTGTGTATGTGTGCACATCTGTGTGTGTGTGTGTGTCTTTGTGTCAGTTGTCCCAGCTGAATAACGAGCGATCACGTTGTGTTGTTTTCTCTGTGCAGGACGATGAGATTAACCAGCAGAGTCAGCTGGTGGAGAAACTGAAGCAACAGATGCTGGACCAGGATGAGGTGAGGAGGAGGAGGGCTGATCCAGGCTAGGGGGGCGGACCCAGGCGAAGGGGCCAGACCCAGGCTAGGGGGCCAGACCCAGGCTAGGGGGCCAGACCCAGGCTAGGGGGCCAGGCCCAGGCTAGGGGGCCAGACCCAGGTTAGGGGGCCAGACCCAGGCTAGGGGGCCAGGCCCAGGCTAGGGGGCCAGACCCAGGCTAGGGGGCCAGACCCAGGCTAGGGGGCCAGACCCAGGCTAGGGGGCCAGACCCAGGCTAGGGGGCCAGACCCAGGCTAGGGGGCCAGACCCAGGCTAGGGGGCCAGACCCAGGCTAGGGGGCCAGGCCCAGGCTAGGGGGCCAGGCCCCAGTGTTTGAGTTCTCTGAAGTTGATGACCTCAGTGGTTTGGCCCCTCCCCAGGATAATAGAATGTATCAGGATAAATATCCTCCAATGAGGAAGCCTCATGCAGCTTCCGTAGCCTTGGGCTGTTTGGAACCATGGAACATTCTGTTGGCCCCAGTAGGACCTCTGGTGGCTTCAGCCTAGAACTGCAGCGTTGCAATTCATCACGATATGAGTTGGTTACTACGTATACCCATGTACACTCTGATGCCTTTTCCTGTGTTTCTGCATGTGCACTGCTTTTAATATAACACACCGAAGGTCAAAATGTTAACATCTCTCTCTCTTTTTGCTCTCTCTCTTCCCCCTTCCTCCTCTCTCTCGCCCACCCTTCCTCTTACTCCATCTCTCTCTCTTTTGCTCTCTCTCTTCCCCCTTCCTCCTCTCTCTCGCCCACCCTTCTTCTCACTCCCCCTCTCTGTCCCTCTCTCTCAATCTCTTTAGCTCCTGTCGTCGTCTCGCCGCGACCACGACAACCTCCAGGGGGAGCTGAACCGCTTGCAGGCGGAGAACGAGGCGTCCAAGGAGGAGGTGAAGGAGGTGCTGCAGGCCCTGGAGGAGCTGGCCGTCAACTACGACCAGAAGAGCCAGGAGGTGGAGGACAAGACCAAGGAGTTCGAGATGCTCAGCGACGAGCTCAACCAGAAATCGGTACGAGGCGTCTCTGGTAGTTAGCCGCTTGTCTTGTTGTTAGCCGGTTGTCTGGTTGGGTAGCTGGTTGTCTGGTTGTTAGCCGGTTGTCTGGTTTGTTAGCCGGTTGTCTGGTTGTTAGCCGGTTGTCTGGTTGGGTAGCTGGCTTGTTGATTACTGGCTGGCTGACTGGTTGGTTGGCTGGTTAGGTAGTTGTTTATATATATATATATATAGACGTTTTTGAAACCCCATCGTGTGCTTATGGAAATTAACAATTACATCTGTTAACGAGACGAGAATAGGACCATGCCACTGTACAGCATGGTGACTATGCCACTGTACAGCATGGTGACTATGCCACTGTACAGCATGGTGACTATGCCACTGTACAGCATGGTGACTATGCCACTGTACAGCATGGTGACTATGCCACTGTACAGCATGGTGACTATGCCACTGTACAGCATGGTGACTATGCCACTGTACAGCATGGTGACTGTCTGTGTGTCCCTCCCCCAGTCCGTCCTGTCCTCCATCGACTCGGAGCTCCAGAAGCTGAAGGAGATGTCCAACCACCAGAAGAAGAGGGTGACAGAGATGATGTCATCACTGCTCAAGGACCTGGCGGAGATCGGCACCACTGTGGGCAGCAACGACATCAAGGTAGAGCCTCACTGCACCCCCTCCTGGGGGCGTAGGGTACTGCACCCCCTCCTATCTGCTGTTCAGTCGTGTCAGTTAACTCTCTTAATTTCTCCTTTATCTTTCTCTTCCCGCTGTCCTTTTCCCTCCCTCCCTCCCTCCCTCCCCTCCCTCCCTCCCTCCCTCCCTCCCTCCCTCCCTCCCTCCCTCCCTCCCTCCCTCCCTCCCTCCTCCCTCCCTCCCTCCCTCCTCCCCCCAGCAACACGAGGGCAGCGGGCTGATAGACGAGGAGTTCACGGTGGCTCGTCTCTACATCAGTAAGATGAAGTCGGAGGTGAAGACGCTGGTGAAGCGCAGCAGGCAGCTGGAGAGCACCCAGTCCGAGAGCAACCAGAAGATGGAGGAGAACGAGAAGGAGCTGGGCCGCCTGTCAGCTGCGCATCTCACAGGTATGTGTCAGGTGGCTAAGCTGGTTCGATTCCCCGGCCGTGCAAAATGATGTTGTGTCCTTGGGCAAGGCGGGGAATGTCCCTGTACTTACTGTAAGTCGCTCTGGATAAGAGCGTCTGCTTAATGACTAAATGTAAATGAGACCAGCCTGAACGCTGCCCCCTGTCTGTGACACTCGAACCAGGGGGGGGAGTTGAGTGTGTTGATTGATTTTAAGGGCTCAGCTTAACCCTAACGGCCCGGGTGTTAGATGGATCCATAGGGACTGATGCTCATCTCCTCCTCTTGATCTCACTCTGTCCTCTTCACCCCCTTCCCCCCCCTCCTCTCACCAGCACGAGGCTAAGATCAAGTCTCTGACGGAGTACCTGCACAACGTGGAGCACAAGAAGAGGCAGCTGGAGGAGAACGTGGACTCTCTCAACGAGGAGCTGGTCAAGATCAACGCCCAGGGTACCTCTCTCTCTCTGTCTCTCTCTCTGTCTCTATCTCTCTCTCTCTGTTCTCTCTGGCTCTCTCTGTTCTCTGTCTCTCTCTGTTCTCTCTCTCTGTTCTCTCTCTGCTTCTCTCTCTCTCTCTCTCTCTGTCTCTTGTCTCTCTGTTCTCTCTCTCTGTCTCTCTCTCTCTCTCGCTCTCTCTCGCTCTCTGTCTCTCTCTCTCTCTCTGTTCTCTCTCTCTGTTCTCTCTCTCTGTCTCTCTCTCGTTACGGCTCTCCGCTTTGCGTCCATTAGAGCTAACTGATGATGTGTATGCCTGTTTTCTCTACAGAGAAAGTCCACGCCATGGAGAAGGAGAACGAGATCCAGTCAGCCAACGAAGTCAAGGTACGGACAATGTTTCATTCATATATAAATCATCTAAATGCTCTGGGCAGCCATGATCCCGTACAGGAGGGTGAACGTGGAAGTGTAAAGTCATGTGACCACAGTGTGGGATACCTGTGAGCACATCAGTAACACCCTGATGGACGACCTTTGAACTGTTGTGTTGGCTAATGCCCTCTGACCTGTGGTGTTGGTGAATGCCCTCTGACCTGTGGTGTTGGCGGCTGACCTTTAACCCCCCTCCCCTCTCCAGGAGGCTGTGGAGAAGCAGATCCACGGTCACCGCGAGGCCCATCAGAAGCAGCTCAGTAGCCTGAGAGACGAGCTGGAGAAGAAGGAGAAACTGATCACAGATCTGCAGGAGTAAGAGCCGTAGATACGCGGTAACACAGAGAGTGACGATCATAGATATACGGTGACACAGAGCTGCATGGTCTGATGTGTGTGTGTGTGTGTGTGTGTGTGTGTGTGTTGTCCAGTCTGAACCAGAAGATCATGCTGGAGCAGGAGAGGCTGAGGGTGGAGCACGAGAAGCTCAGTCCACCGACCAGGAGAAGAGCCGCAAGCTGCACGAGCTCACGTACGTACAAACACACACCACACACACACACACAGTCACCACACACACACACGCACCACACACACACCACACACAGTCACCACACACACACCACACCACACACACACCACGTCTCTCTGTCCACATCTCTGTTTCAATTTCTCTATCCCTACCTCTGTCTCTCTATCTCTGTCTCTCTATCCCTACCTCTGTCTCTACCTCTGTCTCTCTATCCCTATCTCTCTATCTCTGTCTCTCTATCCCTACCTCTGTCTCTCTATCTCTGTCTCTCTATCCCTATCTCTGTCTCTCTATCTCTGTCTCTCTATCCCTACCTCTGTCTCTCTATCTCTGTCTCTCTATCCCTACCTCTGTCTCTCTATCTCTGTCTCTCTATCCCTACCTCTGTCTCTCTATCTCTGTCTCTCTATCTCTGTCTCTCTATCCCTACCTCTGTCTCTCTATCTCTGTCTCTCTATCCCTACCTCTGTCTCTCTACCTCTGTCTCTCTATCCCTATCTCTCTATCTCTGTCTCTCTATCCCTACCTCTGTCTCTCTATCTCTGTCTCTCTGTCCCTATCTCTGTCTCTCTATCTCTGTCTCTCTATCCCTACCTCTGTCTCTCTATCCCTCTATCTCTCCCAATCGCTATCTGTTTCTACTTCTGTCTCTATCTCTCTCTCTCTCTGTCTCTCTCTGTCACTTCCTGTTAGCTTTAACCCTTAGCACCCAGTGTGTGTGAGGCTGACCCCTGACCCCAGTGTGTTGCTGTGGTGTTGCAGGGTGATGCAGGACAGGAGGGAGCAGGCCCGACAGGACCTGAAGGGGCTGGAGGAGACTGTGGTGAGTCACCTGGCCCAGGGCTGGGCTTCCCGGAGGAGGTGGAGGTGGTGGAGGAGGAGGTGGTGGTGGTGGAGGAGGAGGTGGTGGTCCCACTGACGCATTCATCCTCACTCTTTCTCGTTCTCTTTCCACTCCTCTCCCTTCTCTCTCTCTTTTCTATTCAGGCTAAGGAACTCCAGACTCTGCACAACCTTAGGAAGCTCTTCGTCCAGGACCTGGCCACTCGAGTTAAAAAGGTAAGAAAGGAGTGTGTGTGTGTCTAGGGGTGCCTGCTGGAGAGTGTGTAAAGGGGGGAGCTCCACCGGGGGCAGTGCGCGTCTTACTGGTTACTGGGGTGACGGAGTGCGTGTTGTGTCTGTGCAGAGTGCAGAGATGGACTCTGATGACACAGGAGGCAGCGCCGCCCAGAAACAGAAGATCTCCTTCCTGGAGAACAACCTGGAGCAGCTCACCAAGGTCCACAAGCAGGTGAGCAGCAGCAGACCAGCAGCAGCAGACCAGCTCTCCTACTGTCTCACAACACTACCTTACTAGTTTACTTAACTCTCTCTCTCATTTCCCCCCCCTTCCCTTTTCGGCTGTATTCTACTGCACTCTCTCCCTTTTATCTCTTCCCTCTCTGTCCATCCATCCCCTCCCCTCCCTATCCATCCATCTCTTCCTCCCTCTCTCCCTCCATCCACCTCTCCCTCCATCCACCCCTCCCTCCCTTTCTTCCTCCCCCCTCCCTCCTCCCTCCCAGCTGGTCCGTGACAACGCTGACCTGCGCTGCGAGCTCCCCAAGCTGGAGAAGCGTCTGCGGGCCACGGCGGAGCGGGTCAAGGCCCTGGAGACGGCCCTGAAGGAGGCCAAGGAGAAACGCCGCCCGCGACCGCAAGCGCTACCAGCAGGAAGTGGACCGCATCAAGGAGGCCGTGAGGGCCAAGAACATGGCCAGGAGGGGGCACTCTGCTCAGATCGGTGAGACGCACACTCACTCACACTTTACTTTTACTCCTTTTTTACACACATATCTGGACTTTATATTCTTAAATGTTCAAGCCAGGCTTGTTGCTTTTGTTTTAATCTGTCAAATGTTTTGTAAACCATGCGGGAAAAAAACATTCTAAAGTTGTTTTTGAAAATATTTTTTCAACCTTTTAAAACCCCTCCAAAAATCTATTTTACCTTCCTAAACTTAGTTTTTTGTAACAAGTTTAGGATATTCAACTATAACTTTGTAGTGAAAAAAGTTTCGTCAGCCCTTCAACTTTCCCCAGAGTCTGTTTAAACATGAGTACCTGTACCTCACACCTGACCCCCCTGCCCTCCCTCCCTGCAGCCAAACCCATCCGCCCAGGCCAGCCCCCCGTGGCGTCCCCCCACGCACCCCAACGTGCTCCGCAGCGGAGGGGGCCTCTACCAGAACAGCCAGGCTGTGGCCATCAGGGGCGGCGGAGGAGCCAAGCAGGACAAGATGTAGGTCACTCTAACCCTGCTCTTGATTTAACTTCCCCCCCCCCTATTCCTCTCTCGCTCTTCCATCCATCCATCCATCCCTCTCTCTCCATCCACCCCCTCCCTCTCTCATCCATCCCTCTCTCTCCATCCACCCCCTCCCTCTCTCATCCATCCCTCTCTCTCCATCCACCCCCCTCCCTCTCTCATCCATCCCTCTCTCTCCATCCACCCCCCCTCCCTCTCTCATCCATCCCTCTCTCTCCATCCACCCCCCTCCCTCTCTCATCCATCCCTCTCTCTCCATCCACCCCCTCCCTCTCTCATCCATCCCTCTCTCTCCATCCACCCCCTCTCTCTCTCATCCATCCCTCTCTCTCCATCCACCCCCCTCCCTCTTTCTCTCCATCCACCCCCCTCCCTCTCTCATCCATCCCTCCCTCTCTTCCTCTCCTCCCCCACTCGACCAAATGAAGTCTTTTTATAACGGTATTTGTGGATGTGATCATGTCCGACAATGTCTCACCTATCTAACCTTACCCTCCCTCCCTCCCCTCCTCCCTCCCTCACCCCCCTCCTCCCTCCCTCGCCCCCCCCCCTCGTCTCAGCAGCTGAAGACGGAAGGATGACTCGCATCATCGTCAGAGGAGTGGCTTCTATCACCATGACAACCCGTCATTCCATCACACAGTGACCCCACAGCCCCCTGCCAGCCTTGGTCTGGGGGGGGAGGAGTTTTGAATATAAATATATAAATATTCATGACCTGTACAGATCTCCCCTCCGTGTTCCCCTCTCTCTCTCTGTCCGTCTCCCACCCCCCCCACCCCCAATCTTTCTCTCTCTGTCTGCAACTATACAAAAAACAAAAAAAAGAAGAAATGGGATTTAATATTCAGTGAAACACAAGACCTTGTCATCGAGCACAGCGCAGAACACAGTCTTGGCCAAAGGATCCACGTATATTTGACCTGATGTGTAGCTTTGTTTCGTTGCACAGTTTGTCGTCATCCTTGTCCTAAGTAGTCTGCTGTACCAAGCTGAATGTACTATACTGGTGTCTGAATAAGAAAATTAGAAGAAAAAAAAACTTTAATACAGCAGAAGAAGAAGAAAATCCTACCACATGTTCTGTCGAGGCTAACCTGTACATTTTATCATTCTTTTTTTCTTCTTTATTTTGGTTGTATCACACTTTCTCTGGGTAGATTTTACATGCTTCTTTAAAAAACAAACAAAAAAAAACGGTTTGAATGACTAGTTGGCGTTGAGCACTACTCGTCCTGTCCTGTTGTACAGATGGAAATGTCACTACAGCACCACATGCTTCCTTAAGAGGTGTTTGGGTTTGAAAACGCCAAGACGTGCAGCAGTAGATGTATTTAACTTGAGTACCTGTGGAGGCCAATGTTTCTATCGTTAAAATATATATACATATATCTATATCTATATATATTAAAAAAGCTAAGGAAAATTGGTGGTCACAAGAAGGATGTTAAGATGTGTGGGTGTGTGAAGGGGTGAGAGAATGATCCGGAAACCCTACCTTTTATCTCAACATATTCCAAGTCGATTTAATGAACCGTTTTACTCCTGTGGTTTCAAATGCAGTGTTGCTGATAATCTGCTCGTAGACGAGAGTTAGACTGAGATGGTGCGCGCGCCTGTCCTGTTGCTTTCCCGCTTTCACACAGAAACGTTCTCTTGAGAGAAGTAGAATTTGGTTTTGGCTTACGGCTGGAACCATTTTAAGTGTAATATAGCTTTTCAGTATAAAACTGTTTGTTTTTTTAAATCTAGGATGCCTCACTTAATATCCCCCCCTCCCTCGGCCCTACCTTCCCAAATACAACCTGTATGTGGAAAGTAGATTTAGTCAACAGTTGCTACCTACCGTTAACCTTTTCAACTGGAAATGCATTTGAATGAAAGGCAGCGTTGGATTGGCCCTTGCCACTGATCAGCCAATCAGGTGAAGCAGGGCCATGGGCAAGGCAATCAAGTCAATTGGAAAAGCTTCCTTCAAGTATCACCTTGAAATACGAAACTAAAAGTTTGTTATAGAGTTTGGTAGGATTTAGTATGCTGGCCAACAATCTAGGTAACAGATACCCCCTCCAACCTATTGTCCTGTCAAATCTGAAGCATTTGCAAAGACTGCAGTGATACAAAGCATGAAACCATCTTGTGAGTGCAATATAGGCATACAAATATTGTATAGCCACGATTTTTAGGTATTACCAGGATAAGGTGTGTGTTGGTTTGTTCCGTTTTTATAGTCTGCTACGACAAGCCGTTTCAGAATTTAACTTTAATTGTTTCGTCTTGAATATGTAGGCTATTTAATTAATAGCACTTGAGAATTCTTCTGAAACATCGGACCTGTGTTTCGAATACACTCCAAACCCCTTGTCTTGAGGGAGGGAAATTGTAAACTATTTCCAAAAAGCCTGATAGCGGAATGGTGTTACTATGTTTACATGATCGGTTTAGCGTTATTATGTAGAGGCTAGAATTGGAGGCGTTGCCCCGCAACCGCGTCAGGACAGCGCTGTGCCCATCCCCATCTTTCTCAATGTAACTTCAGAGCAGTACACTCGCAGTATGGTCTTCATATCCCGTCTTCACCTGCCCGTGGTCCCACTTTAAGCGATCTGAAATGGGTTGAGGGGAGGAGTTAAACCACATTCACCTGTTCATGGTATGACACCAAATTAAATGTGTTTGCATTGATTCGAAAGAAAGAAAAAAAAACCGCGTAGCCACTTTTTATTACTGTGTAATAGTTGCTCAATTCCTAATTGACAGTAAGGATTTCATCAATGGACAGAACGGTACTGGATCATTCCTGGAGAACTGCGCAACTGCGGGGCTCAAAAGAGGGAAACGGGGAAGTAAATGATATCACCTTTTTGGATTGACTGCATGATGTAAATGTATGTGTGATTAAATAATTATGATAAAACGATTCTGGTATCGGTGTCTTCAAGTAGTTATCCAATGAGGGTTTCCAATTGCGAATTAGACAGATGAAAACATTCACCCAATACTGAAACTTTGGTTTCAGGATAATCTCTATAGGTTCTAATTCGGCTGTTTGTAATGAGCTGTCTAAAGTGGAAAGTGACTTCCAATAGATCGCCGTTCACTCTGGATTTGAATCAGTTGACAACCATACAACATTTAGTCTCTGCAGCGAAAACTCATCTTCCTTTATATGACAGCTGACTGCAAGCAGCCAAAATTGAGTTGCGGTTACAAAACAGAAACGCATCACATATTACATTTACATTTAGCAGACGCTCTTATCCAGAGCGATTTACGGTAAGTACAGGGACATTCCCCCGAGGCAAGTAGGGTGAAGTGCCTTGCCCAAGGACACAACGTCATTAGGCACAGCCAGGGAATCGAACTTCTGATAGCCCGATTCCCTAACCGCTCAGCCACCTCTATTAGATTTGGAAAGACCATTGATGGATCATGGGGGTGGGGGAGTTGAATAGTAAAACATGCCATACCATATACCTCTCTATGGGGTATTTTAGAATATAAAACACAACACCTTGAGAACACGATTATATGGGGCTCGTTAGCAGTCTTACTGTAGGTATCACTGCAAACTCTCTGTTATACCTTCCCTTGACCACAAGGTGGCGTTAAAGTCCCACCACGACTCACCTGAAAGGTTTGCGGAGGTGGTGAACTTGGCAACTCAGCAGGCAACGAAGGGATCACCAGGAAAAGAGAAATGGGAACGAGGCAGAAGTGCCTGTACTTGTCGTAGCGCGACTACCTTGCCAGGAGAAGTACTGAGACGGTACACGGTCCGAAGAAGACCGTGACGAAGGAAAAGCTGTCTGAAAAGTTTATGGAATTATACCCTGTGGTCAAGTCAAGAGCTTCACTATCACCGAAGGATTATCCCCGACAGGAGATAAGGTTTGTCTGACAGTTGTATCTAAGAACACTGAAAAATGTTCAAATTAGCCAGCTACTCGCTCAGCGCCAGCTAGGTGGCTAGCTAGGTTAGCTTTTAGCTAGCGAGCATTCTTCAGTTTGATGGAATGGAAGTGAACCTGTTCTGACAGACCTGTATTGACCACGAGACGTTCTATTGCATGCACTCTATTGTCGACACTCCGTAGTGATTTAAGTAGTAGTAAGAAGTATAAACTTGCTCGGTATAGTAAATATAGTGATTAGAAGAGTTAATGTAACGTTAGGATATGTACATTACTGTACATTTTATGCAATTATGTCCCTCCTTGCTTGTAAGAAAGCCAGCTAACGTTTAGTTTCGACTCTTATCGCATCACCATTTTCAAGTCCTTTGCCCGAAGAAACACGAGTGTTCCAGGAAGTTCAGTTAGGAGCGCGTAGCTGGAAAAGGTAACTTAGGTTTCTCCCTTTAAGAAGTTGACAATTGTACACACATAATAAAGTATGTGTATGTAGCTACAATAACAAAAACATCCGTATGATACGATCAAATCAACATAAACAGGAATCAGAGAGAGCGTCTACTTGAAGATTATTACAAAATAAGAAAGTAAACATGCCACTCCTTGTAAATGACACCTTATTCGTTTTTGCCGTTAACCTGCGTATTTCCATGTCGTCAGACCAAGGAAGTCTGATGTAGGTAACAAATGCCCGTTCATTTGTTGTTCAAAACACTAACATTACAGATTGATTTATGGAGGCCTGAGGCATATAGTAGGCTAGGGGAGACGGTATAGGCTAAGCCAAGCAAGGAGAACATCTTAAATTGTGAAACATCTTAAAGTGTTTTGTGCAACCGGTCCCTGGTACAGTAGGGATGACTGGCCCATTTACTGAAACTCAACGTGTTGGAGTATATAGGGCAGATCTTCTATATCAAGCTGCTAGGGACACCAAGGGGACTATATTAGGGATGTAGCTACATTTGAGAGGTCATTCTGGACCTCTGCGTGTTCCATGTCTGTTATAGTCTTGTCTAATACTGTTGGACTTGCTGGAAAGTTCAGGGGACAGTTTTAACTTAGTTTAAGATTAGTCTTGGCCTTAGACAGTTTTTAACTCTCATGTTAAACCTGTGTCTGTTGCAAACTCATTTGCGGTAGGAAAGTTAGCGACCGCGCCCCCCTGGTTTAGTTGCTATGGCAACAATCTGTTAGTAGCCTACACACCTTAACGTAAACTCTTATGCAATGAATGAAGTTTGTTCATTTAACTGCAGGTTTTTTCCCCCCGGATCCCGCTATCCCGCCAAATGGCATTTTATTAAACGATGGAGTATCGTTAGATGACAACCAAAGGTTATTGCGACTCTAGCCAAGACTGGTCTCCGCGGAGATGGGCGCGTCTCGTCTGACGGTCCTCGCACTAGAATCAACGTTGTGCCAGCTAGCGGCAATCGAAAGAACGACCGGCCTCATTGTTAATTGTCTCTATCAATAGAAACTCGAAAGAAGAAGGGAAGAACAAAATCTCCTGGTGATAGCGATACCTATTACCTGTCACCTATCACCAGGCCTATGTAGGAGGAGAGCGTTAGCTAGGGGAGGGTGACATAGCTGGGGTTTGTGTGTGCTGACAGTTGCGCATTCTCCATTCCAGTCAGCCCATTATAAAGTGACAGGATTGCAGCTCCCAATGTTGTCACTCCCTCAGTGTGAGCCACCGAGCTCGTGGGCAGGACAAGCCTCTCATGGACTCCCCTGACATGTGACTTGTTAGTTCCCACAGATATCTTCTCCTCTATTGTCTGGTCAAGGAGGATTCAACAGGTGGCAGACTGATGGTTTTCAGACACTCTGAAACGGGACAATTCTCTAGCTTTCCACCAGAGGAGTCTCGGTTCAGATTTTCAGTTGGAGATTTTCAGTTGGAGGTTTTTTCCCCCGTTGTCTTCTCTGAGGGTTAAGGTTGGTTGTCGGTGCTGATCTGTGGAGAGCTTTGAAGCCCTTGGTAGCGTTAATAATGTTTGGTCTCTCAGAGAGTCATTGGAAGATACAGACAGGGTTTTAGGGGTTAACGGTGTGTTATGAAGCTAAGAGGTTGTTATGACGTGGCATACACACTTTTAACGCCAGTTTCCTGCACTCGCACAAAGCCAGGAATCAAACCGGCAACCTTTTGATTACTAGCCCGATTCCCTAACCGCTCAGCCACCTGACTCCCTTGTTTGATGAGACTGCACTTGGCCAGTGTCTTCACAATGAGGATTAGACCTTGATAGAAATAGAATATCTTTCCGTCAGGCCTTTTCATTGATTTGGAAAGATGCTTGGCTGGCAGACGCACTCAGGGCTTTGGTCAGGCACTCCAGGTGTGAGTGTTGTGGACAGGTCTGGGATCTCACCAAGGTTCCTACAAATCATACGATATCACTGTATTCATAGTCTGCTCTTGTGTTTTCAGGACTTGATTTGTGGGAGGAAAAGTAAGAGGGTGGGAGGATGTTGACGGAAGGGGAGGGGGGGAGGGGGGGGAGGGATTGCGGAGATAAGGTGGAGGGAAGGAGTTTGTTATTGACTACTTTTTTTGGAATTGCCGTTACCTAAAGACAAAGTTCCATTGTACCCTGTCTGACTCTCTCTCTCTCTCTCTCTCTCTCTCTGTCTCTCTGTCTCTCTCTCTCTCTCTCTCTCTCTGTCTCTGTCTCTCTCTCTCTCTCTCTCTCTCTCTCTCTCTCTCTCTCTCTCTCATTCTCCCTCCCTCTCTAGTAGGAACCCTTTAAAACAGTCCCAGTCACTCACTACTCCTAAACAATATCTGTTTCTGGGTTTGGCCGTGTGTCGGTCGTGTGAGCAAAACTCACAGTACAGTTTGTCTTTTTATCTTTTCCCCTCCCTAAGGGGACTTCTGGTATGAAGTTAATTACTACTTAGCTAATGAGACGTTAGGATTCAGTAGTAGTTTAGCCTATGCAGACAGGCTGAGCTTGTGTCACGTGACTGAACGTCTTCAGTGGAGGAAGAGCCTCAGGCCTCTGACAGTGAATCAGATGTTCCTCAACGACACTGACTCTGCACCTGGACTTGTTTGGATTATTCAAATCTAAGAAAGTTAAATGAAGGTTTATTTTTTCGCCCTGCCCACAGTAGAGTTCTAAAATCTAAATGTAACGCTATCTAAGTCAAACTGGATGTGATTTTACCAAACGCTATTCAAATGAAGTCAAACAAAGTATTTGGATTTAACTGCAATTTTCTTTTATTACCGTGTATGATTTGCACATTCTTTTAACTCAGACTCTAAGTGAAGGATAGTTTGTTTGAACAACACCGCCTGCTTCAAAGCTGAGATTGTGCAAGATGTTCCTGAACGTCTGTCTTGATTAGAGGTGTGCGTGTGTGTGTGAGACATCAGTGGTATGTGTGACTTGACTACTACAAAACGTCCGCGTTGATCAAATGGTGCTCTTTGTGTTCCGCTCCCTCCTGCACCTCCCTCCCTCAACCCTCTCACCCCCTCAAACCGCTCCCTCCCTCAAACCCTCTCCCTCAACCCATCCCTCAACCCTCACTCCCTCAAACCCTCTCACCCCTCAACCCTCCCTCTCTCCCTCAAACCCTCCCCTCTACCCTCAACCCTCCCTCTCTCCCTCAACCCTCTCTCTCTCCCTCACCCCTCCCTCTCTCCCTCAACCCTCCCTCTCTCCCTCAACCCTCTCTCTCTCCCTCACCCCTCCCTCTCTCCCTCAACCCTTCCTCTCTAATCTTATTTTCTTCCCCGCTGCCTTCCTAGACCTACATGTCTGTTAGTTAGTGGGATTACTGCCCCTGTGGTCTCAGTTTGTTCTGCCTCAATTGGATTGAGCTGGCCTGTTGGTCCTACTGTCACAGACGTGGTTCACGGCTCTCTACTGTTTGTTTTAGGTTTACCTGCTTGTCGTCCAAGCGCCTGTGCTTTCTAAAGGTTTCTCCAGGACTGTGAGGAGTCCATCTGGACCCGCAGAGAGTTCAGTACGCCTGGTTCTCCTGTAGACCAGAGGCTTATGATGTTACAGTTACAGTTGGCTGAATACTGCCTGGTGTTGAGGGAAGAAAACGTCTGATTTATGTCTCTGGTCTTCACTGTGGCGCACGTTTGTTTTTAGACATAGGTAGGACAGCTTTTATCCCCCCCATAACTGAGGATGCAGATGTTTCATGTAATTTTCGTGATGAAAAGTGAGGGGGACGTATTGGCCGTTTTCAAAAAGTGGGAGGGGCATATCCCACCCATGTAGAATAAACCTCCACCCCTCGGTCTTCACATTCCTCTTCCTGTCCCCGTCTCTCCAGCGGCGCTCGGCGAGCCATGCCTCTGAGCTCCCCGTCCAGCCAGCGGCGGTGAGATCCAGTGCGTCGGGCTGTCATGGCGGACCTGCCCATCGCCCCGGGCCAGGTGTACATCGAGGTGGAGTACGACTACGAGTACAAGGCCAAGGAACGCCTCATCACCATCCACCAGGGGGAGCACTTCCTGCTGGTGAAGAAGAGCAACGAGGACTGGTGGCAGGTGAGGAGGGACGAGGGGACCAAGCCTTTCTACGTCCCCGCCCAGTATGTCAGGGAGGTCCGTAAGGCCCTCATGCCCCCTCCCAAGCACCTGCTGCTTCCCGGTACGGGGCCCCTGACGGCGTCCCGGGGAACGCAGGAAGTACGCCGCTCCAACGAGAACCTCAACCGGAGCGGAGGAAGCGAGTCGTCCGTCCACGGGCTCCGCTCGCGCTCGCCCTCCTCCCCGTCGCCCTCCACGTCGTCCGGGCACCCCACGCCGCCCACCGTACGCCGCAGCGCCAACCACAGCCCAGGCAGCGACAACGACCAGACCCTTCCGGAGCTCCCGCCCCTTCTGGGGGGCCACGCCGGGCACACCCCGCCCCACCCAGCCAAGCGGGGCACGCTGCCCAAAGACCGCGCCCGCTCTCCAGACCGGAGGGCGCCGCTGGACGTGGACAGCACCCAGCACTGTGACTCGGCCGGCGAGGGCTCGGAGAGACGAACCAACGACTCGGAGTCTGGAGAAGAACTGAGCAGCAGCTCCACCGAACACCTGCAGGTAGGAGAGAGTGTGTGTGCGTGTGTACTGCGAATGTGTGTGTGTGTGTGTGTGTGTACTGCGAGTGTGTGTGTGTGTGTGTGTACTGCAAGTGTGTGTGTGTGTGTTTGTACCAACGCTGTGGTACAAAACTGTTTTGAAATTGTGTTGCTTTTCATTTCTGCTTGTCCCACCTAGTTTCCACTCTCTCAGTGCTAGCTTCCCTGTCCTAGTGTAACTGTGCAGTAGTTCACTTCCACCTCCCTGAGTCACCCTGCGCGTGGGGGTGGGGGTGGGGGCGGGGGGTCTGCTGCAGATGAAGGTATTGCTAGCTAGCTGGTTGGGCTGCAGATGGAGGTCTAGCTAGCTAGCTGGTAGAGCTGCAGATGAAGGGCTAGCTAGCTAGCTGGTAGGGCTGCAGATGAAGGTATTGCTAGCTAGCTGGTAGGGCTGCAGATGAAGGTCTTGCTAGCTAGCTGGTTGGGCTGCAGATGAAGGTATTGCTAGCTAGCTGGTTGGGCTGCAGATGGAGGTCTAGCTAGCTAGCTGGTAGAGCTGCAGATGAAGGGCTAGCTAGCTAGCTGGTAGGGCTGCAGATGAAGGTATTGCTAGCTAGCTGGTAGGGCTGCAGATGAAGGTATTGCTAGCTAGCTGGTAGGGCTGCAGATGTATTGCTAGCTAGCTGGTAGGGCTGCAGATGTATTGCTAGCTAGCTGGTAGGGCTGCAGATGTATTGCTAGCTAGCTGGTAGGGCTGCAGATGAGGTATTGCTAGCTAGCTGGTAGGGCTGCAGATGAGGTATTGCTAGCTAGCTGGTAGGGCTGCAGATGAAGGTATTGCTGGCTAGCTGGCTGGGCTGCAGATGAAGGTATCGCTAGCTAGCTGGTAGGGCTGCAGTGCAGATGAAGGTATTGCTAGCTAGCTGGTAGGGCTGCAGATGAAGGTCTTGCTAGCTAGCTGGTAGGGCTGCAGATGAAAGTATTGCTAGCTAGCTGGTAGGGCTGCAGTGCAGATGAAGGTATTGCTAGCTAGCTGGTAGGGCTGCAGTGCAGATGAAGGTATTGCTAGCTAGCTGGTAGGGCTGCAGATGAAGGTATTGCTAGCTAGCTGGTAGGGCTGCAGATGAAGGTATCGCTAGCTAGCTGGTAGGGCTGCAGTGCAGATGAGGTATTGCTAGCTAGCTGGTAGGGCTGCAGATGAAGGTCTTGCTAGCTAGCTGGTAGGGCTGCAGATGAAGGTATTGCTAGCTAGCTGGTAGGGCTGCAGATGAAGGTATTGCTAGCTAGCTGGTAGGGCTGCAGATGAAAGTATTGCTAGCTAGCTGGTAGGGCTGCAGTGCAGATGAAGGTATTGCTAGCTAGCTGGTAGGGCTGCAGTGCAGATGAAGGTATTGCTAGCTAGCTGGTAGGGCTGCAGATGAAGGTATTGCTAGCTAGCTGGTAGGGCTGCAGATGAAGGTATCGCTAGCTAGCTGGTAGGGCTGCAGTGCAGATGAAGGTATTGCTAGCTAGCTGGTAGGGCTGCAGATGAAGGTCTTGCTAGCTAGCTGGTAGGGCTGCAGATGAAGGTATTGCTAGCTAGCTGGTAGGGCTGCAGATGAAAGTCTTGCTAGCTAGCTGGTAGGGCTGCAGATGAAGGTATTGCTAGCTAGCTGGTAGGGCTGCAGTGCAGATGAATGTCTTGCTAGCTAGCTGGTAGGGCTGCAGATGAAAGTCTTGCTAGCTGGTAAAGTCTTTGTTCCTGCCTGGCCCAGCTGACTATTACCCATGTCTGCAGCTGCTGGGTACAAAAGGCCCTGTGATTGAATAGAATCTAGGTCACACAGGCTCTTTTCCCAAGTGTGGCGTGTGCGTGTGTGTGTGTGTGTGTGTGTGTGAGCAACAGAGTGTTTTTGTGTGAGCGAAGAAGAGTGGGAGTATCACAAAGGTGATGGCTGCGAGAACAAGCCTCTTTAAAACTGCTGAACTCTCAATCTCAGCTCCTGTTGTTCTATTCTGAATCTCATCTGAATCTCAGCTCCTGTTGTTTTCATCTGAATGTGAAGTTAGCTCTTCGTATGGAGAAGGCCTTTGAGGGAGTGTCTCCACTGAAGCTTTCATCGCTGGCTCTCGACAAGGTGTCCAACTTGTCAACCAGGGGACAGCTTATCAGCTGGAAAGGGAATCAAACCATAATGAGAACTTGAAGAGTTGCTCTTGAAACCAAAGTGGAGTTCCTTCCTGAGACTAATAGAGTACCTGGAGCTGCTTATGGAACCAGAACCCAAGGGTAAGGTCATAGTTGTCCAACCTGTTCTGTTGGTAGGCAGTTCTGACCTCAGCAAAGCTCTCCTGATAGGCTGTGGGGCAGCGATGAGAGATGACAGGATCCTGTAGATGAAGGAGAGTGGGTCCGTAAGGGGGTCAGATGGCTGAGCGGTTAGGGAATCGGGCTATTAATCAGAAGGTTGCCAGTTCGATCCCTGGCCGTTACAAACAACTGACGTTGTGTCCTTGGGCAAGACACTTGCCCTACTTGCCTCGGGGAGGAATGTCCCTGTACTTACTGTAAGTCGCTCTGGATAAGAGCGTCTGCTAAATGACTCAAATGTAAAATGTAAAATGTAAGGGTTGGGTATAGCTCAGCGGCAGAGCATTTGACTGTATATCAAGAGGTCGTAGGTTCAGATCCCCCGGAGGTCGCTTTGGATGAAACCATCTGCTATATATAAAATAGGGATAGTATGCTTGCTGTCCATCTCAACACTACCAAACACAGCCACCTCTGCAGAAGAACAGCTCTCTGGAGGCTCGTAAGTACCCAGCAGGGTGCAGCCATGTTGGCCTGAGTGAAACCGGCCCCAGTTTCACTACACTTTCACTGTTTGTTTTCCTTCTGGAACGACAGTGTGTGACAGTGTGTGACAGTGTGTGACACAGTGTGTGACAGTGTGTGACACAGTGTGTGACACAGTGTGTGACAGTGTGTGACACAGTGTATGACACTGTGTGACAGGCAGGATCAGGTGTCAGGACACTTCCTCTTTCTCCAGTCTCTACTGTACTATACTGTACTCTACTATACTGTACTCTATTGTACTGTACTCTACTCTACTCTACTCTTCTACTGTCTAGATAGAGGAATGAAAAGAGAGGCAGAGTGAAAGTGATTTGGGTAGGTTTCCTCCATATCACCTTGCCCTCAGCTCTTTCATGACTGGCTGACTGCTTGGCTGGCTGGCTGGCTGACTGGCTGGCTGGCTGAAGGGCGTTCTCCATCTTTGTTTATTCCCTCCCATGACAACAGGAGCAGCCTGCGACATGACAAGGTTATTAGCTGAGACTCCAATATCGCTTGTGTTGGTTGTCACCCAGGGCCACGTTATATTAGACGCTCGATCCATACAGCCAGCCCTCGCCCCCTCGCCCACTCCGTCTGAAGACGACCTCAAGGCCTCGCTGCGTCTGTAATTTGCTGCTCGGCTGCGTGTTATCGATGAGGCCTCCTCGCTGATGGTTCTCTTCATAACGGCCCTCTTGTTCTGCCGTGGCCCTTCCGAGGGACGCGGAGGGAGGGGACGCAGTGAAGTAGACAGGGACGTGGAGGGAGGGGACGCGGGGAAGTAGACAGGGACGCGGAGGGAGGGGACGCAGTGAAGTAGACGGGGACGCGGAGGGAGGGGACGCAGTGAAGTAGACAGGGACGCGGAGGGAGGGGACGCGGGGAAGTAGACCGAAACGTCAAGCTACGTGTCAACAGGACAACGTTGTGTCAGATGATCTCTGTCCTTAATGGGAGGTGTTTCAGGGTCTCTGCTGGTTAATCGCCCCCCCGGTCTGTAAGCTACGTAGGAGTTATTGAATCCAGCTCGCGTTTCGCACCACAAAGTGCCTTTTGGCATTTAAAATCGAGTCGGAACAGGGTTTTTTTTTCTTCCCTGCGCTGTGGTGCTGAATCCAATCAATTCGGAGGCGGTGCTGTGTCTGCATCTGCATGGTCAGCACATTGATTGTCCCAGGCATAGATTATCATTAGTTAGCGTTAGCCCCCTCCTCCCTGCCCACCGCGCTGCTGTCTATCCTCTTAAACATGCTCAGCCCTTAGTTAGCGACATGACGTTTGAACACGGTGAGTCAGCAGGAATCTACCTCAGCCTCTCTCTCACACACACACACACACACTGTCTCTCTCTCTCTCTCTCTCTCTCTTTGTCTCTCTCTCTCTTTGTCTCTCTGTCTATCTCTCCCCTCACCCCGTCTACCCTTCTTCCAACTTTTTATCTCTCTCTCTCTCTCTCTCTCTCTCTCTTCCTTTCTTTCTCTATTTTCCTCCACCTCCCTCTCCTGAGAGAAATTAGGGACATGTCTCCCCTTGTTTGATCTCTCATCCCTCTCTCCCTGCTGGTTGCAGTAATCCACCAATTAAACTGCTCCCTATAGGGCAGCTGTAGGAAACACTTCCTGGTTCTCTGCTATTGGCTACCTTAATCGTTCATTTTTTTTATTGCACTTACTGTACACACCCCATGCACACAGTCCTGGATTTTCCAACTGGGCCACACCTAGTTTCACAATAACACACAAGCTTACACACACACACACACACAAACTTACACACACACAAATGTGTGGAGTGTGATAACTGCAGGGGGGCTGACTGTATGTTAGCTGTGTAGTATTGGTGTGTGAGGTATGGAGTCAGGCCATTGGTTAACTGCCTGGTTGACTGTTAACGCTGGTGGTTAACTGGCTGGTTGACTGGCTGGTTTACTGGTTAACTGGCTGGGTTGACTGGCTGGCTGGCACCAAGCCCACCCACTCCTATAGAATTCCTTTTGGCTCTTGTGTAATGATTCAAAGGTCGGTACACCAACTTCTTTCACTCCTGTCTGTCTGTCTGTGTCTCTCTCCGTCTGTCTCCTCTCCGTCTCTCTCTCTGTCTCTCTCTCTCTCTCTCTCTCTCTGTCACTCTGTCTCTCTCTCTCTCTCTCTCTCTCTCTCTCTCTCTCTCTCTCTCGTCTCTCATCTCTCTCTCTCTCTCTGTCTCTCTGTCTCTCTCTCTCTCTCTCTCTCGCTCTTCACTCTGTCTCTGGCACTGTCTCTCTCTCTCTTTGTTACTCTCTCTCTCTCTCTCTGTTTTGATAAGTACTCCAGTCTTATCTGCCTGCCCGAGGCAGTTTGTGTTACTAGTCAAAATGAAAACTGAACGTTTATGTTCACACTGCAAGCCCGAGTGTTCCGTTCAGATGTACAGATAAGATCCGATTTGTTTGTCCGTTCGCGTTCGTCTTCATGTGTGGTCAGTATCAGATTCCCAGTGTAAAGCGCTCACAGCGCAGGACTGTTCCCGCCAGAACAGAATCGAACACATTTAGTGACGTAAAAGTCTCACAAACTCACCATGTGACTCCTCAGAACGAGGTCACGTTGCAAGTGACGTGTCTGATTTCAGACCACGTTATTCTCAACTCATTATGATCGATTCTTAACATTGTGCTTAAAAACCTAAGCACCACCTTACCAAGATGACATGATACCAGTCTACATGGACTTCCAGGCTTGGTTCAGAACCACTGGGCCTGTTAGACCTGGGTAAGGGATGGCAGAGCATACTGTGTGTTGATAGAGAACATGATAGATAATAAACGTTTTCGATGGTGCACTCTACTCCATCAGGTTTGGACCCCTCCTCCCTGCGTGTTTCCCTGGTAACCCCCCCACCCCACCACCACACATCTTCTTTGATTGGAGGCTTGATTCTCTGAGGGGCACAATGCCCACTCTTATGTGAAGCTTTTCTTAATCCCTTTGGGAGCTTGAATTAGATACGTGTGTGTGTTTGGTTAATATTGTATGTGGGGCACAGTGTGTGTGTGTGTGTTTGTGCTGGCGGGGGGGCACAGGGTGAGTGTTGTATGTGGGGCACAGTGTGTGTGTGTGTGTTTGTGCTGGCGGGGGGGGCACGGGGAGTGTGATGGGGCCCAGTGTGTGTGTGTGTGTGTGTGTGTGTGCTGGCGGGGGGGGCACAGGGTGAGTGTTGTATGTGGGGCACAGTGTGTGTGTGTGTGTGTGTGTGTGTGTGTGTGCTGGCGGGGGGGCACAGGGTGAGTGGGGCACAGTGGTGTGTGTGTGTGGTGCTGGCGGGGGGGCACAGTGTGTTGGGGGCACAGTGTGATGAGACGGGCTGTGATGAGCAGAGTGATATTGGCAGATTTGAGGACAGTTCCAGAAGAGTGTCTGTTGTGCCTAGGAGGATAGAGTGACACGGCAAGCTCTCTCTGTCTGTCTGTCTCTCTCTCTCTCTCTCTCTCTCTCTCTATCTCGTCTCTGTCTCTGTCTCTGTCTCTCTCTCTCTCTCTCTCTCTCTCTCTCTCTCTCTCTCTCTCTCTCTCTCTCTCTCTGTCTCTCTCTGTCTCTCTCTGTCTCTCTGTTTCTCTCTCTCTGTGTATCTCCCTCTCTGTCACTCTGTCTCTCTCTCTCTGCTTATGTAAGTGTGTTTGTCTGTGCACAGTGTGTGTGTGTGTGTGTGTGCGTGCCTGGCCGGAGGTCCCTAGCGCTGCAGTGCCTGGTGTTGCTCAGTAACAGTCTGAGTCAGAGAGGATAGAGAGTTTGTCGGAGTGTGTGTGTGAGTGTCTGCATCGCTGTCTCCATCACTGGATACGACTCAGCACAGCTACCAGGACACTATGTACCCAGACGAGAGCCAAACGGTAAGACCGATTTTTCACACACACAAGGATTTCCGTACGTGCACGCGCACACACACACCAGCACAACACCTCTCTCTCTCAACACCGGACACTCGAACATCTCCAAACCTTAGACAGTGCCAACTCCAGCACAGGAGGGGCATCAGCATTTTCTTTCAACAAGAACGTGTTAAATAATGTCTCCACTCTGCCCTTGTGTTACAAGGACATCTCGCAGCACACTGCTAACTTCAGTAACATCTCTGTGTCTGCAGCCAGCTGAACTGAACACATTTACATTTAGTCATTTAGCAGAAAGTACAGAGACATTCTCCCTGAGGCAAGTAGGGTGAAGTGCCTTGCCCAAGGACACAATATCATTTTGCACGGCCGGGAATCGAACCAATAACCTTCTGATTAATATCCCGACTCCCTAACCGCTCAGCCATCTGACCCATCTAACACGCTGCAGATCCCGCGGGGGCTCGTTCCTCTGATCTTAGATCCATATGCCAGCTGGCCATGGGCTCACGCCTCCATATGTAGAGCCATCATCTCTAATTGACCCACAGCAGGCTTCAAACTACGTTTGAGAGAGTACACTCACATGATATACTTTAGGTCTGTGGCATGTTACACAAGGCACGCACACACACACAGAAACACACACACACAGAAACACACAAGCACACAGCTGATGTTGTTGCTGGTGTTAAACCAGTTTGATTCACTGTCAAAGTAGGCACAGCAGAGTCTTATTGACCTCGTGTGACCCCTGTGTCATTATACAGATGTGACTGTGTTCAGGTTCACCTCATACAGGGTGCATGGTTACTGAAGGTGTGACTGTGTTCAGGTTCACCTCATACAGGGGTGCATGGTTACTGAAGGTGTGACTGTGTTCAGGGTCACCTCACACAGGGGTGCATGGTTACTGAAGGTGTGACTGTGTTCAGGTTCACCTCATACAGGGGTGCATGGTTACGGAAGGTGTGACTGTGTTAGGTTCACCTAATACAGGGGTGCATGGTTACGGAAGGTGTGACTGTGTTAAGGTTCACCTCATACAGGGGTCTATTACTGAAGGTGTGACTGTGTTCAGGTTCACCTCATACAGGGCGGCATGGTTACTGAAGGTGTGACTGTGTTCAGGTTCACCTCATACAGGGCGGCATGGTTACTGAAGAGTGGACAGTGTTCGGGGTCATGTTTGATCTTGAAAGAGACGATGATCGCATGCCCGCTGGCTTGTTGCTAAGAGGATGTGCTAAGCGCTTGCCATGCTACATTACATAAGCCGGGGCTACGTAACATTTGTTTGGACAGCTGGCTTGAGAGAATGGCTCGCGGTGTGTGTGTGTGTGTGTGTGTGTGTGTGTGTGTGTGTGTGTGTGTGTGTACTCTGAAGTGGCTAGAATATTCTGTGACAGTGCTTTGTGGTTTTAGGATTTGATAACAGCACTCTCAAGAGGAGGAGTAAAAAAAGGGCAATAGTAAAAAATAACAACTAATAATAATAATGAAAAATAATAATAAATGGAGAAACAAATGTCCTCTACTTTTACATGATATACGTTTGATCTTTTTTGTGTGGCATTTAGATGATGTCCCATTCCAAACTTTGCACGTAACATTGTGTAATCTTTCCATACGTCCTTACATAAGTGCTGCAAGCCAGTCTGCCCAAGCTGAACTAAAGCCCTTCCGAAGAGGAAGCTGTGTGGTTAAGGGTCTGTGGAGCGTGAGTGTGAGCTCTCGCACGGAGCCTCTGCACCACGGAATGGGATTTGTTTTGGGTTTTGGAACGGAGGGCTGTACTGTAGCTTTAGGGCCCCCCTGAGACGGTGCTTGTGTTTGGGTGTCCCTGCTCCCTGACTGTGGCCACCACCACTGGGTGTCACAGGGTCAGTCCTCTCAGTGCTCTGATTGGTTTAGGGTCAGGACCTATCCTTGAGCTCCTTAACCCCCTATGTTCCTGGACGATTCAATCCAAGATTAGATGAGTAGATTATTCTTGGAGACCTTCTCTCCTCATCCTTCCTCTTAATCAGTCTCCTCAGTGTCCTGGTTTTGTCAGACTTGCCTTCGTCATGCTTAATTTCAGCATGATGATTTAATACACTGTTCCTAGCAGAGATTATGGTTTCAAACCTGGTTTATTATGTCTGAGCAATGGGGTATCGACAACAAGCTGAATCTCTTAAGGTATACTGCAGCCCTGCAGCCTGTGTGTCCAGGGAGAGCCCAGGTATACTGCAGCCCTGCAGCCTGTCTGTCCAGGGAGAGCCCAGGTATACTGCAGCCCTGCAGCCTGTCTGTCCAGGGAGAGCCCAGGTATACTGCAGCCCTGCAGTCTGTCTGTCCAGGGAGAGCCCAGGTATACTGCAGCCCTGCAGCCTGTCTGTCCAGGGAGAGCCCAGGTATACTGCAGCCCTGCAGCCTGTCTGTCCAGGGAGGGCCCAGGTATACTGCAGCCCTGCATCCTGTCTGTCCAGGGAGAGCCCAGGTATACTGCAGCCCTGCAGCCTGTCTGTCCAGGGAGAGCCCAGGTATACTGCAGCCCTGCAGCCTGTGTGTCCAGGGAGAGCCCAGGTATACTGCAGCCCTGCAGCCTGTGTGTCCAGGGAGAGCCCAGGTATACTGCAGCCCTGCATCCTGTCTGTCCAGGGAGGGCCCAGGTATACTGCAGCCCTGCAGTCTGTCTGTCCAGGGAGAGCCCAGGTATACTGCAGCCCTGCAGTCTGTCTGTCCAGGGAGGGCCCAGGTATACTGCAGCCCTGCAGTCTGTCTGTCCAGGGAGAGCCCAGGTATACTGCAGCCTCTGTGTCCAGGGAGAGCCCAGGTATACTGCAGCCCTGCAGCCTGTCTGTCCAGGGAGAGCCCAGGTATACTGTAGCCCTGCAGCCTGTCTGTCCAGGGAGAGCCCAGTGATACTGCAGTCCTGCAGCCTGTCTGTCCAGGGAGAGCCCAGGTATACTGCACTCTGTCTGTCCAGGGAGAGCCCGGGTATACTGCAGCCCTGCATCCTGTCTGTCTGTCCAGGGAGGGCCCAGGTATACTGCAGCCTGTCTGTCCAGGGAGGGCCCGGGTATACTGCAGCCCTGCATCCTGTCTGTCTGTCCAGGGAGGGCCCAGGTATACTGCAGCCCTGCAGCTCCCCAGCCTGTCTGCGTGGGGGTGAAAAGCTGCTCTCCAGGGCATCACAAAGCAGCTTCCTGTTGACGTGGCTTGTGATTGGTCAAGCCAGGGGGCCGGACTCCCTGACCTCATCCGGTGTGTTAGAGAGTCATGATGTCATGATTTCAGATCATAATACTGTTACGAAGTGTGTGTGACTGTTGGAACTATGCAGTCCCTGTCCTCGATGTTCCGCCTGGCTACCTACTACGAGCTATTTGTCAGTTTGGTTTAACTGAATAAAATGTCGAATGTGATGTGAAGGAGGGTGAGGTGAGATGTTGCTAAGGTGCGATGTTGCTAAGGCCCTCAGGGCAGTGAAGGACTGCTCAGATCCTTTGTTTACCTGCCTCAGACACAGCAGGGGAAACACGTTTCTACAAGAACTTACCGGATAGCACATACGAACGTCCCGTGAAACGTTAACTCCGTGTTTGACTAACAGGTTCGATGTAAGAAGTTTCCGAGCCCTGCGCTCCCAGGAGACATGGGGGTTTTGGAGAGCTGATGATCAGGTGCATTCAGGACCAGAAATACAGGTTCAGCTCTCTCATACATGAATGACTGGAATCCTAAGACTGGATAGAAAAGCCTTTTCCTGTGACAGACTGATAATGAACAAAGCAAACGTTTCAAAGTTTCACGTCACCTTGGTGTTTTGTAAACTTGTTTCACTATAGACCCCTTTCGCCGTTGGTAAACTATGCTCACGTCTTGTAGTGTGCGCACGCATTCTGGGTGCAATAGAAATGGCGGAAGTAAGTTCATACCTGCGTTCGCTTAATCCTAAAGATCTTGAAAGTTGGTCCGTTCCAAACACCCTGGCATAATATCTGTCAGTGCTTGGTGGTTTATTGGTATTTTAATTGCCGTTCTCTAATATATATGTATTTATTTTCCTCTGCTAGTCCATCGTTTAGCAATGTCAGTAGTTACTTAGATAAAGAGGAGCTTGATGGAGGCTTTACGGACTCCAACACTACGGTAAGGTAACATGAACTACCACGTAACTGCATGGTCAGTATTTACCTTCATGTGATGCAGTGTGGTCACATGTTAGTTAGTGTAGGCTGGTCTTAATGGGAAGGTTTTCTGAGAATGCAAACTCAAATCTGTCAGCCTCCGTATTGCAGTTTTGCTTGCAGGACAGTGTGGTAATAAGAGTTCTGTGCCTAGTCATGCGTATCTCCTCCTCTCCAAGTGAAGGTCATTAGGAAGAGAGTGGAGGGAGGGAGGGAAGGGAGGGAGGGAGCTTAAAAAAAGAAAAGGGCCTAAAATAAGTAGACTACTTTCCTAGCCAAATGCCGGGTACAGTTTTAAAGGGCTGGTAGTCTGTGCCAAGACAGAATGGTTAAAGTGGAAGAGAGATGGGATTGTGTGTGTGTGTTCGTCCATGTACAGTCAGCCCAGGTGTCCAGAGCCAATCAGGGAAACACGATAGCAGGTGTCCTGGGTTTAACTCTGGTCAGCCTTCTGTCCTCTACCTGCCTCTGAAGTTAGAGGCTGGTGTCAGAGAGGGCTCTCTGCCTCTGAGTTAGAGGCTGGTATCAGAGAGGGCTCCCTGCCTCAGAGAATAGAGGCTGGTGTCAGAGAGGGCTACCTGCCTCTGAAGTTAGAGGCTGGTATCAGAGAGGGCTCCCTGCCTCTGACGTTAGAGGCTGGTATCAGAGAGGGCTCCCTGCCTCTGACGTTAGAGGCTGGTGTCAGAGAGAGCAGCCTCTGCTGTTGTGTTCTCCCAGCCCTGTCCCAGCCCACCCAGCCCTGTCCCAGCCCACCCAGTCCTGTCCCAGCCCACCCAGCCCTGTTCCAGCCCACCCAGCCCTGTCCCAGCCCACCCAGCCCTGTTCCAGCCCACCCAGCCCTGTCCCAGCCCTGTTCCATCCCACCCAGCCCTGTTCCAGCCCACCCAGCCCTGTCCCAGCCCACCCAGTCCTGTTCCAGCCCACCCAGCCCTGTTCCATCCCACCCAGCCCTGTTCCATCCCACCCAGCCCTGTTCCATCCCACCCAGTCCTGTTCCAGCCCACCCAGTCCTGTTCCAGCCCACCCAGCCCTGTCCCAGCCCACCCAGCCCTGTCCCAGCCCACCCAGCCCTGTCCCAGCCCTGCAGGAGACTGTAGGACACCCAGCCCTGTCCCAGCCCACCCAGCCCACCCAGCCCACCCAGCCCTGTCCCAGCCCACCCAGCCCTGTCCCAGCCCACCCAGCCCTGCCCCAGCCCTGCAGGAGACTGTAGGACACCCAGCCCTGTCCCAGCCCTGCAGGAGACTGTAGGACACCCAGCCCTGTCCCAGCCCTGCAGGAGACTGTAAGACACCCACCAGGGCTGATCATGCAGCTCCTTTGGTTCCTCCTATCGACTTCAACTGCAAATGGAGCTGGAAAAATCCATAAAATACAAACAACATCACTTTTAAAGTTATCTGCTCTTAATCTGTGTTCCTTTCAGGCCACACGTATAGTCACGTAAAGTTCATCATGTTCTCGAGGAACGGAAATCTTCGTTGCATCTGCGTGCATTTCCGTTGTCCTGACGGCGTTACTGAAAGGCGTAGCTGTGCACTCTCGCGGCACGTCTAAACAGATACCCCCCCACCTCGGTGTTGAAACCCTGGCAACCCTCCCGTCTCCCCTGCAGGTCAAACAGGTTGGAGGAGGGGAGGCGGAGGGGAGGAGGAGGGGAGGAGGAGGGGAGGCGGAAGGGAGGAGGAGGAGGGGAGGAGGAGGGGAGGCGGAGGGGAGGAGGAGGGGAGGAGGAGGAGGGGAGGAGGAGGGGAGGCGGAGGGAGGAGGAGGGGAGGAGGAGGGGAGGAGGAGGGGAGGAGGAGGAGGAGGGGAGGAGGGGAGGCGGAGGGGAGGAGGAGGGGAGGCGCAGGGAGGTGCAGGGGATGAGAGTGAGTTTGGCAGCGCTCTCCTAACTGTCCTGGAACTCTCTCTCCTCTCTGATTGGCTGGAGTGGTTCCAGAGCCTCCCTGGACTCCTGTCCTGTACAGCCAGTCCCAGACAAGACACTGTCCCAGAGACAGGACACTGTCCCAGAGACAGGGACACTGGCACTGCAGTCACTGTCTGGAGGAATGTCAGGAGGCATCTAGATATCACTGAGAGAATCAGCTATGCCAGCCGACAGCTCCTGCTCGATTAGATTTAGTTCTCCGCTCTCTTTCTCTCTCGCTCTCTCTCGCTCTCTCGCTCTCTCTCTCTCTCTCTCTTCTCTCTCTCTTCATTCTCTCTCTTTCATCTCTCTTCTCATTCTCTCTCTCTGTCATTCTCTCTATCTCTCCTCCCTCCCTGTACTCGATCTCTCGTCTCACTTACATTAGTAGTCGTCTCGTCCCTGTCCACAGCAGATAGACGGGCCAGCCTAAACACTCTGGCCTTTCCACCAGCGGACAAGGACAAAGACGAGAGTGTTTGTGAAAGCTCCACTGTATTGTTACTCCTTCTCTTCAAGAACGGTTTGTCTTATTGGAGAGTCATCCTCCTTCCTAACTTACTAGCTGGGAAGAACCAGTTCAAGATTAGGCCAAAGTTATTATGGTCGGAGATGTCTCGAATGAGTCTTAAATGGCTCTGTTAAGTCGGCACTGTAAGCGAAGGCGTGCCTCGTACAGAATATCAGTTTTACGAGGCCTTGACATGCCTCTGGCTGAGAGCAGAGCCTTCCAGCCTCTCGCTGCGCCTCATACCTCTCTCTTCTCCTCCTCTCCTCGTCCTCCCCTCCTCCAGTCCAGTCCTGACTCTCGTAAAGAGCTCAGGAAGTTCTGCCCTGGCTTGTGCACACCGGGAGAAGCACACGTGTCTTCTGTGTGGAGACAGGGGAGGGATCATCTCGTCCTTACCCTCCCTTCCTTCTGCATTCCTGCATGAGAGAGGGACAGGTCGAGACACGACGCTCCTCTCCTCACCGAGAGAAGAGGAGTCTAGGGGGAAGGCTCCCTCTCATGGAGAGAGAGAGAGAGAGCAGGGGAGCAGAGGGAGGCAGAGTGAGGCAGAGAGTGAGGCAGGAGTGAGCAGGATTGCGAGAGCGAGGCAGAGTGAGGCAGAGAGTGAGGCAGAGTGAGGAGGTGAGGCAGAGATGCGACAGAGAGCGAGCGAGAGTGAGGCAGAGAGTGAGGCAGAGTGAGGCAGAGAGTGAGGCAGAGGGTGAGGCAGAGGGTGAGGCAGAGGGTGAGGCAGAGAGTGAGGCAGAGAGTGAGGCAGAGAGTGAGGCAGAGAGTGAGACAGAGAGTCAGGGAAAGAAATACAGAGAGCCAGTCAGCAAGAGACAGACAGACATAGCGAGAGAAAGAGACTGCTACAGAGACTGACATAGTCCACTAAAGAAAGACATAGTGTATGTAAGATATGATAAAGAAGCGTCAGATAGAGAGATAGAGAGACCAGCGTCAGATAGAGAGATACAGAGCCCAGCGTCAGATGAGACCAACAGAGAGACCCAGCAGCAGCTCCCTGCTGTGTGAAGTGGAGCAGGCCAGACAGAGGCTCTGTCCCTGGCCTGGTTCCTCTGTGTGCTGCTCTCTCTCTCTCTCTCTCTCTCTCCTCTCTCTCCCTCCCTCCCTCTCTCTCTCTCTCTCTCTCTCTCTCTCTCTCTCTCTCTCTATCCTTCTCTCTTCTCTCCCTCTCCTCTCTCTCTCGGTCTCTCTGTCTCTCTCTCTCTCTCTCTCTCTCTCTCGGTCTCTCTGTCTCTCTCTCTCTCTCTCTCTCTCTCTCGGTCTCTCTGTCTCTCTCTCCCTCTCTGTCTCTCTCCTCTCTGTGCTGCTCTAAAATAGAGCCAGTGTGAGGGATGATCAATGATCCTCTCAGCGCCCAGGGACGGGCGGCCGGCTAGCCCACACCAGCCTGTGTGAGAGAGCTGATGAACCAGCAGACAAGGCCTCATTTACATCCCCAAAGAAGTCGGCTTGAACTAGTTTGTGTTTCTTTCCTTTCCTTCTTTCTTTCCATGTTTCCTTTCTCCTTCCTTCCTTCCTCAGTTCTTTTCTTTCTTTCTAAAGACATGTCGTCAAAGACTCTTCATCCAATTTACGGGTCCGGAAAATTGGACGATCCTATCGCCATAGCTACGAGTTTCTATCTTCTAGAAAGGAGAGGTGGCTCAGCATATCTCAAGGTTTGCCTTCACGCCTTAAAGATCAGATCTTACCCAGTCTATGTTATTAGTGGTCAGTGGGTAAGATCTGTCTGTTATTTTTATTACTTCTCTAATTCCCCTCAAACTGTGAAGACTAAGGATGGACTTGATCTGGCTTATTTACTGTACAACACCTGTTTTATGACTTCTACAAGCAGTGTCACAAAGTGATCCCCTCAACTTGTTTAAACTGACTACGGTCCTCTCTAGGACCAGCCCGTCGTTGGCCTCACACGTCGGTGTGTGGAAATGCGGTACGCCTGTGACTTCATCCGACTGACATTAAAAGCGCCTTTCACGTCCAGGCTGTGTGTTTGGCTGTGTTTTGGCTGTGTTTTGGCCGTGTTTAGGCCGTGTTTAGGCCGTGTTTAGGCCGTGTTTTGGCTGTGTTTGGCTGTGTTTTGGCCGTGTTTTGGCCGTGTTTAGGCGTGTTTAGGCCGTGTTTAGGCCGTGTTTTGGCTGTGTTTTGGCTGTGTTTGGCTGTGTTTTGGCTGTGTTTTGGCTGTGTTTTGGCTGTGTTTTGGCTGTGTTTTGGCTGTGTTTTGGCTGTGTTGTGGCTGTGTTTTGGCTGTGTTTTGGCTGTGTTTTGGCTGTGTTTTGGCTGTGTTGTAGCTGTGTTTTGGCTGTGTTTTCCATGTGTGTCAGGAACAAGCCTGCGTAGTGTCACGCCTGGCTCAGTGACTCACTCTGCCCGCCCCACGTTCCCCTCGTCGCTGACCTGGGTAATGACCCGTGTGAGGGCTCTTTGTTGTGTCTGGACTGTGGATCCATGATGGCCCAGTTAACTAACTAACGCACGGACGTTTGCACTCTGGCATAGTTTGCTAGCCTGGTTCTACCTTTGCTAGTTGTGGGGTGGCTGGGGGGGGGTGGATGTGTATTTTCAACATGGAGGTCATGGATTTGCCGTCAGTCATCATCAAACACTGTGGAGAGTTTCACCTCATCAAATGCACTCTGGGTGTTGCGCTCGATGTGAAAGGGTACACACAGACACAACAACACATTGGTCATTGTACCCGCGTGTGTGGGAGTTGAGACGTATCGTTGTGAGGTCTGTAAGGGCTCTGTGTTAGCCTGTCTGTGTTAGCCTGTCTGTGTTAGCCTGTCTGTGTTAGCCTGTCCGTGTTAGCCTGTCCGTGTTAGCCTGTCCGTGTTAGCCTGTCCGTGTTAGCCTGTCTGTGTTAGCCTGTCTGTGTTAGCCTGTCTGTGTTAGCCTGTCGTGTTAGCCTGTCTGTGTTAGCCTGTCTGTGTTAGCCTGTCTGTGTTAGCCTGTCTGTGTTAGCCTGTCTGTGTTAGCCTGTCTGTGTTAGCCTGTCTGTGTTAGCCTGTCTGTGTTAGCCTGTCTGTGTTAGCCTGTCCGCACCACTCTGTTACTCAGAGGGCAATAAACGTCATTTAGCGGGCGGCTTTCATCTGATGACACTGGGAGTGGCAGGCAGATGGCAGAGTCCCTTCACACACACACACACACACACACACAGACACACACACACACACAGACACACACAGACACACAGCAGAGTCCCTTCACCCCCACACACACACACACACACACACAGACACACACACACACACACACCACAGATACACAGCAGAGTCCCTTCACCCCACACACACACACAGACACACAGACACACACAGACACACAGCAGAGTCCCTTCACCCCACACACACACACACACCACACAGACACACAGGACACGGCTGGCCTTGTGGCTGTGTACGCTCGTGAGCTGAATGGTGATCTGTGACCCAGGCCAGGGGCTGGTCAGTGCTCTCAGAGCTGGTGTGGGATGGTCAGGAAGGAGGAGTGTGAGAGTGTGTCTTCTCTGGTGCTGGCCCCAGATGCTCTGGGGAGTCTGTGTGTGTGTGTGTGTCTGTACACACACTCACACTCACATAGACACCCATGAGCATGGACACTAACACATGTACTGGGGACCGTCACCTTGCTGGACATCACTGCCTCTCGTCGCCAGGGATGGAGGCAGGTTCAGGGACAGAACCAGAGGCAAGGTCAGGGTCAGGACCAGAGGCAGGGTCAGGAACAGAGGCGCAGGGTCAGAGGCAGGGTCAGGGTCAGGGTCAGGACCAAAGGCAAGGTCAGGGTCAGGACCAGAGGCAGGGTCAGGAACAGAGGCGCAGGGTCAGAGGCAGGGTCAGGGTCAGGGTCAGGACCAAAGGCAAGGTCAGGGTCAGTAACAGAGGCAGGGTCAGAACCACACCAAGAGCTGAGGAGAAAATTGGGTTTCTTATGCTGCAAAGGCTTTCATACAGAGAGCACTCTATTTAATGTGGCTGGGGTGTTATAAACAGAGAGATTAGAGCAGCCAAGCCCAGCGGGGCCAGAGGATGTGACGGGGTGTCGGATCAACAACCTTCCACAGCTTCTTCATCTGGGAGATCTCTGTATCAGTGTCTCTCTCAGATCTCTCCATCTCAATCTCTGGGCTTTACGGCACCAAGCTGGAGGATTAAGATAAGAGAGCTCTGAGCTCACGGTGTACTGCGATGACTCGGCTTGTCTCTAAAGGCATGTCCACAATATATATGTCTCTTTTTTCCCCCCTCTTGTTCGCTATATCCTTTTCTCCTTGTCTCTCTATCCATCTCTCTGTGGTTCTATCGGAACCCTCTCTCTTTCTCTCTCCCCCCCTCTCTCTCTCTCTTACATCATCCTGTCCTCCCTCTCTCTCTGTCGCTGTCCTCGGTAGCCCCTGTGCTCTCGGCCACCAGCCAACCACAGCGCAGGAGAATTAGCGTAGTTAGGGAGAGCCAATCAAGCCCTCCTAGATTCTAAGCCTGGATTACCCATAAGGCCCTTCAGCAGTATGACTGCTGCCGTACCGCATGGCTCTTTTCAAACTTCAACATCACTACAGTTTGACCCTGCGGTCACTGAGGGGGCTGTTACCGAGGGTCTGTTATCAAGGGGACTGTTACCGAGGGGACTGTTACCAAGGCTGTTACTGTCAGGAGAGGTTGTTCTGTGGGGGTCTTTGTGGCTTGTAGCTTGGTTTCATCATGCAGGATAGAGGCAACACACACACACACACACACACACACTCACAGTCGATTCAGTGTCTGGGCACAGCTGCTGCAGCTGCCGCTTATTGATCTCTGTGTGTGTGTGTGTGTGTGTGTGTGTGTGTGTGTGTGGTGTGTGTGTGTGTGTGTGTGTGTGTGTGTGTGTGTGTGTGTGTGTGTGTGTGTGTGTGTGTGTATAAAAGAGACTTTAGTGTGGACGATATGAAGGCCTGCCACAGTGCAGTGTGAACACAGCCCAGCCATCTCCCTGTCTGTCTGTCCAGACTCTGGTGGACCATGTCCCTGTCTGACTGTCCAGACTCTAGGGTGGACCATGTCCCTGTCTGACTGTCCAGACTCTGGTGGACCATGTCCCTGTCTCACTGTCCAGACTGTGGTGGACCATGTGCCTGTCTCACTGTCCAGACTCTGGTGGACCATGTCCCTGTCTGACTGTCCAGACTCTAGGGTGGACCATGTCCCTGTCTGACTGTCCAGACTCTGGTGGACCATGTCCCTGTCTGACTGTCCAGACTGTGGTGGACCATGTCCCTGTCTGACCGTCCAGACTCTGGTGGACCATGTCCCTGTCTGACTGTCCAGACTGGTGGACCATGTCCCTGTCTGACTGTCCAGACTCTGGTGGACCATGTCCCTGTCTGACCGTCCAGACTCTGGTGGACCATGTCCCTGTCTCACTGTCCAGACTGTGGTGGACCATGTCCCTGTCTGTCTGTCCAGACTCTGGTGGACCATCTCCCTGTCTCACTGTCCAGACTCTGGTGGGCCATGTCCCTGTCTGACTGTCCAGACTCTGGTGGACCATGTCCCTCTCTCTGACTGTCCAGACTCTGGTGGACCATGTCCCTGTCTCACTGTCCAGACTGTGGTGGACCATGTCCCTGTCTGACCGTCCAGACTCTGGTGGACCATGTCCCTGTCTGACCGTCCAGACTCTGGTGGACCATGTCCCTGTCTCACTGTCCAGACTGTGGTGGACCATGTCCCTGTCTGTCTGTCCAGACTCTGGTGGACCATCTCCCTGTCTCACTGTCCAGACTCTGGTGGGCCATGTCCCTGTCTGACTGTCCAGACTCTGGTGGACCATGTCCCTCTCTCTGACTGTCCAGACTCTGGTGGACCATGTCCCTGTCTGAGTGTCCAGACTCTGGTGGACCATGTCCCTGTCTCACTGTCCAGACTCTGGTGGGCCATGTCCCTGTCTGACTGTCCAGACTCTGGTGGACCATGTCCCTGTCTGACTGTCCAGACTCTAGGGTGGACCATGTCCCTGTCTGACTGTCCAGACTCTGGTGGACCATGTCCCTGTCTCACTGTCCAGACTCTGGTGGACCATGTCCCTGTCTGACTGTCCAGACTCTGGTGGACCCTGTCTGACTGTCCAGACTCTGGTGGACCATGTCCCTGTCTGACTGTCCAGACTCTGGTGGACCATGTCCCTGTCTGACCGTCCAGACTCTAGGGTGGACCATGTCCCTGTCTGACTGTCCAGACTCTGGTGGACCATGTCCCTGTCTGACTGTCCAGACTCTGGTGGACCATGTCCCTGTCTGACTGTCCAGACTCTGGTGGGCCATGTCCCTGTCTGAATGTCCAGACTCTGGTGGACCATGTCCCTGTCTGACTGTCCAGACTCTGGTGGACAGACTCTGGTGGACCATGTCCCTGTCTGACTGTCCAGACTCTGGTGGACCATGTCCCTGTCTCACTGTCCAGACTCTGGTGGACCATGTCGTCACCCTCACTAGGCTGTCTCTTAAGCAGTCATTCCTTTTACTCTGACAAAAACAAGCTGAACTTTGTGGCCTTTGTAGATAATCCATTAACCTCCTGGAGCTCTCTGCTTCGCTCTGGGCTCTGGGGCTGGGCTTAACTAAATCAAAGTCCCCTCCAAATTATTAGTTTTCTCTCTCTTCTTCTGTCTCTTCTTCTGTCTCTCTCCCTTCATATAAACCCTTCCTTCCGAGGGGACTGTTGCGTAACAGAGTCAAGGAGCGCTGCATGTGAACCACAGGTCAGCCCTGCCTGCTCTCTGGAGTGTGGAGCTTGTCACACACCAGACAGTATTGCTCCATTCTTCCTCCTTCTTGTGCGTGTGTGTGAATCTGTGTGAGATAACTATGAGGTCTGTGTTCTGCATGTTGTGTTCTGTATTGAGTGTTCCATGTGTGGAGTGTTCTGTGTTCTATGGTATGTGGTAGAGCAGGTTGTAACAGGGGGATGTTTTTGTGACAGAAACTCTCCTCTCTCTCTCTCTCTCTCTTTCTCTCTCTCTCTCTCTGTCTCTCTGTCTGTCTGTCCACATAATTCAAGAGACTGGTCACAGTAGATATGAACCTAGTAGTGTCTAGATTCTAGACTCTAGAACTTGTCACTTCCCCTGTTCCCCTGCTGTCATTCAGACAGTTGTAGAGGAGCCAGAGTGGTTAGGATCAGGAGGTCACCTGATCTCTTACTGACTGTCAGTCCTAGATGACTCGACCGGACTGTGTGACTCTACAAAGGGTACTTGGCAAACTGAGGTTTTTCCACTGGAAGCCAAACCCCCAACTGCCACTTGTGAGGTGAATGATGACTGGGTTGGTTAGTGTGGTTAGTGTGTGTGTGGTAAGTGTGTGTGTGGTTAGTGTGTGTGTGTAGGGAGAGTCCTGTGTGACGCTGTTGGTGTCTGATTGGCGTTCGTTTGGTGGTTCAGTGTGTCGTTGGAGAGTGTGGTGAGTGTGTGGAGGGGTAGGAGTCTGTTAACCATCACAGTGTCAACGGTCCAGTGACTAGCGGGACTTCCAGACTAGTTGCCCTGGGCTCAGCTAGATGTTCTGGGCTCAACTACCTGTCCTGGGCTCAGCTAGTTTCTCTGTGCTCAACTACCTGTCCTGGGCTCAGCTAGTTGCTCTGTGCTCGGTTAGCTGCCCTGGTCTCAGCTAGTTTCTCTGTGCTCGGCTAGTTTCTCTGTCCTCAACTAACTGCCCTGGGCTCAGCTAGTTTCTCTGTGCTCGGCTAGCTGCCCTGGGCTTAGCTAGTTGCTCTGTGCTCAACTAGCTGCCCTGGGCTCAGCTAGTTTCTCTGTGCTCAACTAGCTGCCCTGGGCTCAGCTAGTTTCTCTGTGCTCGGCTAGCTGCCCTGGGTTCGGCTGTTTCCTGTGATCCCGGCTGTGTCTGTGATGCCTCCGTGTTCCTCCATCAGCCTGACGGGAGGAACAGCCCCCTGGCACAGCCACACAGGAAGCATCCAGTGTTTGAAGCTGAAGGGCTCTTCAGTAGATGGGGGGCCGGGGAGGGGGCGGGGGGGGGGAAGGGGGAGGGGGGGTTCAGAGTGTGTTCAGCTGTCGTCCTCCTCCTGCCTCTGTTCCCGAGGACAGGATGAGATAGAAAGACTCAATCAGAATAATAAAGGATGTGAGAAGTGATGAATGATGCATGTTTGTCGGTGCTAAAAGGATCATGTTTTGGCTAATGATGATGGCTCTGTTTTGAGCTTTCCAGTGAAGGATGTTTGAGTGTACACCTACCTGCTGGGTAGCTCTCCATGACAAGGGTTGGGAACTCCTGTCCTAGATGTTTCCTGTGATCCACAGAGGAACTTGCCTCTTCCCTGTCCCACCTTGGTCCTGGAGAGATGCCCTCTCTGTGGGGGTTGGTCTCCAGCCCTGGTCCTGGAGAGATGCCCTCTCTGTGGGCGTTGGTCTCCAGCCCTGGTCCTGGAGAGATGCCCTCTTTGTGGGGGTTGGTCTCCAGCCCTGGTCCTGGAGAGATGCCCTCTCTGTGGGGGTTGGTCTCCAGCCCTGGTCCTGGAGAGATGCCCTCTCTGTGGGGGTTGGTCTCCAGCCCTGGTCCTGGAGAGATGCCCTCTCTGTGGGGGTTGGTCTCCAGCCCCTGTCCAGGAGAGATGCCCTCTCTGTGGGTGGGGGTTGGTCTCCAGCCCTGGTCCAGCACACGAGGTCCTGGGAATTAACTGCTTGATCTGCTCTATTAGGTTAGGCACAACTAGGGTTGGAGTGAAAACAACTTCCAGTTGTGTGTGTGTACGTGTCTGTGTGGTTTGTGCCTGTGTGTGTGTGTATGTGTCTCTGTGTGTGTGTCTGTGTGGTTTGTGTGTTTCTACTCCAGGCGTGTGTGTGTTTCTACTCCAGGCGTGTGTGTGTGTTTCTACTGCAGGCGTGTGTGTGTGTGTTTCTACTCCAGGCGTGTGTGTGTGTGTTTCTACTCCAGGCGTGTGTGTGTGTGTTTCTACTGCAGGCGTGTGTGTGTGTGTTTCTACTCCAGGCGTGTGTGTGTGTGTTTCTACTCCAGGCGTGTGTGTGTTTCTACTGCAGGCGTGTGTGTTTCTACTCCAGGCGTGTGTGTGTGTGTTTCTACTCCAGGCGTGTGTGTGTGTGTTTCTACTCCAGGCGTGTGTGTGTGTGTGTTTCTACTGCAGGCGTGTGTGTGTGTGTGTTTCTACTCCAGGCGTGTGTGTGTGTGTGTTTCTACTGCAGGCGTGTGTGTGTGTGTGTTTCTACTCCAGGCGTGTGTGTGTTTCTACTCCAGGCGTGTGTGTGTGTTTCTACTGCAGGCGTGTGTGTGTGTGTTTCTACTCCAGGCGTGTGTGTTTCTACTCCAGGCGTGTGTGTGTGTTTCTACTCCAGGCGTGTGTGTGTGCGTTTCTACTCCAGGCGTGTGTGTGTGTGTTTCTACTCCAGGCGTGTGTGTGTTTCTACTCCAGGCGTGTGTGTTTCTACTCCAGGCGTGTGTGTGCGTTTCTACTCCAGGCGTGTGTGTGTGTGTTTCTACTCCAGGCGTGTGTGTGTGTGTTTCTACTCCAGGCGTGTGTGTGTGTGTTTCTACTCCAGGCGTGTGTGTGTTTCTACTCCAGGCGTGTGTGTGTGTGTTTCTACTCCAGGCGTGTGTGTGTTTCTACTCCAGGCGTGTGTGTGTGTGTTTCTACTCCAGGCGTGTGTGTTTCTACTCCAGGCGTGTGTGTGTTTCTACTCCAGGCGTGTGTGTGTGTGTTTCTACTCCAGGCTTGTGTGTGTTTCTACTCCAGGCTTGTGTGTGTTTCTACTCCAGGCGTGTGTGTGTGTGTTTCTACTCCAGGCGTGTGTGTGTGTGTTTCTACTCCAGGCGTGTGTGTGTGTGTTTCTACTCCAGGCGTGTGTGTGTTTGTACTCCAGGCATGTGTGTCCACAGTTCCCCTGCTCTCTTTATGATGTCTCAGAGCCTCATAAAGGCAGCCACAGGTCAAGGTACAAACCACATATCAGGGTTTCACTTCCTGTTTGGCCCTGCTGACTACTTCCTCCCTTTCCCCTTCTCTTCTTCTGCTTTCCACGCGTCATTCTTGAAGTCGATCTGGGAGGATGTAGCTGGAGTTACAAGGATGCCTGTCAGCTTGTCTACCATGGCGCTTCACACTAGTACTGTGTGGATGAGATGGTGGTTGTTGAATACTAGTACAGTCATGATGTTGCTGTTGATGTGTCCTGTACCAATAAACCTATTTTTCTCTTCCTCTCTGTTTCATTCTCTCTTTTCTGTCTCTGTCCTATTCTTTCTGTCTCTCGCTCTCTCTTTCTCTCTCTCTCTCTCTCTCTCTCTCTCTCTCTCTCTCTCTCTCTCCCTCTCTTTACCCACCCTTCCTTCTTTCTCTCCCTGTCCACCCACTCCTCCTCTCCTCCCTGACTCTCCCTCCCCCCTCTCCCAGACGGTGTCTCTGTCAGGTCATGGCAGGCCGGACTCCCCAGTCTACACCAACCTGCAGGAGCTGAAGATCTCCCAGTCCTCCCAGCCCCCGGCTCCCTCCAGCTCCCCGCTCCACATGCTGGGGGACTGGGAGACGCACAAGGACGTGTCCGGGCGCCACTTCTACTACAACCGCAGTTCCCAGGAGCGCACCTGGAAGCCCCCCCGGGCCAGGGAGGCCGGCTCGGGGAGCTGCGTCAGGGCCTCCCGCCACAGCTCTGGAGACGCAGAGGTACGCAGGGCGCACGGCACGCAGCAACACACACATGTAGCCACACGCATGCCGCACACACACACGCAGCACACACACGCAGCACACGCACGCAGCAACACTCACACACAAGCAGCACACACGCATGCCGCACACACACACACGCAGCACACACACACTCACACACAAGCAGCACACACGCAGCAACACACATGCACGCAGCAACACACACACATGCACGCAGCAACAGACACACGCACGCAGCAACACACATGCACGCATGCCGCACACACGCACGCACGCAGCCACACACACGCAGCACACACATACGCAGCAGAACACACACGCAGCACACACGCATGCCGCACGCAGCCACACAGACGCACGCATGCACACAGTCATACCGAAACACTGCATTCATTTTGAAACTGGTAACCACGCACACACACTAGAGCATAGACACACTCATTCAGACACACACACTCGAGCACACGTTTTCACACTTGATTGCATACCTACACACTAACACACACAAACAGTTACTAACACACACACAGTTATTTCCACACACACTAACACAGTAGAATGAACTACCTTAGTCTGCTGACGGGGAGAATCAGTGCAGCTCTCTGTTCAGTCTGCTGCCCCACACTGCCCCCTGCTGGCCCCTGCTGCCCTCACACCCACACCTCAGTCTGTCGCTGCTTCCTGGAGGATTCAGTCCAATCAGCCGCTCGTTACTCATATGGCTCTCTGTCCCCTTATTGGCTGTTGGTTGACTGTAGTGGGCGGAGTTATAAATGTGGCAATCTAAGCTTTTTGGTGGTTGGTTTCTTCTGTTCTTCTGGAGCCTGTTTTGATTGGTCCTTTCTATCTCTCTATCGCCCCTCTCTCTCTCTCTCTCCCTCCCTCTCTCTCTCTCCCTCTCTCTCTCTCTCTCTCTCTCTCTCTCTCCCTCTCTCCCCCCCCTCTCTCTCTCCTTGTTTCAAATCTCAGACCTCGTCGCCTTTATCTCTCTCCCCCTCCTTCCTGCCCCTCCTCTCGCTCACCATTGGTCGCTTCCAGCCTCTGTCGTTGGAGGACACGTGCCCCAGCTTGTACTCTAGCCAATCAGACAGCCAGTGTGGCTCCCCGCCCCGTGGTTGGTCAGAAGAGCTGGACAAGTACGGGCACACGCTGTATGTCAGCGACTTTACTAACGAGAAGGTACCAGGGCTCTCTCTGACTTCCTGTCTGTCTGACTTCCTGTCTGTCTGACTTCCTGTCTGTTGATCTTCCTGTCTGTCTGACTTCCTGTGTGTCTGACTTCCTGTCTGTTGATCTTCCTGTGGGTCTGTCTGTCTGTCCGTCTGTCTGTCTGTCTGTCTGTCTGTCTGTCTGTCTGTCTGCCTCTCCTGGGTCTGAGTGTCCTGGGTGGTACTAGTTTGCAGACAGTGATCTCCTCCCCTCACCCTTGATTCTTGATGGACTGTCAGCACACACCGTGACTGGTTCAGGAGTTTGAAGGTTTTTAACTCAGTGATTCAGGTTTGTGTCTAATATGTGTTTCTGTGTGCGTGTGCACTTGCGTGTGTGTGTGTGTGTCTCCAGTGGATAAAGCACGTGGATGAGCAGGGTCGTCCGTACTACTACAGTGCAGATGGATCCAGGTCTGAATGGGAGCTGCCTAAGGTGAGACACAGAAACACACCTGCAGAAACACCCCTTCAGAAACACACCTGCAGACACACCCCTTCAGAAACACACCTGCAGAAACACACCTGCAGAAACACCCCTGCAGAAACACCCCTGCAGAAACACCCCTGCAGAAACACCCCTGCAGAAACACCCCTGCAGAAACACCCCTGCAGAAACACACCTGCAGAAACACACCTGCAGAAACACACCTGCAGAAACACACCTGCAGAAACACACCTGCAGAAACACCCCTGCAGAAACACCCCTGCAGAAACACCCCTGCAGAAACACCCCTGCAGAAACACACCTGTAGAAACACCCCTGCAGGAACACACCTGTAGAAACACACCTGCAGAAACACACCTGCAGAAACGCACCCGCAGAAACACCCCTGCAGAAACACCCCTGCAGAAACACTCCTGCAGAACACCCCTAACCTCATCCTCTTCACCCTCCCTCAGTATAAGCACTCCCCCCCCCAGCCTGGAGGGGAGGGGCCTAAGAGTCGCAGTCTGGACAGGAAGCAGGTGGATCCCATCGTGCTGACCAAGTGGAGACACAGCACCTACAACCTGGACAACAACGACAAGGTGAGGACACACACACACCAGCCTCCCTCACACACACACACACACCACCCTCACTCACACACACACACCACCCTCCCTCACACACACCACCCTCCCTCACACACACCACCCTCCCTCACACACACACCACCCTCCCTCACACACACACCACCCTATCTCACACACAAACACACACACCACCCTCACACACACACCACCCTCACACACACACACACACACCACCCTCCCTCACACACACACACCACCGCCTCACACACACACACACACACACACACACACACCACCCTCCCTCACACACACACACACACACCACACACACCACACACACACACCACCCTCCCTCCACACACACACCTACCCTCACACACACCACCCTCCCTCACACCACACACACCACCCTCCCTCACACACACACACACACACACACACACCACCCCTCCCTCACACACACACACCACCCTCACACACAGCACCTACAACCTGGACAAAAACGCCACGGAGGACACACACCAATTGAAACAGGTGATGCCCACCAGCACCGTGAGGTGATGGACGGTGTGTGAACGAGAGGGCTCATGACAGACTGACACGTTCTGTTCCAGCGACACATCAAAGGCAGGCGTGTCCGTGCTGGCTCTGCCCGCCCCCACCCCTACAAGCATCAAGTCAGTCACACCCCCCTCACACCCCCCTCCTCCTCTTGCCAATCATCTTGCATGGTAACAATCGTCACGGGAGGCAGAATCACCTCCCTCAGATCAGACCCCTTCCCGCAGGGTACTCCCCTCAGCTCAGGCTGTGCTGTACACGCCACAACATAATCACATAATCAATAATCACCTTGAGCTTGATCGTGATCATACTGGGCCTATCAATAATCACCTTGAGCTTGATCGTGATCATACTGGGCCTGGTACTGACGAGATGCTGCTGTGACATGCACCTCATGACACGGTGATGTCATCACTAATCGACGGAGCTATGATGTCCAATCACACGGGGGGGGGGAGCGGCTGCCTGTTTCTTGGTCTAATAAATCACACAGGATCATCTGATGAGATCCAGAGAAATCGGCTAATTTCTTCCTGTGCCTTTTAATCAGTTGTGCATAAACTGTAACATTATCATCATTATCCCTCTGTGTGTGTGTGTTTGCCTGTATATGTGCGTGTGTGCATGTACGTGTGTGTGTGTGTGTGTGTGTGTGTGTGTACGTGTGTGTGCCTGTGTATGTACGTGTGTGTGTGTGTGTGTGTGTTTGCCTGTGCATGTGTGTGTGTGTATGTACGTGTGCCTGTGTACGTGTGTGTGTTTGCCTGTGTACGTGTGTGTGTGTGTGTGTTTGCCTGTGCATGTGTGTGTGTGTATGTACGTGTGTGTGTGTACGTGTGTGTGTGTGTGTGTGTGTGTGTGTGTGTGTGTGTGCGTGTGTGTGTGTGTGTTTGCCTGTGTACGTGTGTGTGTGTGTGTGTGTGTGTACGTGTGTGTGTGTGTACGTGTGTGTGTGTGTGTGGTGTGTGTGTGTGTGTGTGTGTGTGTGTACGTGTGTGTGTGTTGTGTGTGTGTGTGTGTGTGTGTGTGTGTACGTGTGTGTGTGTGTGTGTGTGCGTGTGTGTGTTGTGTGTGTGTGTTGTGTGTGTGTGTGTGTGTGTGTGTGTGTGTGTGTGTGTGTTGTGTGTGTGTGTGTGTGTGTGTGTGTGTGTGTTTCCTCACCAGGACGCTCCTCTGAAGCCTGGCTCTCCTGGCTCTCCTGACTCTGACTCCTCCTGCCCCTCGTCCCCCAATGCCCCAGGCTCCGTTAGTACCCCCCCTCTTCCTCCCCTCCTCCCTCTCTCCTGCTGCTAGCCTCATGTGGGACATCCCACTGCTCTCTTTCTGCTTTCTCTAAATCCCCTCCTCTCTTTCTCTTTCTACCATCTTTCTCCTTCCCATCTCCCTCTCCCGCCCATCTCCCTATCATACTCATCTCTCTTCCCCTTCATGATGATCTATCTCATGTGGGCCCAGCTGTTTCCCAGTGAGCAGAAGAGACAACCCCCCTCTCACCCCCCCAGTCTGAACCCCCCTCTCACCCCCCAGTCTGAACCCCCATCTCACCCCCCAGTCTGCCGGTGGTCTCTCCTCTCCGTCCTGCTCTCTGGGAATCCCTCTCTCCTGTCTGCCTGCCTTCACCAGCATTCACCACTAGGGGGCGCCAGCTCTGCAGCTCTGCTGGTGAAACCGCAGATGGTGTTTGTGGGTGTAGGTGCTGCTTCAGGACCTTCTGACTGAACACATTCTGTCTGGTGTCTGTGGGTCGTCTAGTTTCAGCTCATCAATGCTGAAGCATTCTGTCTGTATGGGATCATCTGTTCTTCTCCTCCAATGCTCACTCTGGTTATACTGCCAGCCTGGGTTATACTGTGTTGCTGTTGTGCTTGTGTCACTGTGGTGAGGTCCTCTGCAAAGTGCTGACAGGTGTGTGTGTGTGTGTGTGTGTGTGTGCAGCCATCAGAGAAGTGTGGGGTTCTGAACGTCACCAAGATCACGGAGCACGGCAAGAAAGTCCGGTGAGTTCCTCTCGAACCAGAAGCAGTTGAACCCAGCATGTAACCACATGGTGCATGTAACCACATGGTGCATGTAACCACATGGTGCATGTAACCACATGGTGCATGTAACCACATGGTGCATGTAACCACATGGTGCAGTGGGCCTGACGTGTGTCTGTGCGTGTGTTTACAGGAAGAACTGGACATCCTCCTGGACCGTTCTCCAAGGATCCACGCTGCTATTCACCAAAAACCAGGGAGGCGGGACTAGCTGGGTGAGTGACATCACTTTGACATGTTGTTAAGGGCCAACTCAGTGGTTTCACTCACTGCTATCCTGTTGCACAGATATGTTGTTTAACATTATATTCACCAGTCTTCACTCTTCTTCTCTCCTCCAGTTCGGGGGTGGTCAGTCCAAGCCCGAGTTTACAGTGGATGTGAGGGGAGGGGTGGTGGAGTGGGCCTCTAAGGACAGGTCCAGCAAGAAGCATGTTCTGGAGGTGAGATCACAGCCCTCCCACCCAGGAGACTCCTGGTCCTCCATCTGGGGGAACGTGTGTGTGTATACGTGTGTGTGTGTGTGTGTGTGTGTGTGTGTGTGTGTGTGTATGTACGTGTGTGTTTTTCCTCTTCCTGCTCTCTTGTTGTTCAGTCAAACATTATTTTTTAACTGAGTCACCTCTCCGTGTGTGTGTGCGTGTGTGTGTTTGTGTGTGTGTGTGTCTCTCTGTGTGTGTGTGTGTCTCTCTGTGTGTGTGTCTCTCTGTGTGTGTGTGTGTGTCTCTGTGTATGTGTGTGTGTGTGTGTGTGTCTCTCTGTGTGTGTGTCTCTCTGTGTGTGTGTGTGTGTGTGTGTGTCTCTCTCTCTGTGTGTGTGTGTGTGTGTGTCTGTGTGTGTGTGTGTGTGCGCAGGTCAAGACCCGTCAGGGCACAGAGCTGCTAATCCAGTCTGACAACGACATCATCGTCAGTGACTGGTACCGAGCCCTGCTGGACACCATCAGTACCCACGTAGGTCCACACACACACACACTCTCTCTCACACACACACACAGTCAGTGACTGGTACCGAGCCCTGCTGGACACCATCAGTACCCACGTAGGTCCACACACACACACACTCTCTCTCACACACACACACAGTCAGTGACTGGTACCGAGCCCTGCTGGACACCATCAGTACCCACGTAGGTCCACACACACTCTGTCTCTCACACACACACACACACACACACACTCTGTCTCACACACACACACAGTCAGTGACTGGTACCGAGCCCTGCTGGACACCATCAGTACCCACGTAGGTCCACACACACAAACACTCTCTCTCACACACACAAACAGGGGTGCTTCCAAAAGTTCCTATCTCACCATTATGACTTGCCATTATTCTCCTTCCTATTTCATTATGACTGATTTTGTGCTACCTGATTCCTTGTGTGTGTGTGGTATGTGGTGTGGTGTGTGTGTGTGTGTGTGTGTGTGTGTGTGTGTGCGCGCAGGCCTGGGAGTCAGACGAGGCCATAGATGAGGACATGCCCGAGTCTCCCGGCGCTGAGAAACAAGATCGAGAGAAGGACCACCGGGACTCCAAGAAGAACCGAGGTTAGAGAACCACCTGGTCCCTGACAGGGTTAGAGAACCACCTGCTCCCTGACAGGGTTAGAGAACCACCTGGTTCCTGACAGGGTTAGAGAACCACCTGCTCCCTGACAGGGTTAGAGAACCACCTGCTTCCCTGACAGGGTTAGAGAACCACCTGCTTCCCTGACAGGGTTAGAGAACCACCTGGTCCCTGACAGGGTTAGAGAACCACCTGCTTCCCTGACAGGGTTAGAGAACCACCTGGTCCCTGACAGGGTTAGAGAACCACCTGGTCCCTGACAGGGTTAGAGAACCACCTGGTCCCTGACAGGGTTAGAGAACCACCTGCTCACTGACAGGGTTAGAGAACCACCTGCTCCCTGACAGGGTTAGAGAACCATGTGGTCACTGACAGGGTTAGAGAACCACCTGCTCACTGACAGGGTTAGAGAACCACCTGGTTCCTGACAGGGTTAGAGAACCACCTGGTTCCTGACAGGGTTAGAGAACCACCTGGTTCCTGACAGGGTTAGAGAACCACCTGCTCCCTGACAGGGTTAGAGAACCACCTGGTCCCTGACAGGGTTAGAGAACCACCTGCTTCCCTGACAGGGTTAGAGAACCACCTGGTCTCCCTGACAGGGTTAGAGAACCACCTGCTTCCCTGACAGGGTTAGAGAACCATGTGCTCCCTGACAGGGTTAGAGAACCACCTGGTCCCTCTGACAGGGTTAGAGAACCACCTGGTCTCTCTGACAGGGTTAGAGAACCACCTGCTTCCCTGACAGGGTTAGAGAACCACCTGGTTTCTGACAGGGTTAGAGAACCACCTGGTTCCTGACAGGGTTAGAGAACCACCTGGTCCCCCCTGACAGGGTTAGAGAACCACCTGGTCCCCCCTGACAGGGTTAGAGAACCACCTGGTCCCTGACAGGGTTAGAGAACTACCTGGTTTCTGAGAGGGTTAGAGAACCACCTGGTTCCTGAAAGGGTTAGAGACCCTTGTGGTTCCAGACCCTTCTCCAGCTCTAACCCTGCCCTCCCCCCCCCCTCCCTCTACAGCCATGAAGACCTCCACCAGCATGGACACCTCCGACAACAAGAAGACCAAACACAAGCTGAAGAAGTTCCTCACTCGTAGACCCACCCTGCAGTCCGTCAGGGACAAGGGCTACATCAAGGGTAGGACACCATCTGCTCTGCACCACCTCTACACCACCTCTACACACATGTACACCACCTCTACACACCTCTACACACATGTACACCACCTCTACACACATGTACACATCTACACCATCTACCACCTCTACACACATGTACACCACCTCTACACACATGTACACCACCTCTACACACATGTACACCACCTCTACACACATGTACACCACCTCTACACACATGTACACACCTACACACCTCTACACACCTCTACCACTGTACACCACCTACACACCTCTACACCACCTCTACACACATGTACACCACCTCTACACACATGTACACCACCTCTACACACATGTACACCACCTCTACACACATGTACACCACCTCTACACACATGTACACCACCTCTACACACATGTACACCACCTCTACACACATGTACACCACCTCTACACACATGTACACCACCTCTACACACATTACACCACCTCTACACACATGTACACCACCTCTACACACATGTACACCACCTCTACACACATGTACACCACCTCTACACACATGTACACCACCTCTACACACATGTACACCACCTCTACACACATGTACACCACCTCTACACACATCTACACCACTTCTGGAAATGGATGTTATCAGATCTGTTCATTAGATCTGTTTTGTGCTTTTGTATAGTATTTGAGTCTGTGCCTATTTGGTAAATGTTGCTCATGCAAATGGAGGTGTTGAGTACCTTGGACTGCAGTGTGATGACTGTGTGTGTGTGTGTGTGTCTCAGACCAGGTGTTTGGATGCAGCCTGAGCTGTCTCTGCCAGAGGGAGAGTGTTCCTGTGCCAAGTTTCGTCAAGATGTGTATCGACCACGTGGAGAATAGCAGTAAGCAGGCAACTCAACACTCAGAACAATGAATGTGACTGTCTGTCTCTTTCTGTCTGTGTGTGTGTGCGCTAAAGCTGTGCTCAGGTCTGAGTGTGTGTGTCTGTGTGTGCTGATGCTGTGCTTGTCCTGTGCTCAGGTCTGAGTGTGTGTGTCTGTGTGTGCTGATGTCTGTGCTTGTCCTGTCTCAGGTCTAAGTGTGTGTGTGTGTGTGTGTGTGTGTGTGTGTGCTGATGCTGTGCTTGTCCTGTGCTCAGGTCTTAGTGTGGACGGTCTGTACAGGGTCAGTGGGAACCTGGCGGTCATCCAGAAACTCCGCTTCGCTGTCAACCACGGTCTGTCAACCACTCTGTTTGAGCTCTGACATATTTATCTGTTCAAAGTATTGAAAGTAACTAACAGCTCTTCTCTGTGTGTATCTCTGTGTGTGTGTGTGTGTGTGTGTATCTCTGTGTGTGTGTGTATATCTGTGTGGGTATCTCTGTGTGTGTGTGTGGTGTGTATCTCTGTGTGTGTGTGTGTGTGTGTGTGTGTGTGTGTGGTGTGTGTTGTGTGTGTGTGTGTGTGTATATCTGTGTGGGTATCTCTGTGTGTGTGTGTGTGTGTGTGTATCTCTGTGTGTGTGTGTATATCTGTGTGGGTATCTCTGTGTGTGTGTGTGTGTGTGTATCTCTGTGTGTGTGTGTGTATCTGTGTGTGTGCTCAGATGAGAGGGTGACTCTGGAGGACAGTAAGTGGGAGGACATCCACGTGACCACGGGAGCTCTGAAGATGTTCTTCAGAGAGCTTCCTGAGCCTCTCTTCACCTACGCCCTCTTCCACGACTTTGTCAACGCCATTAGTACGTATCTCCTCCTCCTCTCCTCACCTCCTCCTCACCGCCTGCTCACCTCCTCATCTCCTCCTCTCCTCCTCATCCTCTCCTCCTCACCGCCTGCTCACCTCCTCATCTCCTCCTCTCCTCCTCATCCCCTCCTCCTCACCGCCTGCTCACCTCCTCATCTCCTCCTCTCCTCCTCACCTCCTCCTCTCCTCACCTCCTCTCCTCCTCCCTCATCCTCTCCTCACCCTCCTCCTCTCCTCACCTCCTCACTCCTCCTCCCTCACCTCCCCTCTCCCCACCCTCCTCACCTCCCTCACCCCTCACCTCCTCACCTCCTCACCTCCTCATTGCTCACCCTAGCTTTCACTGTCAGCATGGAGGCAGAAGGACTTCATGTCGTGCAGTTTGTTCCCGTTTGTTAAATGTAACTCTTGGACGGCAGTGTCATGTGTTTGTGTGTGTGTGTTGTGTGTTTGTGTTTGTGTGCCAAAACAAGCACCAGTTAGTTATTCATGAAAGTTTTCCAATATCGTATTCCAATTTTGGCAGCCATGTTTTAGTGATTGACACCACTTAACTATGTGGGTCTCTAGTGTGTCTGTGTCTGTGTTTGTGTGCCTGTGTGTGTGTGCTGGGAGCCTGTGTGTGTGTGCTGGGAGCCTGTGTGTGGTGTGTGTGCTGGGAGCCTGTGTGTGTGTGCTGGGAGCCTGTGTGTGTGTGCTGGGAGCCTGTGTGTGTGTGCTGGGAGCCTGTGTGTGTGTGTGTGGTGTGTGTGCTGTGTGTGTGTGTGGGAGCCTGTGTGTGTCTGTGTTTGTGTGCCTGTGTGTGTGTGCTGGGAGCCTGTGTGTGTGTGCTGGGAGCCTGTGTGTGTGTGTGGTGTGTGTGCTGGGAGCCTGTGTGTGTGTGCTGGGAGCTGTGTGTGTGTGCTGGGAGCCCTGTGTGTGTGTGTGTGTGTGTGTGTGTGCTGGGAGCCTGTGTGTGTGTGTGTGTGTGTGTGTGGTGCTGGGAGCTGTGTTGTGTGTGTGTGTGTGTGTGTGTGTGCTGGGAGCCTGTGTTGTGTGTCTCTAAACGCGGCTCGTCCTCCTGCTGTTACAGAGATGTGTGACTACAAGCAGCGCGTCCAGACCATCAAGGACCTGGTGAGACAGCTGCCCAGGCCCAACCAGGACACCATGCAGGTCCTCTTCAAACACCTCCGCAAGTACGTCTGAGCAGGGCTGTGTGTGTGTGTGTGTGTGTGTTCCATACAGCAGTTTGTAGTTCCTAGCATCAGCAGATGACTCTGTAGTTCTGTGTCACTCTAGTTCATAGATCATTCTAGACTCTTTAAAAAGACGTGTTCTACCTAGAACCTTCTGTAACGACATAAGTCCAGACTGACCCCTATCCTTTTCCTGTCTGACCCCCCCCCTTTAAACCCCGCCCCTTCCTGCGTGTCTCCAGGGTGGTCGACCACGGCGAGGTGAACCGCATGACCACCCAGAGCGTGGCCATCGTGTTCGGGCCCACCCTCCTGCGGCCCGAGGTCGAGACCTGGAACATGGCGGTCCACATGGTGTACCAGAACCAGATCGTGGAGCTCATCTTGCTGGAGTACGAGGGCATCTTCGGCAGGTAGAGAGCCCCCAGGCGAGGCCCTCGACCTGGGGTGAAGACTGCAGGTAAGAGCCCCCAGGCGGAGGCCCTCGCCTGGGGTGAGATGCAGGTAGAGAGCCCCCAGGCGGAGGCCCTCGGCAGGTAGAGAGCCCCCAGCGAGGCCCTCGCGTAGAGAGCCCCCAGGCGGAGGCCCTCGACCTGGGGTTGAAGACCGGACCTCGGGCCCTCCTCTCAGAACCCTAGCCAGCACCAAGGATGGGTGCTCCAGGAGCAGAACCAGGACCGCTCCTCTCAAGGCCCAGGGTGACCCGCTCCACACCTGCCCTGCAGTCAGCCCCTCCTGCTGCCTCCCCTCAGGACCACGCCTGCCCTCTTGTGATCAGTATAGACAGACTTGTCCACACCGAGCCAGGTCTGGAGACACCTGGCTCTTCACATCACACTGGTGGTCCTCCCTCCCCCTCCCTCCTTCCTCCCCTCGCTCTCCCCCCCCTTCCTCCTTCCCTCCCTCCATCCTCCCTGTCCCTCCCCTTCGCTCTCCCCCCTCTCTCTCCCTCCCTCCCTGCATCCTCACCTGGATCTCTCAAACCCCGCTACTCTCCTGTCTCTCTACACTGGATATCCAAGGCCGTTCCCTGTGGCGGCTGCTCCCCCTGGCCTAGCCTAGCGTGGGAGGCTAACGCTAACACGATGGAGGCCTAGCCTAACAAGGGAGGCTAACGCTAACACGATGGACGGCTAGCCTAGCGAGGGAGGCTAACGCTAACAATATGGAGGCCTAGCCTAGCGAGGGAGGCTAACGCTAACAAGATGGAGGCCTGGCCTAGCGAGGGAGGCTAACGCTAACAAGATGGAGGCCTGCCTAGCAGGGAGCTAACGCTACAGATGGAGGCCTGGCATGGCTGGACCTTTAGAACTGGGGTTGTGACAGTGCAAAGAGGCCTAGCTGGCTCTTCTGAAAGAGGGGTCAGCGATGGGGGCGGAGGTCTATGCTGGCTGTATCAAGTCCTCTATTCTGTGTATTTGCTTGTATTTAAAGACGGCTTCTGCTTGTTCTGTCTGTGTGCTGGAAAGAAGCTGTGTTTTCCATGGGTGACCAACCTGATGACCTTTTGTGCTTTGTTTCCTCAGAGCAACTGTATCATTCATCCCTCTCTCTCTCTTAAACTCTATTAACTCTCTTCTCTCTGTCTCTCTCTCTCTCTGTCCCTCTCTCTCTCTCTCTCTCTGTGTCCCTCTCTCTCTCTCTCTGTCCCTCTCTCTCTCTCTCTGTCCCTCTCTCTCTCTAACAGTCCCCATTTCTCTCCAATTCAGATTCCAGCTTGACACCTTTTTAGAGGCAATAAATCATCTCTCGATTTCAGTCGAATATCAACTTGAGAAACTGGCTGTGTACTGTATATCCTTGGCTGTGTAGGGGGAATTGTAAATATTAAAATGTGTCAATATAAGCAAGTTTTTGGAGAGAAAGAAAAAAAAACGAAAACCCTTTTTATGGATAAATATGGAGTGTTTATGCCTGGGCTTGTCTGACTGGAGGTGAGCTGTGTGGCTGTCTGAGGGTGTATGTATGGTCCTGTCTGCCTTCATGAGTGTTCGAAACATGGGAACAATCACTAATGTATTAAGAATCTATATAACATATACAATGATTGTGTATGAGAAGTATGGAATGTGTCGTTTGGGTGGGTTTACCTGTACGGGGGTAAGTTTCACATTTCAAACGTTTTGAATCCAAACTAACTGCTGTATGTCATGACTTCATGTCTGATGGAAATAAAGGCTCTTTGTTGAGAACCTGTCAGATGTCATCCTCGACCTTTTTTGTCTTTTTAAATCTAACCATTTGTATTATCTGTGTCATTCTCTAGCTGTTATAAAGGCTATCTTCACGGTTTTCTGCCACCTAGAGGCGCGCACAACTGTTCGCGTTGGCGTTTTTTTTTACCATGCGCAATTTCACTCGCCAAATGGCGGGGCATCAGACACAATGTTATTACACTGTTATTACACACTGTTATTACACACTGTTATGACACTGATTACACTGTTATTACACTGTGATTACAATGTTGCTACAATGTTTACACTGTGATTACAATGTTGCTACACTGTTTACACTGATTACAATGTTGCTACACTGTGATTACAATGTTGCTACACTGTTATGACACTTATTACACTGATTACACTGTTATTACACTGTTATTACACTGTTGCTACACTGATTACAATGTTGCTACACTTATTACACTGTTATTCAGGGCTCTAAATTAACTTTTTGGCTTACCAGTAGATGAAAAAATTACCAGTTTTACTTGTCCCGGACAATCGGACAAGCCTTAATGTTGATCACTGCAAAGTCACTTTCGACATATTAATGTCAGGGATGCAAGCACATGTATGGTTAAAAAGAGAGAGGTAATTAAAGCCCTCGCCCCGCGGCAAATATCCATATACTTACATTGCCACAAACCCCCTAACATCCCTGGCCCACACATATAGGCACATAGATTAAAATGACATTCTGAAGATCTGTTTGCATCCTTGCATGTTAATGTATAGACTGCAGCGTTATTACACTGTTTTACTTTACACTGTTATTACACTGTCGTGCGGTATCCACCATGGACTGCAGTGTGTCCATTCTAACAGCAGGGGGCAGAGGTGACCCTCAGGTGACTAGAACGACTCTTGTAAATCATGTGCTTTCATGTAAGTAACACCAAAGAAATAGTTTCCAATTACAACTAACCGCTATTTTCACACCTTCAAGACCATTTGTATCTCATGAATCAAAGCCTGTTGATGTTGTGTTAGTACTTCCGATGTTAAACAGAAAACTCTAAACCATCTCACTCTTTTCATGTTCTTTATTATGGTGGAGGGTCATAAAAAATGGAGCAAAACAGAAATAAAAATGGTACAAAAAAACAGTGGGTCTAACAGGGATGTAAAAAAATGTAACATTTGACGTAACAGTACAATATAACAAGTTGGCACATAACAGAAAAAGGGCATGACGATCTAAATTGGCTTTGAAATGGGTGAGAGGGGGGAGGGGGGGTCGAGGTCGCATCTTTATAACAAGGTCGATCCTTCATCACAACAGCAAGGATTCATGCTTTTAAATCACATTTTCAGTAGCTTCATTAACAATGTGAGGACAAGCCAAACCTTATGATGGATGCAACACGAGCACTTTCTGTTTCTTCTTTTCGGTTGTCTTTTGCTTCAACAGAACTTATGCTTTACATAATACTTTTATGTTTAAAAAAACAAAACAAAAAATAACATGTCCCAGAGCTTCTCTATCTTGTTCTGGATTAGTTTGTTTTCAAATCAGTTTTCATACTAAAATATATTATTGTATCAATTCAAACTACAGTATTGTACACTACAATGTGTAATAAATAACCATAAAGAAAAATATAAAAATAAGACACATAAATATAAAAAAGTCCTCTAAAAACTAAACAGATACGCTTTATCAATGAAAAGGAGTTCTAATACTGCCATTGCTGAAAACATACACAGGACACACATAAAAAAACAACTTACCAAACTGATAAAACTATCTTGTAACACTGTTAGGTAAAATCAACTGAAATACTTCATAAAACCGCCACCAAATTCACTAACGTTTGTTTCCTGAAGTGCGGGTTAGCTTGTCACCTTTATCATCACCACAAGTGCACTCAAATAACAAACTGCTGACTATTCCAACGCAGGAAAAGCAAGTCTTCAATCCAAGTTTGTCTTGGAACCACCACACACCGAAACGCATCAGACACTTTGTCCCCCATTCACCTGTTCTCAGGGTGGAGAGGAACAGGGCAAGTAAACAAACTTCAGTCAATACGGGGCCTTGCACAGAGGAAAGGACTGGCTACGACGGTGAATTGGAAAGAAAAACACGTCAATGGCACTTACAGCTCACAGGTCGTTGCATAAGGCAGGAGGCTTCGAGGTGGGGTGGGGAGGTAGGGGTGGCGGGAGGGGGGCGTGAGGTACTACCCCAAACACAGGGTTCTACACAGACCCAACAAAGGAAAACCCTAAGGAACCGTGCTCGGGTCTGTAAGGCTCCGTTAGGATTTCTTTTTTTAGTCTGAAGGAACCAATTAGAGCTCTGAAAAGATCCTTCTAGAGCTAAAAAAGGGTTCTATTTTCTTCAAACAAAGTTCTTCGATTGGTTAAGAAGGGTTCTCTAAGTCCCCCTCCCTCCCTCCCTCCCGTTGTCGTTCCATAACACTGATCCTTGATCAAGAACAAAGTTGATCAAATGAAAAAGCACGTTGTCCAATAAACACCAGGGATGAACACGACTCCCATCGCGAGTCAAATTCAGAACATCATCCACATCCTACGCACATTTCTGTGGTATAAAATAAAAAAGATCACATTTTCTGTAATGGATTTACAACTGACGTGGATTTGGAACATTCCCTGCCATATACTTCATGTGTACGATACGCTAATGATTAAAACTCCGTCTTTCCTACCCGCCATCCTATCGAATCCTCTCCTATCTACACTAGGGAGTGTCTACGGGCGCAGTAACAGTGGCTACGGGGACTCGAGGAGAAAGCGACGGTTAGAATGCTGGCTGGCTTAAGAGGTTGTGTCCCCAACGTCTTTTTACCTGATAGGACAAGTTTGGTTATGGCGTCTGAAGCCACACACCCTCTCCCCTCCTCCTACCCCACGAGAATACTTCATTTATCTTCTTTAAGGCTGACAAAGAAAACCGAAAGGATGAGAAAACAAATGCTAGGCTAGCACATGCTAACATAAGATAACGTAGCTAAGGTGAACACCGTAATACTGAAAGGGTAGGTAACACAGAGGGATTGTTGTATCCGTAGGTAAACCAGGAATACTGTAGTGCAGAGGGTGGTTTTGTTCGTAAAACTCAATAAAATACTGATTTAGCAAACGTCATTGGCAATAGAAAGGTATAGAAATCTCATCTGTACAGGTTAAAACAGTTAAAACATGGAGCGACAAAATTAGTAACACTGACTGAAGAAAAGAAAAATGACCAGGGATTTCTCTTGTTTTTTTCTTCATCTTCCTTTTGAAATCTTCGATATAAACAGTTTTCTAACACTGATATTCTTTACACAAGAAAAAAAAATCATGTATTTTTTTCTAGTTCAGGCACACCTGGGTTTGTACACAGTAGTGGACCGAGACTCAGCGAGCATGGCTGATATTTTTCTTTTTGACACGAGGTGTTTGTCTTGTCTTATTTCCACACTACGGACTTCCGTTTTGTAACAATACTTCAAACGAACTGTCCTCTTCCTTCATTCAGAGCTCGCTTTTACTTCTTCTGAGGTCATGGGAGCGATCTCCAATCCCTCTTTCACGCTGTCGTCCACGCGGTCTTCTTTGTAGTCGGTTTCCATAGCGTCCTCGGTTGCTACAGTTTCCTCCTCTTCCTCCTTCCTCTCAGACTCTTGACCTAATGGTGCCCCCTCATCTGTTGCCATAGGGTCCTCGGTTGCTATGGTTTCCTTCTCTTCCGTGAGCTCCTCCTCGGTTGCCATAGCGTTCTCGGTTGCTATGGTTTCCTTCTCTTCCGTGACCCCCTCATCTGTAGCCATAGCGTCCTCGGTTGCTATGGTTTCTTTCTCTTCCGTGAGCTCCTCCTCTGTTGCCATAGCGTTCTCGGTTGCTATGGTTTCCTTCTCTTTCGTGACCCCCTCATCTGTAGCCATAGCGTCCTCAGTTGCTATGGTTACCTTCTCTGTGACCCCCTCATCTGTAGCCATAGCGTCCTCGGTTGCTATGGTTTCCTTCTCCGTGACCCCCTCATCTGTAGCCATAGTGTCCTCGGTTGCTATGGTTTCCTTCTCTTCCGTGACCCCCTCATCTGTAGCCATTGTGTCCTCGGTTGCTATGGTTTCCTTCTCTTCTGTGACCCCCCTCATCTGTTGCCACAGCGTCCTCGGTTGCTATGGTTTCCTTCTTTTCTGTGACCCCCTCATCGGTTGCCACAGCGTCCTCGGTTGCTATGGTTTCCTTCTCCTCCGTGACCCCCTCATCTGTTGCCACAGCGTCCTCGGTTGCTATGGTTTCCTTCTCTTCCGTGACCCCCCTCATCTGTTGCCACAGCGTCCTCGGTTGCTATGGTTTCCTTCTCTTCCGTGACCCCCTCATCTGTTGCCACAGCGTCCTCGGTTGCTATGGTTTCCTTCTCTTCCGTGACCCCCGCATCTGTTGCCACAGCGTCCTCGGTTGCTATGGTTTCCTTCTCTTCCGTGACCCCCTCATCTGTTTCCACAGCGACCTCGGTTGCTATGGTTTCCTTCTCCTCCATGACCCCCTCATCTGTTGCCATAGCGTCCTCGGTTGCTATGGTTTCCTTCTCTTCCGAGACCCCCCTCATCTGTTGCCACAGCGTCTTCGGTTGCTATGGTTTCCTTCTCTTCCGTGACACCCCTCATCTGTTGCCATAGCGTCCTCGGTTTCCATGGTTTCCTCCTCATCGTTCTCCTCGTCACCCAGCTGGACCTCCACCACCTCGTCTTCAAACACCACATCATCTCTCCCCTCCTCCTCCTCCGCTTCTCCCTCCTCCTCATCCTCACCTCTCCTATCACCCCCCTCTTCCTCTTCATCTCTCCTCTCCTCCTCCTCTTCTCCCCCCCTCACCTTTCTCTCCCTCCACCCTCTCCTCTCCCTCCACCTCTCTCCCGACCGCCTCGTCCTCAAACTCCCCCTCGTAGATCTCACACTCCCCGTCGTCTCCCACCTGCACCACCCTGATGTCATCCACACTCACGGCCTCCATCCCATCATCCTCCTCTTCCTCCTCCTCCTCCTCTTCCTCCTCCTCACTCTCCCTCTCGTCAGAGTCCAGCTGGGAGGGAGGGGAGGTGGCCCTGCTGTCTGACTGCTCCCCCAGGGGGTAGGGGACTGTCAGCGCCCCCCTGCCCCCCGGCCTGGAGGCCGTCTCGGCCCCCTGGACCCCCGGTTCGGCCCCCGGGCCCGTCCTTCTTGCAGTAGGAGTAGCGGTGGTTCATGTGCTGGGAGTATGAGCCGGAGTGGGAGAAGCGCTTGCCACACTTGTCGCACTGGTAGGGTTTCTCCCCAGAGTGGAGGCGGGTGTGTTCTATCAGGTGGTGCTTGTGTTTGAAGGCCTTCCTGCAGATGCCACATTCATGAGGACGCATTCCTGCAATGAGAGAGGGGGGAGGGAGGGGGGAGGGGAGGGGGGAGGGAGGGAGGGAGGAAGGGAGGGTCAGTATTTCAGTCTTTGGCTTCAAGTTAGATTCATATTTCAGCTGAAAACTTTAGTTTTGGAAAGCAGTTTTTTTTGTATTAACTTATAGATGGTCTTCATGTCTCATGAAAGCATTTGCGACCCTACCGAACCTAACCTAAACAAAAACAACCCAACGACAGCTCGACACGTCGGCCATCTTGTAAGCGGCCCGTCTCCTGGCAGTACCTGTGTGCTCGTATTTGTGCCTCAGCAGCGAGCTGCTCTTCTGGAAGATCTTGTCACACAGGTCACAGAAGTACATGCCGCTCTCCAGACGTCTGAGCTTCCTCTGAGGGGGGGGGGAGTCGGAGTCTGTCTGCTCCTCCTGGAGGGCCGCGCCCTCGGAGCCGCTGTCCTGCTTCTTCTCTGTCTGCACACACACACACACACACACACCACACACATACACACATGCAGACACACACACACACACATGCAGACACACACACACGCGCACACATACACGCACACACACACACACATACACACAGACGAACACATACACAGACACGCACACACACACACACCACACACACACGCACACACAGACACCACACACACACATACACACGACACACACACACATACATGCACACACACATACACCACACACACGCACACAGATCACACACACACCACATGCACACACAGACGCACACACACACAACACACACACACACACACACACACACACACACACCCACACACACACCCCACACACACACTCACACAACGCACACATACACACACACACAACACACCACACACACATACACACACACCCACTCACACACACACGCTCACACACACACGCGCACATACACGCACACATACACACACACACACACCAGAGATTAATTTCATGTATATTAATTCATTTTTCTTGATCTTTTATTTATATACAGTAGAGATATTTTATTAACATAGTCAAACTGCATCACGTTGAAACTAAACATATGGAATTGAAGTGGCAGCATGCCGTGTTGGTATAAGCACACACACACACACACACACGCACACACCTCCTCTCCACTGTCTTAAAGTGAAAATCTAATGAAAGTTCACTTCTGGGTTATAGGCTGTAACTACCTCATAAATATTAATAAGTAGGGATCCCATTCACTTTAATTATGGCCTGTGTATGTATGGAGCATGACATGTGCCTGACCCAGGGTAGTATTATGGTCTGTTACTGCAGCAGCTACACTGGAGCTGTCCCCTGGGAGGAGAATCCAACTCTAGACTGTAGTCACACACACACACGCATGCTCACACTAACACACACATTCACACACATGTTCACACTCACACAACCCTCACCACGCAGTATTAGGTAACTTCACCTTCACTTTTCAGACAACTTTTTAGTAAAACCGGTAGTAGTAGTACTTTTTACTGAAGGATATAGGAGCCAGGCAGAGCCGTCTGCCCAGGACCAGAGCTCCCCTCTCCCCTCTCTCTTCCCCTCTCTCCCCTCTCCCCTCTCCCCCCTCCCCTCCCTCCCCCCTCCCCTTCCCCTCCTCTTTCTCCCCCCTCCCACCTCTCTCCCCCTCCCCCTCCCCCCTCCCCTCCCCTTCCCCTCCCCTCTCCCCCCCCACCCCTCCCCCCCCCCTCCCCCTGGCCTCCCTGCAGGAGGTTGACCGCTCTGCATTCCTCAGTGCTCTCACAGAATGTATGGCAGATACAGTAACCATGCGTGTGTGTGTGTGTGTGTCAGCATGTGTGTGTGTGTGTATATGAGGGAGTGTGTGTCAGTGTGGAAAAGAGAACGTGGGAACGTTGGACATTCTATGACCCATGAAGCCCCCCCCCTCCCCCCCCTCCCCCCCCCAGGGGAGCTGTTCGTCTCACGGTGCTGCTGTGTGTCTGCTGTGGAGGAACACTGAGCACTTAGAAAAAGTTACCTTTAAAATGCTGTTTTAACTTCAACACGCTGATTTATTTATGTACCCACAACGGAAATAAAATATTAACTTGCAGTCGCATTAATAAATCTGCTTTTACAGGTATATGAAACCTGCAACTTCTCAATCTGCTCTACCACTGAACTGTATCCAGTGACTATAGCGATATATCTGTACCTCCTTTCACAACTTTGCAAATCATCCAACTTTCCTTTACCCACAGGTACAATAAGTCCTTTAGAAACACCCCAATAAACGACCCCAAAAACTGAAAGGTCACAAACCTGGCAACCGTTGAGGATAACAGTCTTGGCCCCGGCGTTGCCGCCGGCAGCAGTGGTGTAGGTGTAGGTGAGCTGGGGGATGAGGATGGTGCGCTTGGTGGTGGTGGAGATGGCACGGAGGCATGGCACAGTGCCGCCTTGGCTGGTTATGGCCACCAGGGTGGGCAGCTGATTGGCCACCAGGCTGACGGGGCTGACGTGGTGACGGGGGACTGTGACGTGACGAAGATGGTTCCTCCTCCCTGCTCCTTCCTCAGGCAGGTGAGGTTGAGGGGCTGTTCCTGGGGCTTAGGGGGGGTTTTCCGAGGATCTGGCGCCCCACCGCCCATGTTCTTGGGGAGTGAGAGGTCCAGAGGCTCGGCTTGGGCCTCGTCGCCCTCCGAGTCGTCCTCCGTCTTCACGATGACCAGCCCGCCGGAGGACAGGTTTAGTGGTGAGGGGGCGTGGTCGGAGGCGGAGCCCGAGGGGGAGGCGGGGCCAGAGGGGGCCGCCGTGATTGGATGGGCGAGTCCTTGGCGGGCGGCGGGGGCGGCCGTCTCGGAGCTGTCTCCGCCGGTTCGGCGATGGCGACACTGAGGTCGGTGGCTCGGGAACCGTCGGAGGTCGGGGCGGAGGGCGTTCCCATGGTGATGGGCCCGCTCTTCATCTTCTGGAACCACTTCCTCACCACGTGCGGCGGGAGGTTGACCGAGTCCGAGATCTTGGCGAGCTCTTCCTCCGAGGGGTCCGCGTTGGAGGCGAAGTACGCTTTGAGGAGCGACAGGAGGTCCTTCAGGGGGGGCTTCCCTGGGGCCAGGACCCCCTCCTCCAGGAGAGAGGCGATGGAAGGGTCCGGAAGGACGTCCGAGCTCCCATTGGCCGGCTTGGAGTGGAGTGCGTGCAGCGAGTCCAGACCGGTAGGGCAGTCGTCACACAGTAAACAGGAAGTGGCGGTCTTCTTCTTCTTCTCTTCGGGAGTCTTGGCCGCTGCCTCCTTCTCTTCGGCCTTCGTTCCAGCCTCCTTATCTGACTCCGAGTCGGGCTCGGTCTTGACGATCCTGAGGTCGTGAGGCAGTTTCTCCACCTTAGAGGCCGGGGCCTCCGGAGGCGGGGGGTGGGCCTCCTTCTTCTTCAGAGGCTGGGGCAGCGTCTGGGCGGGGCCGGGGTTGAGGCTGTAGTTGATGATGATCTTGGTGTTTCCGTCCTGATCCACGAATGCGGGCAGGCTGATGGTGGAGATGACCTGCTGCTGCTGGTTCTGCTGGACCATGACTCCCTGCTTGCCCTGGGCCACCACGCCGTTAGCCGTGCCCAGCACCTGCCGCAGCACGTTACCATCCATGGCCACCTTCAGCACGTTCTGCAAGTCGCTCAGGTTAATACTGATGGGAGACATCAGACCCATTGTGGGCATCATCACCGCCTGGACCACCCCCGAGGCAGAGCCCGGCGCCACGCCCAGCCCCGCCCCCGTCGACACCACCCCGTTGGCGCCCGTGGCGACGGCGTGAGGGGCGGCGACGGGCTTCAGCTCGTAGTCGGAGGGTTCAGACTTGATCTGGTTGAGGGGGAGCTGCTCCTGGAGGGGTTTGCCCTCCGCCTTGTCCCTCAGGAGGCCGCGGGCCGCGGGGGGGGCGGGGCCGGAGGGGGGGGGCTGGGAGGGAGGCAGGGCCGGCTTGATGGCGGGACGGCTCACGCCGTTGGTTGCCACGGCGCCCACGCACTTCTTGCTGCTGATGTGGGAGGAGTAGGAGCCGGAGTGGGAGAAACGCTTCTTACAGCTGGGACACTCGTACGGCTTCTCTCCTGAGGAGGGGAGAGAGAGAGGGGGGGTGTAGGGAGGGAGGGAGGAGAGGGAGTAGGGTACAGTAGATCGGAGATTTGCTGATCGCGCTTCGTCTCTCTCGCTACTCTCGCCTCTACTCTCTCCTACTCGAGAGAGATCGAGATAGCGAGAGTTACGGAGGGTGGAGATGCATGCAGGAAGGAACATTTAAATAAGAGCTGATTGGACCAATGAAAGGATGGGTTGAAAAGCCAGTCGGATTAACCAGCTGGCTTGTTGCGGAGCCCTTCAGATATCAAGCTTCTCATGATGATGTATTTCCATAGAAACTAAACGATGGCACACTTGACTGTAGGTTGATACTGGATAATAACTGTAATCAGAAATGTATTATTATAGCGTCTGAACGATGTTAAATAAGGTGGCTGTGAGATAACTGTGGACCGTAAGTGTGTGTGGGTATGAGTTTGTAAATGCGTGTGTGTGTGTGTGTGTGAGACAGCGTGTGTGTGTGTGTGTGTGTGTGTGTGTGTGTGAGACAGCGTGTGTGTGTGTGTGTGTGAGAGAGGATGGCAGGGCGATCATCTTGCTCACCACTGTGGATGCGCAGGTGCTCCTTGAGATGGTGTTTGTATTTGAAGGCCTTGGCACACTCCGTACACTTGAACTTCCTGTTTCCCCCTCCTCCCGTCGGGGTCACATGACGCTGCGAAACAGGAAGTTTAGACTTCAGATGAAGCTCATTATGACAGGTGAACTCTATCTAAACTGTTCTACTGTTGTGTTTCATTCAACACGTCTATGTGTCCGGTACAGAACTAGGAGACCCAGCCCTTAGGCCTGAAACAGATGAATAAACCCCTCAAACTGAATGACAGTTTTAGATGAGGAAGGCATAATCAGTTATTGTAAACGATGCAAAAAAATACGAATCATGATTTGTTACGCTACTACATTGTCTGCCAACGCTGTCAAAACAACAAGATGCTGGAACTGGACCAACGTTCTCTCGGGGAAAAGGTAAACAAATATTCTGTCATAATTTCCCTTCCATATCCCAGTCCCATCGACAACCGAGTTAGTCATGTTGTCACGGTTCAGCCAATCCCAGAGCAGCGTTCTGACAGACTCAGCAGCCACAGATGAAGCCAGCAGTCCATCACCACACACTGACAAATCGCAACGAGGCTCTCGGAATCCATAACATGATTTATTCATCAGGGTTCACCTCCCCAGGTAACTCTATCAAACTAATGGAGATCCTTAGGAGGACAGACAGCCCCCACCACTCTGAATATTCGCAAGGCAGGCCGGCAGCCAATGAGGTACTAGGAGGAGCAAGGAGTCGGGG